>MU825396.1:4015017-4578884 GCA_029204205.1 Desmophyllum pertusum
TAAATCGAATCATTACGGTAAGTAAGTAAGTAAGCTACTTAGGCACCTTGTCTGCAGAGCACAGAAGAGTGGACATGAGCAACATGAAGCAGAGCTGTGAAAACCTAAGGTTGGAATGAAAAACTATTAATCAACCTTGTTTTCTAAGCAAAGATTAAAATACTACCAATACGTACTTATTAAGGTGAAATAAATATAAATTAAAGACACAAAATAATGGCTAAAAACTCAATGTTCCTTCAAAATAGCAATTTTGATTTTTTGACCACCTGTCCAGAAATCAAATTCGATGAACTGTAGTACCAGTAATCTCCTTTCATCCTTGTACCAGGAAATGTGAAAGAATCTGTCTGCCATGTTTGTTCTTAGTATGATTTTCTTGAAAGCCTTTTTTGATTTAACTAATAACAGTAATGTTTGTGAAAGAACAAATTCAAACATTTTCATATTCTATAAGCTCAGAAACATTGTCAAAACCAGAGCCTTGAAAAGTTAAAATAAAATTCAAGGACACTTGAGCACTTGTAAGAACTTCTGTCAACTCCTACATTAATATCTAATACCATGAGTACATGATGTTGCCTCTTGTTGTGTCATTTCTTCTAGAGTATACTCAGATGAAGCCAGACATGACCTAGAACTACTAAGTACTACTTGGTTAATAGATGAGTTTCATCAAAGTCTAAAAAGTGTGGCTAACTACCGTGCAGCTCTTTTTCACCTACTTAACAACAACAACTTTATTCAATTCTTTTTAACTACACCCCTGAGCTAAAAGACTACCTAAGGCAATTCCTTGTGATGTTATCGGGAGACTTCCCAACTTGGAAATACAACAAGAAGATTGCCCAGATTTATTAACAATAAACAAGTTAAAAATTAGAAAACCAAACCTCCTAAATATTCTAATAGTCTGTTATTTCATTCATTACATGAACATATTTTAATGTGGGATCCTGTAAAACAGTCAACCAGTTCAGTATCTTCATTGATAATATGGCAAGGCCCATTCCATGTGTCACTCAACGCACAGGAATCAATGGTGTTGCTGTTCAGACCAGTGTTTGAAAAGTTGTACAAGAAGCTGTTTGGAAGAGACAAGGTAATTTTAATCAATTATTTACAATGCCTACATTTATTTTATCCTTCAAACACAAAACAAATTTATCAGGTCTAGTCTCAGAACTACCACATATATGATTACTGCTTACAAGAGGTAAAGGTTTACTCCACAAATCTATGTCTTTCATACATGTGGGAATTTATTTGTGCTACACGTTAGGTTAAATGTAGATAGAATGAGCAGTAACTGTGGCTTCAAATTCAAGAAAGATGAACAACTTAACATATACATGAACAGAGATTATGTAATAAACATTATGCCTATCTTCAATATTGGAAATATTTATCTTAAACAGGTGCTGCCAAAGAAACCTAAACCACACAGAATAAACACACTAACAACTGCAGCATTTGGTGGCTGGACAATTGTCTGGGATGCTGTTCTCCACCAATTTGGTCCAACGTGCAAGGATTCAGAATATGCACTACTACTTCACCTCTTCAATGAAGTCTTACCACTAGTGTTTTACTTTTATTGTAAGATTTTCAGAGGTGGAGATTTTAACAAGTGGCTGGCTGCCACATTCCGTATGTTTTACTTTTATCACTTTTAAGAGAAGAAACTATGACAAAGCAACACTCAGTCAACTGTCCGACATTCTGCACCAAGTTGTTAAAAACCAACCTCTGGTAGACAACAACAAATTATACCTTAATGCCTTCACTGAGAAGAAAGTGGAAGTGTTTCATTCTGTTTTAAGGTTTGTACAGAAAATAAAACAAAAAAAATGGGGGTTAAAATATTTGAAATAATTGCCTCCCTCAAATAATCTGTCTGCCCTTTTTCACCTTTTTGACATTTTGAAAAATATTAAACAAACCAAATTAACAACACTTTCTGTAGAAAGACCATGTTTCATGATTAAATGGAATAGTAATAAAAAAATATCTAGGGCATGACTTCTACCAAGCAATTTGTATAGGTAATTACATGATTTTGAGTGCAATTTTGAATAAATAAGCACAAGTAAATTTTTCAAACTAACAAAATTGCACGAGCCGGAGAGCGAGTGAAATTTGTAGTCTGAAAAATTTACACGTGTTTATTTATTCCCAATTGCACTTGTTAATAATACACTTGAAAAAATTAGATTACTTTTTTTTACTAAATACGATTACTTAGACAGAGGAGCCCTTGACCTTCGAAAAAGTATTCGCAAACCTTCCAATAGAATTGGAAAATCTTCAAAAGTGTGATCTTTGGAAATCTTCGGGAAAATGGCCGGATTATAAACTTCGTGCCTGGACAAACATGCTGGTATAAACGTTTTACCATGTTATTTACATCTTACTGTTTGTCGCTACAAAATGTTGAAATAATAATGCAATGATTAAAACATTTTACTTGAGAAGTGGGGAAACATTGTTAAATTGCTTAAAAGCAAACCAGTTTTCAGGGAGGCAGGCTTTCCGGCCAAAAAGAAGACACAAGGATCTGCCCCCAAATAGCAGAGAGTGTGGCAGCAGCAGTGGCTGCGTCGATGACAGTTTTACGAGACAACAGCAAGTCATCACCAAGCACATATTCTAACGTAGGTATTTCAACTGGTGGATGTATCAAATTCTTCAAACGATCTACAGGAATGAAAATTATAAATCGTATCAACGCGGCGGCCATGCAGCTAATATCGACCACGTAACTGAAATTATTATTATTCTTTTTCCATATAGATTGAGGTGCGTGGGCAGCTGATAAAGCAGCTTAAGAGGCCCTGACTGGAAATATGGAGAATCGCTGGCCAGGCTGGGAAAATCAAAAATCCTGATAATTGGCCTGAATGACACTTATGGGGAACTATCTTCGAAAATAATACTTAAAGTTTCTGGAAATTTATACTTTTCGAGAAAATCGAGAAAAACGAAAATACGGGTTTTGCCTCATTAATTATGCAAAAATCACACTGAAAATTGGCCAAGTTCTGTACGCTTGTATTCAAACATTTCGCATTATCAGAAAATAAAATTGATTTTGCATAACAACATACCTCTTCTACTTTCTAGCAATTGGAAATGTTTTGTTTCTGGAGCGACTAGAAAGGTTGCAGGGTTCTTTAAAGTAACGACATTTCCAGCACTTTATGAGAAGGGAAAAATTGCTTAATTTCAAAGGTAAAAAACGCATCTTGGTATGTCCGATATGAAATCCAAATTACCATCGTGATACAGTTTGGCCTTAGTACTTTCATAATATGAAATAAAAAATCTGGGCAATCAAGGCACACGCTGGCAAAATCGAAAGCTTGTGACTCTCTAAACCGTCAAATTAGCATAATGCAAATTTCTAAACTGAAGTATTCGGATTGACTGGTGTGTATTAAAAGGTTACATTTTGACGCTGTGATGTGAAAGAAACATACAAGAAATAATTTAAAAGATGATATTAATCAACCTTTACTTCCGCTGATGGTTTTTGGTTACACTTTGATCGTATAAAACTGAAGGAACAGATTGTCAAACCCTTGTTTTGGCTGACTTTACTTACCTGCGATTGCGTGACCGGAGTCATATCAATATAGTTTTGACACATGCCGCGTTACTGAAATGTTTGAAAAATAAGAAATGGAGTAGAAAGGAAAGGAGAGTTCTGGGACAAAATCGGGACATTTTAGCTGTAAATTAGTGAAATTGTCTCGCTCGCTCGCTCACTCGACAATTTCACTAATTTACAGCTAAAATGCCCCGATTTTATCCCAAAAACTCTCCTTTCCTTTCTACTATCCATTCTAATCTATTCTGACAATTAACAAAAATAAATAAAAAATCTCATCTATTAAAATGGATTACACTACTATGAAATGTAAGAATTTAACTAAAATTTGCAAAGAACGTAAAATCAAATATGCAACAAAGATGAGAAAACAAGAAATGATTGAAATTTTGAAATGGAATGATGAGAATAACACAGTAAAAATTCATTTTTTAGCAAGAAAAAGAATCATAGATTATATGAATAAATATAGAAATACTGAAGAAAAAAGATTAAAAGCAAGAGAATGTTCAAAACTTTGGAGAAAGAATAATTTTGAGAGATTTAGAGAGAGTTGGGATAAGAATCCTTTTCCAATTGAAAATGAGGAAATAAAAGAAGAACCGATTAAAGCTATAGATTCTCCTCCTCCTCTTTTTGATTAATTTTTTTTATTTTTCTCATATTAAAATATGAATCAAATTATTACACTTTCAACATTTGACTCTTCTAAAATTTCTATTAATGATCCTGAATTAAAAAAATCTGGTTTTTTTAGTTATGTTCTTATTCCAATTAAATACGATGAAAAAGAAATGAAAATGAAACTTCAAGGAAGACTAAAATTTTTTCAACACGATGATAAAACAACACAAAAAAAGAATTATTCTATTGGGTTGGAAGTAGATGATGGAAATCGAAAAATGTTTAAAGAAATGGAAGAAAAAATAGCTTCACTCACTGAAGGGAAAAAAAGCCAAGTGAAGAAATTAAATCTAAAATTTGCGTGTTTTCATGAAGAAGATTTAAAAATAATTAAAACTAATTTAACAGGAGAATATTCAAAAGTTTATCCAAAACTTTATACAGAAGAAGAAATAATTAATTGTCCTTTCTGGGAAGTTATTCAAAAAAATAAAAGACAAAAATTAAATCCACATTCAGTTATTGGAGCACCAATGAATGGAAGTATAGTTATTTCATTAAAACAAGTTTTTCTTGGAAATGTTAAATCAATTACATTTATCACTAAAGAAGTTTTGATTACAGAAATAATAAAACCAAAATCATTTTTTTAAGATTTTGAAGAAGTTGAAGAAAATGAAGAAAACTAAAATATATATCTTTTAGATATATATTTATTTCTTTTTTCAGAAAATCAGGAAGAAGAATTTGATGAAGAAGAATCTGAGGAAGAAAAACTAAAAAAATGATTTTGATTTAAACATTTTTACAGACTTATCTATAAAAATGTCAAACTGGAGGCAACACTGTTCCATTTGGAACTATCATTAATTCTTCACGAACGAATCCGCGTTTAGGGCCATATTTTAAATAATAAATAACAGGTTCTCCTTTTTTCATTATTGACCTATTGATATCAAAAACTTTCAAAGACCAATTCGGGTCAGTTGCTCTCTTTCCTCCACCTTCAAGTTCACCAGCTGTATATAGATGTCTCACATTCACTGAAGAATCAAGTTTTTTTTCTTTCAAACCAACAGGTCTTTTATATAAAGTTGAACTCTTTGCATCAACTACTTTTTCTTTAATAGCGTCAACTGGTTTCTTTCCTGTCAATCGAGTAGTCTCATTATTTAATGCTTCTACAACTTCTGGTAGCCTTTTAACCCATTCTTTACTTCTTTCATCAGATTTCATATTCATTTCTTGGCTATATTGAAAACTGAATAATCTTTCACCCAAAGTTCGATTAAATCTCTCAACTATTCCTTGATCACGGTGAACGTTCACATTTCCTCTTCTTATTCTTACATTATGATTTGCCATCTCTTTTGTGACCGAACCCATGAATTTACGACCAGGATCAACTTGAAGAACATTTGGGCCATTTCAATGATGTTTTTCTATAAATTTTTTGAAAAGCCTTTGAAACTTCTAAAGAATCTTTTGAAGTCAAAGGTTCAGCAGCTTTGTATCTGCTTGCAATATCAACAACCATTAATGCATATTTGAAAATCTTTCTTCCTTTCTTGTCATGAGGAAGGAAAAGAAGATCAGCTTGATGAACAGAATTTGGTGATTGAACATCAAAAGTTGGTCTTGGGATATTCTTCGGAGCTGGCAAATAAATCTGCCAGATTGCCTGTTTCATCAGCCAGAGTTTTGCAACATCTTCTGATACTCCCGATTCTTGAGCTAACTTTTTCACAGCCGCTAATCCCTTCCAAAATCCTTTTGGAGAATAATAAACATTTGAAAGTTTTTTATTTGACATTTTATTATAAGAAATAACTTGTTGTCAAACCTATTGCTAAAGCTGATGCTCCAACATAAATTATTTCTCCCTTCTTCTGCTGTTGACTTGGTTTATAAAAATTACTAAACTCTGGTTCTTTCAAATCAAGTGTTTCATGATGCATCTTGTTATATAACTTCAAGGCATAATCAGTGTTTTCGAAATTTTGTTTTGCTTGATGTTTTATTGTCATTTGTCGCAATCCAATCCAACAATTTTGTACGATTTTCTTCATAATTTTCATATGCAGCTTGATATTTTTCAACAGCAAGATCGTGTCTCTTTTTTTTCTTCTTCAGGATCAGATCCATCACTAAAATATTTTGCTAAATAACTTCCGCCAACAAAAGCGGTTGCATTGATAATCGCTCCTCCAATCATTATTGCTATGCTTGCCATTTTGTTTAATATCTAAAAGATATTAAACATTTCAGGTTTTTTACATTGTTCACAAATCTTTTCTCCAATTTCATCAATCATCATAGAAAACTGCTTCTATTAACAAGCAAAAAGCAGCAAAATTAAGAGCTCCTTTGTAATCAAACTTAACATTTTAACTCGGTAATATTTTTTGATCTTCAAGATATTTTTTTGTTGCTATACTTGCTGCAATTATTACCGTGAATTTTAAATAATTCATAAAACTTGAACTCGGATCATTTGTCATTGGTTCTTTGATTACTTTTTTTGCAATCCATCCCATTCCAGCTGCAATACCTGTTATTGTAGCAGCATCAGTTAATGTTTTTACAAGTTTATTATCAGACATTTAATCCATTTTTTTCACAAAGCTTTTTGGTTCTTTTTTATCTGACTCTTTAACTTCGTTTACTTCTCGCTGGCGCTCAAGCTTCGCTTCTCTCTCAACCTCGCTCGAGCTTCGCTTCTTTTTTGGTTTAACAAAGCTCATCAACTCTTCTCTCTTATAATATAATCCCACAAGAGAAACAGTAATACCAGCTATTGAAATCATTTGATTTATTGATAATGATGATGAAGTTTCATCTTCAATTTTATTCTCTTTAGTTTTATTCGTGTTTGCATCTGTTTTTTTAAGTTTTGCTTCCCTTACTTTTTTATTATGTTCAGCAACTTTTTTACCAGCTGCTACTCTTCCAGGGTCTTTTAGTTTTGTTTTCTTAATAGTTGATGTAACTTGCTGTGCTGCTTCGTTCTCTTCAGTTTTTGTTGAGTTTTTAACTTTGCTCTCGTCTGTGTTAACTTTGTTCTCTTCCATTTTAATTAAATAAATTATTTTTTCAAGTTCTTATCAAGTTCTTATTCAAGTTCTTTCTTAAGTTCTTTCTTAAGTTCTTTTTCAGGTTCTTCATCTCGTTTTTCCAGATTTAAATTCTTAGCAGTCAAAAGAGCAGCACTTATAGCTGCCATATATTTTCCATAATTCAAACTCAATCTGCCGGCAATCATAGAGAGTTCTTTCTTAACCATGAAATTTTCATCCAAATCATTTAATAATCGTTCTTTATCAAGAGGAAGAAAATGAGACAATGCTTTACATGAAAGCTGAATAAATGTAACAACCATCGCATTACAAGTTTTTGAAGATAATGAAGCTTCATATCTTTTAAAGTATTTTTCAACATCTTTTTCTGATAATCTCTTAACTTGATCTTGAGTTAAATAAACTCCAATCATCTCTTTACTTTGTCCACTTGCAACTAAAACTGCGAGCTGTTCTCGATTGCTTGAATCATTTTCAGGTTCAGCTTCAAGTAAATTAATTATGTCAGTTATATCTTCTTCTCGCTGATGCTCGAGCTTCGCATTTTCACTTATTTCCATTTTAAAATGAAACATTATTTAATTTAATACCATAAGGATGTCTCAGAGAGAAAACAAGATTTGAATATTTAACTTTTTTAAGATCTTTCATCATTTTATTTTTTTCATCATTGGCTAACTCTCCTGCATAATTATCAAATATTTTTTTTCATATCAGCAGCTGATGGAGTGTAGAATAAGACCAATGCTGCAATATTTTCACGAAAAGGTTTTGTGATACTCGTCATTTGCTGAGTTAGAACCCATACGCTGATTCCTTTATGTCTTGCACTAAATGCTAAATTTACAAGTTCATTAGTTCTCTTTTTTACATCTTCTGAAGCTGCACAATCATCAAGAATTATCAATGAATTTGTTCCCTCGAATATGTAACTAATAAATTTCAGATAATCATTGATTTCATTTTGCTTTGGAATTATTGTATAAAAGTCTATCATTTTCAGCAAAACCGGAATATGTCTTATTATGAATATATGTAGGGCAAAGAAGTATAATATAATCAAACTTAAATCTGAATTCATTACTTAAGAGATTAACTAAATATCTTGTTTTTCCAGAATTTGTTGGTCCGACTATTAATGCATTGAATGGAATATTATCAGGATTCATTTTTATGGGTACTGCGCTTGCGCAAGTGCCCATTATTGTCGTCGTCGAAGCATTCTTTGTAACATTCCTTCGTAAGACTTTTTTGTAACAATTCTTTGAATAACTGAACATGATATGGCATTGTTCGATTGTTTCGCTTCATTGACAGTGGTGTCAAGTGCAATGCTCAAAAAGAAGATTGGCATATTTAGTGAGCTACATGGAGAGAAATTGCGTTGCAAAATAAATATGAAAGACACGTTTGTTTTTAAATGTTTTTATTTACGTAGGTGTATTTCTTTGACAACTGCACGAACAGGGTCGCGTTTGATTGAGTCACATTGTTGAAGCTTTTGTTGAGTAACCGCCGGTCTTTTAGAGTCCTTCGTACAATTCATTTGTTTGAGTTGTACTATCGTTATTGAAGTTTCCTGAAATAAAGATAATAAATATTATCAGTTGCTAAAAAGGGAATAGGTAGTAATGTTTATGTGGGAGCTGTCAGTTTGTTTGGCTAGGCTTCAAGGAGACTTACGTTTAAGCATCACGCGCGAGGGGCGAAGCCGCGAAAAGAAGACGGCGAGCTAGTTTACTGGAACAGAATTTTTGAAAATCATTCCGGCACAGCTTCAGTTGTTTAAAACGAGCAATTGATAACTGAAGAGATAAATGAAATTTCTACAGGTAAAAGGTTGTCGTGTGACGTGATATTCGTTAACAGACTGTGACCCTCCATAGGAAAAGGGGGCTTATCGCATCAGCGTTTCAAGGCGTTTATATTTGAAACGCATTTGAAACCCGTTTGAAATAATTTGAAACCCGTTTGAAACACATTTCAAACAGTGTTAGAAACGTTTACTTTTTTCAGCGTTTGAAAACGTGGAGAAACGCATTTGAAACGCCCATCTGCCGACAACCTGCATTATTATTACCACTGAAGCATAATTATTCGACAACACAACAAATGCTGGACTGAAGATGGTAAACGGTAACTTCAGGCGTCGTTAATGAAATTTAAAAAAGCTACATAAATCACGGTGGTGCAGTCACACTTTTTACTTTTGATTAAAAGTTCAGTAATATTCCATCGTTAGGTCGATCAATAAAATAAACAACAAGAAAGTTTTTATAGAGTGCATAGCAGTATTCTCAAAATTAACGGAAATGTCAACAAATATGATGCGTGAACAAGCTATGACATTATTTGTCAACTCCTGTAATTCTGTAATTACCTTTCCTTTCGAGCCTGGATGAATTCAAGATCGTACGACATTCTAATGCATGAATTAGTATTCTTGGAGCGTCGTCTCCGTTGATGTAAGCTTCATCTGAGTCGCAACCATCGAAAACCTTCCACTCGGTTTTCGTACAATATTTGGACAAAGTCAATCAAGTTCCGTATGCGAAGCCGGTCGCTTCGCCAACAAGTTAACTCGCCCACACTGAAGTCAGCTCGCCTACATCATGTACCTAGTAATTAATTTGTTTAATAAGAGAACAGCGCGTAAAAGCGTTCTAAAGACGCTGGAATAATCCTGGGGAATAACCTCGTTCTAAAAGCATGTTTACGTGTATAAATACGCGAAAGATATCAAGAAAGATAACAGGAATGTTCAGGTGTATTTCTTGTTCTAAAAACGTGTAAGCGAGCACGTACACAGTATAAACATCATTACATGTGTATAAATTGACGATCTTGCAACGTTTTTCAAACACTTCGCAATGCATTGAGCATGCACCTAAAACAGAAACACTCGGACAAGGCTTGACATGACATCGACAGCAGACAAGACTTCTAACCGCAGATCGAGCATAACGCACGCAACACTGATGTTTGTCACGGAGGCCCATCAGTTCTATGCCTCGATTCCAAGTGAAACCAACACAGTACGATAACTCCTCGTTTTCTTTCCTGTAATGTTACAACAATTTACCTCAATGTATTAACTCCTCTGCAACATACTTGTAACTCTTGCGGGTCGAAGACGTCAGTGTTATCTTTAGTTTAATCAGTCCTCCGATCATCTGTTCACAAAAGCGCGACATTCTTTTGTATCTTGAATGAAGGAAATGGCGGTCGAATTTTACATACGTTTGTAGTTCTGTTTCAATTTTTCAGTTAATGCACTCTATGGATTTTTTTTGTGTTAATTCTACTAGCTGTTAGCAGTTTTTTTATTGCGTGCGTCATGTATCCAGCATGATCCAGAGAACAGATAATAATCTACGGAATGTAAATTAGGCTACGACCGTCGATGATGCATACAAGATTTACGAATGAACTTTATAATTTTAGAAACTTTACACGTCATCGATTCTTAATATTTTGTTTACGTTTAATCCATGATTATGAGCTGCCCCTTCGAAGCTATCCGTATATCGGATACTATTTTTGAGCTAAAGCTATAAAGTTCCCGCTTTTAGCATTTATTAATAGGACTTGTTTCCATCACGCTTGAACCGGTTCTGCAAAACTTTTTCTATTCATTCGTCTAATAGTTCGTGCGCGAGCTTCCCTACAAAAAAGACCCTAGTTGTCCGGCTCTGTTATAAATTTGGCCGGCGTATGGCCGTTAACCTCTGTAATGGGAATAATTATGCACATCTTAATTAATTATTTTTGTGTTTCAAACGCAATGAAACGCGTTTCTTGTTTGAAACGCCTTCAGTTTGAAACCGTTTGAAACACATTTGAAATGCATTTGAAATAATTTGAAATGCGTTTGAAAAGCATTTCAAACGCTGCGTTTAAATGCGTTTGTAAAAAATCACCTTAAGCCCCTTTTCCTATGGAGGGTCACACTGATTGCGCGACTCGGGCAATTTCTGCAACTTCTGAAAACACAAGTGATATTAATCCTTAATTTTACGAGGAAACATGCGATTACCTATACTTATTCCACTCCAGCACGCACGCTACGCTTTTAAATATCATTAACACGCATTGCGGACCGGAATTTATTTATTATTTACTCATTTAGTCACACGCGCGCGCCGAGGGGTGAAGTCAGAGAAGAAAGTATTGCTGAGGGACCAAATAATTTTGTTATGCTAGCGTGAATTTACAACTCTTTGAAAATCTTTCAGAGCTTCAGTTGTTGAAAGGTGATGTGCAATTTATTTTTAGATTCTGTTATGTCAGCGCGAATGCTGCTGTGTAAACAAAGATATTACAGTATGACGACAATCAGAAGAGTATGAGTGATGAGTGATTTGAGAATTTTGTTATGTCAGCATGAATGCTGCGAATGCTGTTGTGACAAAGATCAAAGCCGCGTGCTGGATTGCAGAAAATTAATTCACCGCGCTTTCGGGAGTCTGACGTTGGACATCGTGACAAAATGATATTAGAAAATGGATTTTAGATCTACTATTGTTAAGTGTGTTAAATTTTTTTCGAAACGAGGAATGATTTTAATATGAAAATATCTTCTAAAATTAAAGACGAACTTATCTGCTTGGTTTGTAGACGAAAGATAAGATCATCTCATTTGAGCACAGTTTCCGTTGTTTTAAGAAAACAGTGGGTGATTGTATTCAAATTAGCTTGGGTTTCAAGTCTTGTTAGATGTACTGATCAAAATGACATGAAGGTAAATAAACTGAACAAAGTTTGTTGTCCGCAACTGAGAAGTCGGCGAGCTAGTTTACGAGAGCAGAGTGTTGCTAAAAGTGACCTAATAAATTTGTTACGTTAAACGTGAATCGTGCAGTGTATTGTAATTACCCAGTTCACTTAGCTAGGATATGAGCAGAGTCACGTCACGCGCGAGGAGCGAAGCCCGGGGAGGGGGGGGCGGTACTCCCAAAAAAATTTGGGTAGGGGTGTGCCGCTGGACTATAAAAACCCCTTAACCTGTA
Source organism: Desmophyllum pertusum (assembly GCA_029204205.1). Classification (NCBI taxonomy): domain Eukaryota; kingdom Metazoa; phylum Cnidaria; class Anthozoa; order Scleractinia; family Caryophylliidae; genus Desmophyllum; species Desmophyllum pertusum. The sequence continues at coordinate 4,027,338 of MU825396.1, forward strand.
CCGACTACAAAACGCTAATTTTGCGACCCTGTTCCAGACTAAATGTTAAAAAAGATACCCTGTTCCAGACGATTTTGAACGATTTTTTTCTAACCCAAAAGGCTAAACTAGTAAGCAGCAGTTGTAAAGCTTCTTTCCTACGCGTTTCGATTCGTCTGACTAACATAATCCAGAGTATTCAATTAACGATATTTGTGCCAACTTCTTGGAAACTGGTACCCTGTTCCACACCAAAAAATGTCGTTTGTTATACCCTGTTCCAAACCAAACTGCTTAAAAACCCCGTCCAGCGGCACGTACCTATATAGCGTATATAAGAAAGTGCCCCCCTCCCCCCCGGGAGCGAAGCCGCGAGAAGAAGCGACCAGCATGGCTGTGTAGCTGGCGATTTCGTTGGCGCACGATGGCAAAATACGCGCGTGCCGAAGCCACGAACGAACTGCCAGCTACGCAGGCTGAAATGTCTGTTTGGAGGACATGGAGACGATAGACTTGAAGCATTTACAGTTGTTATAGTACCCTAGGTGAAAAGTTTTTTTCCTCTGTGCAAACTGATAGAGCGGTGAGTCACGACGGCAAAGCCGGAGTAAAACAAAATCGCTTTTTCTTGCTGTCCTTTATCTTCGTCAAGGAAAAAAATATCCTCAGACACCTTGTTATTGTTGTAGTTGTCTACACATAAAGTTCGATCTACGTAGTAGTTTTAGTTAGCATTTCTGTGAAATGTAATTACCTTTTCCAGCCCGCTTTGAATTGAGGTTGATTGTTCACAGCTTCAGTTCAGTTGAAATACTGTTGATGCAACTGTACTTATGAGTGATTCAAACAGAATCATCACATGGTGGAGTCACTTGTAGAGCGTAGGTTGAAAACAACAGACTCATTTGCTGTGTGTGCATGTGTTGAGGAAAGATAAGACGGAACAAAAACAACAGTGATGTGTTGACATAAGATACCAGAATAGCGGTTTCTTTGATAATAAGATAAAATTTAAGTTGTACTAGTACAAATGGCTGTTCTGTGACTTATTTGCTGCCATGTGAGGGAGTCTGAAACGACCACGCAAGTTCTAATCTGTATAAGTATATATTGCGGGGGGGGGGGGGGGGATCGAGTTTTTTTACCACAATGCACCTTTTTGTGTGACATTATAGTAGGAAGCAAGATGAGAACTGTTCTTTGATGGATTCTTGTGTAATAATTCGTCGTCTATTTATAATATGTCAATAATTTCGCGGCGTGTAATTGGTCGGGTTATTACACAATTACAGAGATAAAGGCAAATAGCTTTGAAAGTTTGCAGGGTTTTTTTTTGGCAGGTTTTTTTTCAGTTTCGTGAAGTCAAATCCCTTTGTTTTGACTGTGATTGAAACGCCTCGTATGTACAGTGGAACCCGGATAAGACGGACACGAACAATTGTCCGTATTAAGCAACGTCTAATGACTGCAGTAAAAGACCAAGGAAGTGAAACTTTTGTGTTACGCCTGCCACGCAGCACAGTGAGCAAGACAGTTGTCAAACATGTCATGACAATATACAGTGCACAGATAAGCGAGGTTAACTTTCAGTGAACTTTGTATGAGAGCGGAAAAGTGACCGTTGTAATGTAAGATAAAATATATGAGCTTTTCGTCGGGACAAACAAAACTGTCCGTAATAAGTGCGAAAGGGGAGGGGATAGCCTGCGTGCAGACGTCTCCTTTTCCTTGCGCGTACTAACTTTCGAGTGCCTCCCGAGTTTGTAGGGGGGTACCGCCGGGAAATTTTTGATACAGTCGAACCTCTACTAACGGCCACCTCTCCACAACGGCCACATCTCCACAACGGCCACTTTCTTTTGTCCCGGCGGACAGTCCATACATTCACTCTTTTTTAACCTCTCTACAACGGCCACCTCTCCACAACGCCAACGGTCATTAAAACCCTATCTTTTTTGGCGTACAGTAATAAAAGGTCACGCAAACCTCATCTGTACCACGCATCGTCGGGCAATACAGTATCTTATATTGCGGCACGTGTTTAGCCACTGATGGAAGAATCACACAATACTAGAAAGTACAAGGCCCCCATTTTTTTATATTTTCCATTTTTTTACGCTTTTACAGTACTGTATTTTTATTTCAGTCGTAAATCGAGTACAGCTGATAAGGCTCTGTGTTTAAATTGCATTGCGAAATTGAAAAAAAAAATGCCTTGTGGCACAGTAAGTCACATTAAAATAGAACCTCGCAGCCACTCACTCAAGCAAACAACCCTTGACAACTTAATTTCACGAAAGAGAAGTAAACGATGTACAAACTGATGTACTCACTGTACCTTACTAGCTTTGTTTTGTTAACATTCCTGTTCTGAACATCATTTTGGTTTCTGTTTTATTGATACATTTTGATTGTGTTACGTATTCATATACTATAATAAGCATTTTTAAATAAAAATGTTGTCCCCCCAAAAAAATCAAAGGCACTATGTGCCAACTCGTGAATGGAAAAGTAAAGAAATTAATTAACATAGAAATATGCAGTAGTACCGGGTAAATGTAAGTTGACAGTCTCGTCCTCGATGTTTTTGAGAATCGAGTTTCGAGTTTTGAGTCTGACTCGAATAGAGATTTCGATGAAACGATTTATTCCTGGAAACAGAACAATAAGATTCTGCGCGGCATTCACGCAAGCCGGTGTATTTCGTATTCACGTCCAAATCAGTGTTGGTTGGGAGGGAAACTCAAACGAAAAGTCTTTAATCGTACTGATATTCGATAATCCCCGGGCGATAATCGCCAACTTTATGGGCCGAATATTTTTAAAAACAAGGTTTACACAGGGTTTAACAAAACCATGGCCTAATACGATTTTAAACTGACTGGCCAACCTAAATGTATATATTTTAAAAGCTCATAACCGTACAGTAAACGTTAACCCTGTTTAGAAGGTGTATATAAACACAGACTAAAAAAACATTTAGCGACTTAGACTGACCTGCTTATAAGTTGATTTAGACCTCATTAACTAACTTTTTAGACGTTGCGGTTTAAATATTCGACCAATATGTTCGAACTGGTTTGAGTTTTATTTTAAAGCATGTTGCTGTTCGTGAAATAAAATATTTCAATCATTTCAAAACATCCTGATCTTGTTTGTGTAGTCTGTGCTTCACGCACAATATAAAATTAATTGTATATCATTATGTAAACATTCATTCGTCTTCAGTTCTGTCATACACGAAACTCTTGGAAAGAAAAATATTACTTCAGTTATCTATGAAGTTGTAATTCTTGGACTAAAATTAGCTACAGTTAAATTATCAAAAATGGGTTTGCTCTCCTATTAAAAAAACATATGAAAATGACAGGTAAATCTTAGTTTTTTGTCCCCCGTCACGCAACGCTTCCTCACACAGTCGTTCCAATAATAATATTTTACAATTATTTCAACCATTCATGCAACTAAAATAACATACATGCATATGATAACATCGTCCATCGCGCTGACTAGCTAAGAGGTATTTAAATAAAAAAAATAACTCAACAAACGATGCGAGTCCATTCGCCAGCGCCAAGGAAATATGGGGGTGAGCCAAAAAACACTGTCAAGCGTCTAAATAGATCCATGAATAGAAAAGATGAACATAGCCACTGAAACCAGTCCTTTGGTGAGTAAATCAAGCCACTTCCAGCTCAAAACAACAGCAACTCGGTGTCCTCGGTGAATCTCATTTGAGCCCGCGATAGTCGTTCATTCGTCCAGCGGAGCAAAAGTACAGGGCCTCTGTCGCTCCCGTGGGTGTCCCCCGTGAGTCAAAAAAGGAATCTTTCGTATCGAAGGTCGCGAGATCGAATCCCGGTGGAGGCACGTTTCCCCCCCCCCCCCCGCAAGTATGAGAAACACAGGTACTAATATCAGTTCGCTTTAAATATATAGGCTGGATAAAAGCATTGAAGGGTTTTTATAGTTCAAACGCAAACAAAAGAAAATATCATAGAATTCCATAGTGGTACAAAAGAAAATATAGAATGATTCAGATAAATTAGATTTTATTCATCCACTTGGTATAAAGAAGATACAACATTTAACATACTTTAAGTGTTTTCCTAAGTCTTGAAGTCCGCAGCTTGGTTTTTAAAAGTTTCGACAGCTTGAGTCTTCATCAGAGCTTGAATCGATCGAAGAACGCACTTCAAACGTGACTCACTTTTAATATTCTAAATGTCTCCTCTTTGGGCGGTCGAGTATTATTTAGGGTTATTTCTTTCAATTTCGAACTCCAAAAAGGTGTCTAATTGTAATTGTAGGAGTGAAAATACCGTGTTGAAAAATAGAAGAGATCCGCGCCAGACGCCATTTTGTTTACTGATAATGCATAAATTACCGCACTACGCATACATTATTGTTTACAACTTTTGGCCATCGACCGAGGGATCGAGCGAGTGAAATTTGTCCGCTATACGCTATAACTTCGTTCATGCTAAGCATTCACTCGTTAAAAATGGTGTCATATTACACCCCTACCTCCCCATAACGGCCACCTCTCTACAACGGCCACTTACCTCTGTCCCCAAGGTGGCCGTTGTGGAGAGGTTCGACTGTATTTCGCATTTCATGCGTTTTGATATGAAACCAGGCAGCAAAAAGCGAACGTATAAACATAAAAATTTCTTGCACTTTTTAAATTCAAAATGGATTAATGACAAACAATTGCAAGAAACTTTATGTGACATGTAATTTACAATTTACGGACAAATGTATCTATCGATTGACAGGATTTTGCTGCGGCCTTTCTATTTCGCTCTTCTGTGACCTCTGGTTCTGTTCGGTCCATTTTATCCAATATTGACACACATGCTGAGCCCTTTTGCAGTTCATTATTGGGGTACCCAGTCTTCTCTCATTTTGATAGAGCCTGGGGATTAAAATTCCGTATGAGAGTTTTAGGTCGAATTTATCGTTAACGTTAAATTCAGCTTATAGAATCTCAAGATCTGGTCCAAAATTTAATATGTCACCCAGCAAATCTACAAATGGCGGACCTGCGATGTTATCTTCGTTGATTCAGGCTTCATTTCCAGACTACACCAGTTAGCGAATTAGAGCTTTTCATTCACTTTATTTTCAGCCATCGGTCCACGGACGCACCTGTCGCATCCCTCGCCCTACGGGCCTGATTATTTTAGTGTGGTTAGCCAAAGCAAGAGATGTTGCCTTAGGGCTAGGGTTATCAAATGCAATACACCAAAGAAAAAATAACAAAACCAACAAAGTTGCTGCACTATCCTCAACGGCAACAACTCGGAGAACGAAGTCTTGACCTATATTATCAATTGAGAGGTCTGGTGAGAGTTAACGAAAGCCATTGGCGTGGAAATGTTTATATCTAGTATACATGTTATAAAGGGATGATGTGGATTCATGACTGCTGGGTAGAGAAAAATATAACTTACTTTTCGTTTAATCGGCTCATGGGCTACATGTATGCGCATTCTCTGAGTAAAAAATGCAGTAGCCATGAGCACGCCTCGCGGGCCTATTTTTTTAATTATTTGTAAATTAAATTATTTGAAAATTATAATTTTTGGAAAATAAATTGTTTGAAATTTTTGAAAATTAAATTATTTGAAAAATTTATTTGAAAAATAATTTATTTGAAAATAATTATTTTGAAAATTAAATTAATTTAACTAATAAGTAACACTTTCAAGCTCTCTGTTCACAATGTTAAACTGAGCATCAGATAATATGAAAATATGACATTTTACATTTCCTGTTCCTGATGTTTTCCTGTTAATTGTAAGCTGAACTCCTTCTTTTGTGTTAACCAATCTTAATCCTGAACCGTGAAGATCATTTTCTTTCTGACTTCTGAGATCAACAAATAATCCAAATTTGTTCCAAGTATAAAAGTTTTCTGCAATCATTGAGGAGTTCTCTTTCCCGAATCTTCTAAAAATTTCCTCCCAAAGATCTCTCGTTTTCATTCCTTGGCTGTAAATCTTATTCGGAATTCCATTCACAACAACTTTTACTTCTGTGATATCGGGATTGAATGTTTTTTCACTATCTCTCATTCCTGCTGTGTATGGCTCGTAAAATAATAACAAGAGTCCTTTCATTGATCTTCTCGGAACATTGATACTTTCATTGATGATTGAATCAATTCCTTTCGCAACTGAGATTGTCTTGTGATGAGTGATATGTTCATACATGAATCTCTTCCCATTCTGATAATTTGAAATTGCTTTATCTGCAAGCTCTTTACTATGAATTATTTCATATTCAAGCTGGATGTTATTTATTTCATACCCAAGACTTGTTGGATCAGATCCATTCACAACACTGGCAGCAGGTGCAAGCCTTAGTTCAAAAACCAATTCATCGCTTAAAGCTCTTGGGAAAAAAACTCCATGATCTTTTAAAATTTCGTGATCTATTGGTATTCTATATTTATTTTCATAAACTTCATTTAACTTTTTCTCTTTATCAACTCCTGAAGTTTTCTTGTCTCCAGCATTGCATCTTATCTTTGAGAGAGCAGCAGACTGAATTCCCTCTCTAAACATGCTTTTTCTTTCATTATCAGTTAAAAAAAGGTCTTCATATAACTTTAACAAATCATAACCATCTGTATCTTGCAAGATTTCTCCAGCAAATTTCACAGTCAATCTGTCAACCAATGCTCTTGATACATTGTTTACAAGGAAATTATTTGCATGACCACTCACTACTACATCAAAAACCAACGCAAGAGATCCTGGAACCAATACCAAATTATCATTTAGTTTTGGAACGGGAATATTTAATGTTTCACCTGGAGATGCTTTGTTTGGATTAAAAGTAACCCTGTGGACTGTTCGATCTGCTTTAAGAGAGTTTGATAATTTTTGTTCAAAATTTGGATTGATTTCTTTACTGACTTCCATTTTATATAATTTATTTTATTATTATCAAAATGGATGAATTTGGAGAAGAAGATCCTTTATTAGAACACGAAGACAAAGATGATGATGATGATGAAGAAGAAGAAGAAACAAATCCTTTTCAACCTGATCATTCAACACCTGGGCCTTCAAGTGAAGAAATTGCAATTGCAACCGCTGAAACTTCTTTTATTGAAGGAGATACTTATTCACGTGTACTCACTGCAGATAGAAAAGCATGGAAAACTCTTACTGATATTTTTCCTGAAGCAAAAGCTACAGATATTAAGGTAACCTATAGTAAAAAAGGAAGGTTACAAGTCAAAATGTTCGGCCATGGAAAGAAATTATATGATCTATATACAATTGAGAGGAGTACTGGGAAAGAAAGGTTAAATCCAGCACTTACAAAACAAATAAAAACTGCTCTTGGTCCAGAGAGAGAAATTCTTGTTGCTGAAAAAGAAAAAGAAATTGAAGAACTTCAAGAATCTATTCGAGAAGATGAAAATATTTTAAATGATGAAAATGAAGAACCAACAGTAAGAGAAAGAGCCAGAGAAAAAATAATTGAGAAAAGAGAACAAATTGATGATCTCGAGAATGAGAGAGAAGAACTTGAGGAAGGTATTTCTCTATTTCTTGAAAAACATTTTCAAAAAATATGGATTTACAGTCGCTGCTGTCTTCATTGCAAACAACCATTGGAGTGATTGTGGATTCATTGACAAAAGGTTTATCATCTGTTGCTAAAGGAGTTGGAAATGGATTAAAAGAACTTGGAAAAAAACTTGCAAATATTCTTCCTGGTCTTATCGGCACAATAGCAAGTTTTATCTTTAAGACAGCTGGAGAAGTTATTTCTTTTCTCGGGAAAAATGCTTGGCTTCTTATCTTAGGGGTTGTTGTTTTTATGGTTGAAGGGATAAAAAAGAAAATATAATCGATGAAATAATAAGAAAAATAATTATCTTTGATTACAACATTCTATAAAAAACAAACGCTGAGGCTGCCGCTGAAATAAATAAACCAGCTTTTAAAATTTCATGATTATTTGTTGAAGTTTTTTCATTTGGTAAAGTTTGTTTATTTGTTGAAGTTTTTTCATCAGGTAAAGTTTCTTGCATAACTTTTTTATGAATTTGATTTAAAGGTTGAGAAGTTGGTCTCTTAATTTTTGATTCACCCCCATTCATCAGCTTAACTCCGACTTTTTTAATTTCTTTATTAACAGAATTATTTACTCCAAGTTTCATATCTCCATTTGCTTTTTTCAGATTGTTATTATACCCAACAGTACTTTGAGTATTTATTAATAAATTTGAAGGCATGAGCCAAGTTCCAGGAGAAATCGCAAGATCAAGTCTGACTTTTGCTTCATCAATCGCTAACTCATATCTTTGAACTGATTTTGATATATCTGGCTGTCTGATTGAATCTTCCATTAAAATTAAAAATTCTCGTTGAGCTTCTTTTGCACTTCCTGAATTTCCAAGAATTGATGATCTGACATTGACTTGTGAACCAAGAATGCAATAAACAAATGCTTCAATCGATTGATTTATTCTTGCCATTCCCGATTGTGTGAGACCTTCAGATTTATTCAACATGAAATAATCAAATTGGTTTTCTGTCTTTGGATTATCATTTCTGATGAAATAGACAAGATTTCCTTTTTCAGCTGTTCCTCCTTCATCACTGAACTTGGTGCTTCCTGGATAAGGATAATTTACTGCTTCAGGTCCTTCATATGAAATATAAATGAAAACACTTCCCAATCCATGATTTCGTCCTTTCTTGAATCTAAAATCGGTATTCGAAGAAATACCGAATTCTGCACAAATTCTTTTATATGATGGAATATCATAATTATTTTTTATCTGACTAAAAGTTGGATCTCCGGGAAGGGCAGCTTCACTCTGAATTCCACCCATTTCAAAAAGAATTCTTCTTGTTGTGAAATAAATGTGAAACAAAAAGAATGATTTGATTTGCTCAGGTAATTTATTTATCAAATCTCTTGAAATACCACATCCTGTTGTTGCACACCAAAATGCAAAGTTAAGTTGTTGTGGCCAATATGACATATTTGGGCCTGATAACCATTTATTACTTTCTCCTCCTGACTCATGTTGAATCTTTGTTCCCATGAAAATTTCTCTGAAATTTGTAATGAAGTATTCAGTTGGTGTAACAAATATTTTTATTTTTTCATTTTCTTCCATTTCTTTTGGATTTTCTTCAAAATTAACAGCAGGTATGGGTTTGTTTAAATTATTATTGAAAATAAGTTCAATTGGAAAACCTCCAACCCCAAGTGCATTCTTCATTTCATCACTCCAGGTTTTTCGTTCTGATCCTGACACACTTTTCAGATAACCGGGACCTGCTTTGAAAAGAATATCAGCATTTGCTGATTTTTTATCAATAAACTCTGTTTCTGCTTCAAACTTGCTGATATTTGCGTATGGATATTTAATTTTAAAATCTTTCCAGGCTTTTGCTTTAGCATCTCTTGAAATTCTCTTTGCTTTATCAGATGTTTGCATCCATTTCAACATTTCCATTTGATTGAAAATGAAATAATGTTTTTGTTTTTTAATAAAATGGTTGTTTTAACTGTCATAGCAAATTCAAATGATCACACAGTTTACTTCAAAGAATCTCTTGGGAAATTTCAATATATAAGACTAATAAATTGCTCTCTTTACAACTCCTGGTATAATTTGAAACGAATTGGACAAATCTCTTTTTTCGATTCACAGAACACTGCATCTGTATATAAAATTTATCCTGGAAATTATAATCTTGAAAGTCTTGGAAAAGCATTTGAGAAAATATTTGAAAAAGAAAGAGTTGAAGTCAAACTTGATGATGAAAAAGGTTTAATAGTCATTGAAAATCTACATAAAAGGAAAATTATTTTCGATTGTGATCTGACTTCTTTACTTGAACATACAGATAAAAAAGATCGACAATTACAAACAAATACTGTAATCAATCAGTTTGCTTCATTCAACAATTATTTTATCCATTGTGATCTATTGGATAAATATGAAAATTTATTCAATGGTTCACCTTCCGACATGTTAAGTTGTTTTGACATCGTTGGAAAACCTTTTGAAAGGGTGACTTATTCTCAGAAAGAAAGCGTGATGAGAAAAATAACAAGCAGGAATTATCTGACTTCAATGAGAATATTCGTGACAGATGAGAATGGTGAGATGATTGATTTTAATCATATGCCTTTGAGGTTTGAAATAGAATTTATTTAAATTTTCTATAAAAAATGACGGATCAAAATATAATTCCAAGCGCTCCACAACTTTATCCATCACTTACAGATGTGAGTGACTTCAGATTGAAAAAGATTTGTGATTGTCAGAAAGAACTTGAGAATGAAATTTCTCATTATAAGGTTTGTAAAAAATATAAAAGGGCAAAATCTATTGCTTACACTACATCCTCTGTCACAGGATTATTAGCAGTTATGTTGACATCGTCAGGACTGGCGGTTTCTCTGAGCGGAATCGGCATCATCGTCGGCGCTCCTCTCGCTGCTTTCGCTGCTCTGATGGGTTCAGTATCATCTGGGTTTATCCTCAGCAGTGAAAGGCTTGATAAAAAAATAACAAAACATGAAAAGACCGTCTCTCTCGCTGAAGCAAAACATCTTTCTATCAGCAGGTTGATTTCAAAGGCATTGAATGACGGTTCGATAAGTGATTCAGAATTCAACTCGATTTTACGCGAGGTTGAACAATATAATTCATTGAAAGACCGGCTGCGATCCCGTGTGATAAGCGAAACAAGAAACGGCGAGAAAGTCGACGTTGAAGCTTTGAAAGAAGAAATAAAAAAAGAGTATCAAAAAAAACTCGGATCACTCGTAAATATAAGGAACTAAGAGTCGAATTCGACCGGAGACAGAATGGATTTTCTTTGTTTATTTCTCGATGGTAAAGCCGCTCTGTGAATATTTAATTACTCAACTTGTTTTGACATTTCATGATTTTCTTCACTAATATATTCATTCTGATGAGAATGAATATATTTTTAATTTTTACACAATGCACCTTTGCGCATGCGTTCACTCCTTTTCACACTTGGCGCACCACAATGATAAGAATTTTAAGCAAAAGAGTTATATATATCTTGATGAAATATATTATATAGTGTGGGGGATTAGATATAATAAGAAGCGGGGGCTTATCATATCTAATTCACCACCGGGCATATATTATAATTAACCCCCGCGGTTATAATATATGCTCGTTAAATAAATAAAATAAATAATTAAACCCAAAATGGTGGCTGGTTGTTGAGTAGAGCTTGACCGTGTTCGATGACGACCTTGAAAAAGGGCTGACATGTTGGCGAGGAGTTCGCGGTGGAAGTGTTGGTTCAACCTCAAACTATAGAGGTGTGAAACATTGAAGCGCTCAAGGAGCGGTGTGGAGGTGGGCAAAAAATAAAAAAAATTAAAAAAAATAAAAACCTCTCTCGGGAAGAAGTGGTGAGAAAGAAGGAGAAAAAAATCCCGAGAGAGGTTCTGTTGGCCAACAGTTTTTTTTATTTTTTTTTATGCAATAACTTTCTAATCTTCATCACTCACAACAACCTCATAATCTCAAATAAATTTTTTATTTTTCAATTCTTTCTTTATATAACCTTCAATATTTTCAACATCATATTTAATTCTTATCAGAGTCACTCCAAAGATTTTACACTTTGTATTTTTCATCTCATCTCTATTCTTTTGACGATAAAATTCTGTTTGATTTCGGTGAAAAATATTTGGATATTCATAATGTTGAATCCCATCGTATTCAAATGCTAATTTCAGACTTTGGCAATACCCGTCAAGTTCAAGCAAGAAACCTGTTTCATAGTTCATCAACCATAATGGTCTAACATTAGGAAATTTTTCTTTGAAAATATTTTCGAATATTTTTCTGCACTTTTCTTCATTAAACATTTTATTTTATAAATTTTTTTTTGCAAAATAATTTTAATTTAAATGCTAAAAAATAGCATTTAAATTTCTTTCACATAAAATTTTTTTTGTCTATTCTTCTCTTTACATAAGGCCTATCATGATCTAATGCATATTTAATTGCAGAAGGATTTGATATTCCACAAATTTTAGCCGCTTCTTTAGTCGTTTCGAAAACCTGGCAAAACCCAGTTTCATCAGAAATTTCTACTTTTCTTCCTCTTTTAATGGGGCAATAACCAAACATTGCTTTTAATTCTTTACTTGGAATCTTGTTTCTATATTTTATTCCACAGCCTTTAACTATTTTTCTAAATTCTTTTGAAGATATAGGAATAAGAGTTTGTGTTTCCATTTTAATATAAAAAATTTTTTTTTTCTATTTTTAAAAAAATTCTTATTTTTTTTTACATGTAATAAAATGGAAAATAACAAAGTTTCTGAGTTAAAAGCTGAAGCTAAACGGCTTGGACTTAAAAGATATTCAAAATTGAGAAAACAAGAGTTAATTGATTTAATTCGAAAAAATTCTCAATCAATTCCAGAACTCAGCCAGCAAGAAGAAATCCGAGTAATCGAAGATATGCTTGGATTAAGAAAAATGAATAACATCAACATTCCAGAAATAAAAATAACGAGTCCTGAAGAAGAAGAAGAAGAAATCAAAGAAATAAATAAATCTAATAATATAACATTTAAAATTAAAAAAACAATCAGCGCATTAAAAGATTTTGCGACACAATTCAGAATTGAAGGAATTGAAAAATATGGTCCAACTGAGTTTATGAAACAAGCCAAACCAGAAGTTGCTAAATTAATGAGAGAAAATCGTCAGACAACAAACAGTCAGGGTAATTTTAAGTTGTGAGATGATTAGACAAGATCCAAGTGATAATAGTGAAATTCTAAATACTTATTTCCATTCAAATACAGTCCGTAATCTTGAAGCTACAAATGAATCTGAAGTATATAATAATTTTATTGAAACCATTAAAGAAAATATTCAGAATTTTAATAAAGGAGGAAGTAATTGGAGATTTCAACAAGTGATATATCTTGATATTCAAATTGCAGAATTTAAACCATTAAATGGTTCATCTTGGTTTCCACTTCCAGCATCTATTGCAAAAAAGAAAGCGGTTATTAATATGAAGAATGAGGATAACCAATGCTTTAAATGGTGCATAACAAGAGCACTTAATCCTGTTGAAGATCATCCTGAAAGAATTGATAAGAAACTTAAAGTTCAATCTGAAAAAATAAATTGGAAAGGAATTAAATTCCCTGTTGAGTTGACTGAAATAAAAAAGTTTGAAAAACAAAATAAAGAAATAGCGGTAAATGTGTTTGGTTATGAAAGTGAAATACACCCATTGAGAATCAGTGAAAAAGCGAAGCTTGAACGAAGTGAGAATCAGATGTATAAAATCAATCTATTACTAATAGAGAAAGATGAAAAGAAGCACTTTTGCTTGATTAAGGATATGAATAAATTATTGTCAATGCAAGTTTCAAATCATAATGGAGAAAAATTATTTTGCTTCAGATGCTTGAATCATTTTTCAAGATCTGATCTTCTGGAAACTCATAAAGAATATTGTTCAAATAATAAAGCTGTAAAGATTACAATGCCAGAACCAGACACTTTTATAAAATTCAAGAATAATAATCATTCTATAAGAGTTCCATTCATTGTATACGCTGATTTTGAATCTTTGCTTGAACCAATAAGTGGATGTGAGTTGGATGGTGAAAAAAGTTTTACTAATCAGTATCAAAAGCATACACCTTGTGGATTTTGTTATCATATTAAATGTTTTGATGATAATCTTTTTTCTCAAAAACCAGTGATTTATAGGAAAAAAGGAAATGAAGATGTATCTCAAATCTTTGTTGATATGCTTGAAAAAGATATAAAGATTTATAAAAAATTTGACTTTTCAAAGAAAATAATTATGACAGAAGATTGGAATGATTTTTCAAAAAGTGAAAAATGTTGGATTTGTGAAGATTTGTTTGATTCAGAAAATAAAGTCAAAGACCACTGCCATTTCACTGGAAAATATCGTGGAGCAGCTCATAATAAATGTAACCTTAAATTCAAAAAACCAAAATTCACCCCAGTTGTAATTCATAATTTTTCAGGATATGATTCTTACTTAATCATAAAGGCTCTTGCAAAGAGTGAAGGGGATATAAAATGTATTCCTAATAATGAAGAAAAATATATTTCTTTCTCAAAAGAAATTGTTGTTGGCTCTTCTGAATAAAGAGAGAAAAGAAGTTAAAATCACGAATGAGATTCGATTTATCGATAGTCTTAAATTCATGAATTCTTCTCTAAGTTCCTTGGTTGAGAACTTAATAAAATCTGAAAACAAACTGAAAGAAACCAGGAAGATTTTTGAAGAACAAATTGAGTTAATATCAAGGAAAGGTGTTTACCCTTATGATTATATGAGTTGCATTGAAAAGTTTGAAGAAACTAAATTACCTCCAAAAGAAGAATTTTATTCAAAATTAAATGAATGTGATATAAGTGATGAAGATTATTCACATGCAAAAAAAGTTTGGAAAGAATTTAAAATGAAAAATATGGGTGATTACCACGATCTTTATTTGAAATCTGATGTTCTTTTGCTTGCTGATGTTTTTGAAGAATTCAGAAATGTTTGTATTGAAAACTATTCACTTGATCCCGCTTGGTATTACACTTCTCCCGGTTTAGCTTGGGATGCTGCTTTGAAAGAATCGAGAATTGAGCTTGAATTGTTGACTGATATTGATATGCTGCTGATGTTTGAAAAAGGAACTCGTGGAGGAATTTCAATGATTTCAAATAGGTTCTCTCAGGCAAATAATAAATACATGAAGGAAAAATATAATCCAGATTTAGAATCAAAATTCATTACCTATTTAGATGCAAATAGCCTTTATGCATGGGCAATGAGTGAAAATCTTCCTGTTGGTGATTTTAAGTGGATGAGCGAAGCGAATCTGAGCGTAGCAAATGGGAGTGAAATTGAAAATTGGAGAAATATTTCTTGTATTCTTGAAGTAGATTTAGAATATCCTTTTGAGCTTCATGATTTGCATAATGATTATCCACTTGCTCCTGAAAGACTTATTTGCAATAAAGTAGAAAAGTTAGTGCCTAATCTATGGAATAAAAATAAATATATTATTTATCATAAAAATTTGAAACAATATGAAAAACTTGGGTTGAAAATTTTGAAAATTCATCGTGGAATATCTTTTTCTGAAAAACCATGGTTAAAAACTTATATCGATAAAAACATAAAACTAAGAACTTTGGCAAAGAATGATTTTGAAAAAGATTTTTTTAAGTTAATGAATAATTCAGTATTTGGAAAAACAATGGAAAACATTAGAAAACGAGTTGATGTAAAATTAGTTAACAATCGGAAAAAAGCAATGAAATTATCTGCAAAACCAAATTTTGATCATTTAACAATTTTTGATGAAAACTTGATTGCAGTTAATATGAAAATAACAAAAGTATTTTTTAATAAACCAACTTATTGTGGAATGAGTATTCTTGAAATTTCAGAAACTTTAATGTTTGACTTTCATTATAATTACATCAAAAAGAAATATGGAAAAAAAGCAAAACTTCTTTTTACTGATACCGATTCTCTGATGTATGAAATAACAACAAAAGATTTTTTTGCAGATATTGCAGATGATGTTTCAGAGAAGTTTGATACTTCTGGTTTTCCAAAGGATCATCCTTCTGGAATTCAAGGAAAAAACAAAAAAATTATTGGAATGATGAAAGATGAAGCTTGTGGAAAAATCATTGAAAAGTTTGTTGGACTTAGACCAAAACTTTATTCTTATAAATTACTTTATGGAAAAGAGAACAAAAAATGTAAAGGCGCAAAAAGGTCAGTTGTAGATAGGAATCTTTACTATCAAGATTTTGAAGATTGTCTTTTCAGTGAAATAAAGCAAATGAGAAAAATGAATGTTATCAGATCACATAAACTTAACTTAATTACTGAAGGAGTTAACAAAGTAGTTTTAAGTGCAAATGATGATAAAAGATATATTCTTGAAGATAAAATATCAACTCTTGCCTGGGGACATTATGCAATTCCAAAGTGAACTTTTTTTCTTTCAAAACTGAAAGAAAAAAATAATTGTTTTTCAAAGAAGAATAGTTTCTGAATCATTTACCTCCAGTTTGTCATTTTCCAATGGAAAAAGGTTATATTCTGTTGTAAACTTAATCCAATTTTCTCTTGCTTTCTCAGGGTTATTCCTTCGCCAACGTTTTGAACATTCTCTTGCTTTTTCTCGCTGTTTTTCATTGTTTCTGAAATTGTTCTTGTAATCTGTATTTCTTTTTTTGGCTATGAGATGAACATCAACTGAATTATCCTGGTCATTCCATTGCAAAACTTCAATCATTTCTTGTTTAGACATACTTGTTGCATATTTGATTTTACGTTCTCTACAAATTTTGATTAAATTCTTACATTTCATAGTATAGTGTAATCCATTTTAATAGATGAGATTTTTTATTTATTTTTGTTAATTGTCAGAATAGATTAGAATGGATAGTAGAAAGGAAAGGAGAGTTTTTGGGATAAAATCGGGACATTTTAGCTGTAAATTAGTGAAATTGTCGAGTGAGCGAGCGAGCGAGACAATTTCACTAATTTACAGCTAAAATGTCCCGATTTTGTCCCAGAACTCTCCTTTCCTTTCTACTAATGGGGACAACATAGCCCGCTTAATGCAATGCATATATGTTATTGAAATGTTTAGTTGTTTGCCATGATATCTAATCGTGAAGGGCAACTTTTTTTGCCATTTCAAAATAAATACCGTATTTCCTTGATTAATCGCCTTGAGCCTTCCCTCGAATTTGCGCCATCTTGCATGGTGTCATGAAATCTGAAATAACAACCAACCCCTCAGGTCCACTCCAATTTTAAAACAATATCACAGAATGGCTCAAAACTTGGCTGGGCGAGGTGGGGGAGTTGTACTTCTCGGGTGCCCGGGCGTGATGTAGGCTACATGTTTAGAATATAATCTTCAAAAAAGAAGCCAGTTAAGATAAGTATCAATTCAAGTCCAGACAAGTTGTTATAAAAAGAGCTGTTTTATCTAGACAGTTGGATGCCAGACATTTGCTCCACTCTCTCTTGGTGTCTGAGTTATCCATTCCACACCGAAGCGAAACAAACACACAACCCAGGATTATTAATATAATAATAATGTGAAAAACATCTTGCATTTGCAACAAAAAATATAAGGTCGATTGAAAGAGAGACACTAATTGATAGGCACACCTCTGGAGGCACACTGTAAATATGCTGCACTGATCTCTATCTAGAATCAAATCTAGAAGGCGGCGGAATGATCACTGCTATTAATACTAGCAACCACTTCCTTGGTAGCGCCGCGTGATGCTAGGCCGTGCTTATTCGATATAATATTGGCCGGGAGAGTAGCATGGTTGAACAAGTTCTTACGCTATACAAAATGAATTGCGTCAAGCTCAAGAAATCCCTACAGGTAGCTTCATTTTTCTCCCGGATATCTGAGCGAAGTAAACAAGTATAACATATTAAACAACAACAACAAATGTTGCCAAGAGAACCTCTATAAAAGCAATTAAAAACAATATTTTAAGTCCGAATGGAGACTATCAAGGCTGCTTCAAACAGTAGTTGCATTTGTCTAACTGCGTACAATGCAATTTCGAAAATTGGTATAGTCTGGTGTATTTAAACCCCTTTTTACGAGTAATGAATGTAACATCCCTTGCATCTCTGTTGTGGAAGATCTCCGGGGAAGATCTGGTAGAAATCTACTCTTGCAGTATACAATATCATCTATTACTGTCAGATTGTTTTGACAACAGACTGCAACTAATCCCCCCGTAATCTGACTCATCCCCAGTCGTCTCCCTTGTTAGTTGACGCGCGTGACAAGCTCCGCTTGCCACGCACGTTTCCTCATTATTGTCATGCGCGGCTCTAAACAAGAGAGACACTTGAACTGGGGACGAGTCAGTCCTGTATTCCATGAACCAAGACAAAACTCACAAAAATTACCATGCCTTTTTTCATTTCCCCCCAAATACACAGTAACATAAAAGATTAACGAAAATACTGTACAATATCCATGGAGTTACTTTGTGCACAATGTACAAATTGGCGAGTATACGCGTTAGCCTCCTGCGTGGCCGGTTCAGAAAGGGGAGGGAGCAGGCTATATTCACTATATTCACACTCACCCTAGTGTCTTTGCTCTAAGATTGCGCGCGTACGCCAGTCGCCAAACAACTCTTCACGAACTGTATGCTAGTCTAGCAAAATCGTGAACAGTATTACTTTTTGATCTAAAAAAATCCCCCAAAATATCAAAATCGTACATTCCATACCCATAAGAAATCCTTCGCTATTCCCGCCAAACACCCCTACCGGCTAAGTACAACGAACGTTTACGTTTGTGATATATAAACAATAGACTCCATTTGGCGAGGAAATATGCTCGGATATTTGTCTGCAGACATTATCTGTTCCGAGAAGCTCACAGTTTTCCTCGGTTGCGAACAGTTGTCTGTTCGCTTCTCGGAACAGATAATGTCCAAGGACAAATATCCGAGCATATTTTTGAAGCCAAATGGAGGCTATTGTAGTTATTATCCTTCAAATATTTTTTCACAAGGCCGCCTGTTTGCCGTGGAAGATCTCGGTCTTCCAAGCTGTTAAACATAAATAATTTTGTTGGCGTTCAAAAATATTTCTAGTCTGTTCAAAACAATCAGTTTTATTTGATTTAGCAATTTATTTGAGACGAAAACTGAACCTGCGAACGTGAAACGCAAATTTTCAAAACTGGGGAATATCACTTGGGGAATATCATCTGGATATTCCCCAGTTTTGGCTGCGTCACGTCACATGTTTAGAACAATCTCGCGCGAGAAAAAAATTTGATGGATCATAATGCATAATATATATACACCTAATTGCAATAACGTTGTCATAGAAAAAAGAAAAATGGAAAAAGAAAAATGAAAAAAGGCAAATAGGAATTAATTAGCCTAATGTCGTTCGTTTTAGTAATTTCATTATTAACGGTCCCATGCTCAATTTATATTACAAAACCTAAATAATTTTCTGAATCGCTTGGCATTTCTAAAAAAAGATGTAGAATACTCATAAAAGGTTTGAGTTTTCCTCGAAAACCTGTGAACATTTCTGATAGCCGGGTGTTTAGTCTATTTAGACTATTTACGGACCGTTCCCGGCTGCCGGGCATATATACACTAAAAACGGCTCTAAATGACACCAAACACAGAAAACCAAGCCTGTCTATGATTTGTAGTGCGCAGCACAAATACGGGGCGCGATCCATTCAGCCAAAAATTCCGTTTGATTTCCGAATTTTTCATGTGCCGAATGGAACGGTATTTTCCACTTGAATGAATCCGTCGTATTACTGTCACTCGCCAAGATTGAAAATATGGTAGATAGACTTGCGGTCACTCTTGTTTGTTTCTGAGAGTTACTTGATGGATTTCGAGTTCCGTAACAGATGTATCTGAAGGACAAGGAGGACATGTTTATGTTTTATGACTGCAGCTGCTTCATTCGAAAAAGTTTCTCAAGTTTAACATGTAGTAATGATTATTCTGAGCTCACTTGCCCGAGATATTAAAAATTTGTCTGATCGATCGAGTAGTTGAAGCATCATTTTCGTATGACGTGGAACGTGTGAACTTCTCTCCTAAGAAATTATACAAACCAGACTAAATGCGTCGGAACTCGTCGATGCAGATCCGTTGAAGCAACGACTTCATGACAATTCTAAGGCCCAGTTCAGACGCCGTACTTCACATGAGCCGAATCGAATTCGATGAATTAAGTTCATGTGAGGTACGGCGTCTGAATCAATTCGGAACGGCTGAATCAATTCGGATCGGCTCAGCCGTTCTTCCCGCCTGACTCAGCCGAGAATAACGGCTGTGGATCGGCTTTGATTCAGACGCCGAACTTCACATGAGCCGAAACAAATGCATGAATTATTATAATGTATTTTTCAATATAACAGCAATTTTCCCCTATTAATTTAAGTTCGGCTGAATTAAGCTCGGCGTCTGAATCAATTCAGTCGATCTAAATTAATTTGGGTCGGCCTAAATTCGAATTTGATTCGGCTCATGTAAAGTACGGCGTCTGAACTGGGCCTAAGACAAACGAGAAACACATTAACGCTACATTATAAATTGCTAAAATCTTGCCGCCGACATCTCACGGGCTCGGCCACTGCTGAAGGAACTAGGGCCGAGTAGAAATGGCAAATGGAATGAAAAATTTCCAGTATTTCCAGAAAAAAGGACAACCTCATGAGGTTGACCAGAATTTTCGAAAATTCACGTTCCATTCAATTCTGTATCGGAATTTCCTGAAATTTTGGTCGAATGGATCGCGCCCACGGTTTTCCAAAAAAAAGCAAACACGTAACAATGATACAGCTTGACTCTATGGAGGGGCATTCTGGACTAAAATGGAATTAGATCGGACCCTGTATGACATTCGATCGGACCCCATATTATTCATTCGTAACCTCCATTCCATTCGATCGTAACACACATTATTCGTTCGTATGTTATGGCATTGGATCGTATCCTTCATGGCATTGGATCGTATCCTTCATGGCATTGGATCGTATCCTTCATGGCATTGGATCGAACTCCATGCCATTGGATCGTAACCTCCATGGCATTGGATCGTAACCTCCACGGCATTCGATCGTAACCTCCATGGCATTCGATCGTAACCTCCATGGCATTCGATCGTAACCTTGGTGGCATTAGCTCGTAGAGTTGAACCGGACCTCCGAGGGACCAACATTCAATTGGATCGGGCGTACTCGGTCAGCGGTTACTCAATATAATATAAGCCTCGATTTCATATCAATGTGGCACACATTAATGCTAATATACATAAAGTAAGCTTCGAGTTTGCAGCACGTGCAGCGATCTCCGGTTTGTTTTTCGTAATGGACAAAACGAAGGAAGATGATCGCGATCAACTGTTAAGGCGCACTACAAGTGTTTTAAGGACAATTCTGGATGAGCTAGAAAGTCCAGCTGTCCCGTCTGTTCCATCGTCAACAGTATCAAGCCCCGCACCAAGTGCTGCAGATGATTTCAGGTATACAACTTAGAACGTGTTACAGTAACTTAATGTGTGGCTGTATAAGAAGCTAGTAAAATAATCGTTTTACTTAGCTTATAAGGTCGCGGGGGACAGGTTCCGCTCATCAGTATGCATTTATGAAAATAGTATGCACGAAGTGCGACGACTGATACCGAAAATACGCGAAATATTCATGAACAGGCTGCCTCAATACTCACACGTGCAAAGCACTGTCTGGACAAATACTCGACGCATTGTTCTTTTCTGCATGCATTGTTAACAATAGCCCGTGGGTTTAAATTACCATAATGATATTTTTGCATTAATCAGCGAGTGTTTGCTCGAGAAGCCTTCGGAAGCGTAAAAACAAGCAATTTTGTGTCCAAGAATTCAGCGCGAATATAGAATTTCATGAGCTGACACGGCAGGGAGGTTAACTACAATAGGTGTATTGTAGATTGTCATATCTGACGCGAAATTTTTAAATAGGCTTTCAAAGGGAAGATTGAAGGCTTCAAATTATAAAATGGTAAATTTTAATAAAAAAATCGGCGTCAGATATGACAATATAGAGGGTTTGACTGATCACTGAGTGATAAAACCAACTTGTTTTGTGTTCTCCTCGAGGAGCAAACTTGGACACAAAATCAGGTTTTACAAAATTTTAACTTAAGTAGCCTACAGCATAATTTACTGTAAAGCGCAATTTATTGAATAAAACGGTCCTGGCGAACTTACGTTATTTCCCAATATATCTGTTAAGTTTAAGCGGAATCGGCTTCCAAATGGCCAAGATATAAAGCTTTTACACATATATACATGTGTATACATGTAGAGGGGTCTGCTGAATACAGGTTCGTTTTACAGTAAATATGGGAAGAAGATTTACGGAACCAAGCAGCTGGTGTCCGCTTAATAGAGGTTGTCCACTTAATATTGTCCGCTTAATACAGGTTTCACTGTAGCCACATGTAATTATTGTGGAATTTTTATTGGCTGATTTCAGAAGAGCATTTCCTGGCTTATGTTCAAGAAATGTGGTCAGGCCACCAGCATGGAGACGCCACCAGCATGGAGACCTCCCCAGCAACCTTCATCTTCAAAATCAAAGAAGAAAAAGCCAATGTTGGGTTATGTCCCCTTAACGTTTCAACCTCTTGAAACGTGGACAAAAGAGATCTGCATCCTTGGAAGGTGCGACGAAGACAAGACTCCGGACCGTCAGCGGTTGTATGAATTGTCAGCAGCTGGCCTAGGAATGGCAAAGATTGTCTTTCCTAACAAAAAGGCCAGCCATGAAGAAGTGGAAAGATTTCTTCATGAAAAGTTCCCAAAGCTTAAATCGGCAGGGGGCTTTGAAGTATTAAGGGGCTCTGGTGGTGGAGGAGGACAAAGGTCCCTTAGTTTACTTGCACCAAGTAGAGAAGGGTACTCCATTCCTCATTTAAAAGAAAGGTTGGGGCAGGCCATTGCATTTATAAGGCCTCTTCAAGTTGACTTAGATGAGACTCCAGTAACGACTGAGGTACATTACATGTAAATTAAACTTGCATGGTTCTTTTTGCATTGATAAGATTAACTTATTTTACACTTTTATGGGATACATGTGCATGTGTTGGTACTTGTAAACTAGATTTTTCAAAATTCAGTTTGGATGTCAGAATCCTACGGACTTTAAATATTGGTTTCATGGAGCAAGACATTTTTTAACGATTTATATTTGACATTTCCACTGATGAAGGGCTAAGCCCGAAACGTTTGGATTTCATAACGTCGTAGTATGGCACTAAACACTCTTATATGAGAACCTTTCCCTCAATTTTGTTAATATATGTAAGTACAAGTGCCACGCAGCACACGGAAATTTCTCCGTTTTTCATTTGTCAGAATCCATGCATGTGGTCTGATTTTGTGACATCACCAACATTTCTCTACAGTGCAACCCCGTTAATACGGACACCTTCGGGCCAAAAAAAGCTGGCAGTAATAACGGGTTGGCCATAATATGGGGTAATTGTGGGGTCATTGTAAATGTACAACAAAAGCGACTGAATGAGCACTAAAGGCAAACTGATTGAACCAATTACAGGAAGATCCGAAAACAGACACAAATTCGTCATAACAGTGAAAACCTGCTTATGAAAATCTGCTCATGTGAAGTCATTGTTTCAATAATTTGCAATATTTAATCCATCGCCAAGTTAGTGGCCGTAATGCTGGGTAAAATAACAAAGAAAATAGACGCACGGGGATCGCAAAATCTGGCCATTGGCCGTAATATGAGGTGGCCGTATTAAAGGGGTTTTTATAAAAAAGATCAAGTGCAATTTTGCCAGGCCAAAAAGAGGTGGCCGTAATAACGGGGTGGCCGTATTAACGGGGTGGCTGTAAGGCGGGGTTCCACTGTATTGGGTAATGTCACGTTTATTGAGATACTCTGGAACAACACATACAGTACATATTCACACATATACAGAAACCAGTACATGTATGTAGTACATAAATTAAGGAATTATTGTACCGTCATTACATGTATGCATGATAAATAAATTGTGATTTAGATTACATGTAGTTAGTTTCATGTTCAAATCTTATTTTAATAATCCATGATTCCTGATTCAATTTATTATTTTTTATAACCACAAAAGAATGCCGACTCACCTAAAGTGGCTTGTGTTAACTGTCACTTACTCATTCCAATGACCCAAATCCGAGAACATCAGGAAGAATGTGCTGGTGGTGGTTCAAGCCACCATTCAGCTAAGGACTCGCAGACTAGGTGAGTGGTAACATTATTTTCCACTGTTACTTGTTCATGGGAAAATATGCACATGTGGTATTAATAATTAAATTATTATACAATCATGTACATGTATTCAGTTTAATATAAGGGATATGATTATTTTGTTATGTTTCAGTGCTTCAGGTGATCAAAAAGATGATGGTATTGAAAAGTACATGCATGGCAAAACCTCTGCTACTGGTGGGGTATGTTACTCAAAATATCTTATTTGAGTATAATTTAAAAGCTCAGTTGTATGGGTTTATAGTCTCTACAATAAAGTTGTTCTCGTCAATACATTGTATGTAATCATTGTATGTAATCATCTATTTATATTTTTTATCAGACTGGACATAATGCCAGCAAAGACTAGTACATGTACATTAGTATTATTACATTTGTATGTACACTGCAGTACTTACAGTGTATGCATTTTATTGAGAACTTAAAGTTTTCATTGGCAAGGTAATGTTTGCCAAAGTTAGGTCTTTGTCCCCAAACATCTGGCAGTGCATGACTTAAAATAACTTACATGTAAATCAGGTGGTATTGACTATTGAAATATGCAGTTGCATAATGTATCCCAAAGCCTGGACTACTTTGTTTGTCTTAGTAACTATCACTATATAATTATGTAGTGACTAATGAAAAAGAAAGAAAACAAAAAATACAATACATTACAATAATAAAAAAATGATAATAATAATGCATGTGTGTAGTTCTAATGAATGATATATTTCCGTTCAAGATATTGCAAAGCTAAAGGAAATCTTTCCTAATGAAACTGAAGCTGCCCTCGAGGATGTACTGGATGACAGCTTAAATGTAGAAGAAGCAATCGACACTCTTGAAAACAAAGCAACTGGTCAGTACCAATATGAAGTAACCATATTCTGGTCTCGTACAAGTGTTGGATATTTTTTGTAGTAAACATACCTGTATATAGCATACATAAGGCTGACTGCTCTAGGGGTGCCAGGTTACATCTACATGTACCTGGGGTGACTGACTTTCTTTTTCGGGTGACTGAGATATACGTATCGGTCACTCGGCCTGGCAACCTACTTTGACAATAATAACCTTGCCATAATATCAGGCACACAACAAATTAAAATTTCAAGAAATTCTCTGGTCTTGATTTACTTCCTTCATGAGAAATATGGGCCAAAAAAGATATCAAAGAGGCCCAATGGGCATCTCGGGATTATATATATATGATAATGAATGGATGCTGTATACAGATTTATGCTGCATAATTATTGAATAATTATATTGGAGAATGAATGGTCACTCAGATCAAATTAATATCCTAGTGTATTGTTTCCCACCAGCATTATGTTGCTGGTAACCATTTGTATTCCTGGGAGGAGAGAGGCACTGCGCGGGTTAAGGGACTGCGAAATAATTACCAGGAGGGAAAAGGGAGGTGCATAAAGTAAAATCAAAGCAAGGATAGGGGTACTACATATCACAGTGATGGATCCAGACCTGTTTATAAAGCCCCTTCCACACGAGCAAGTTTTCCTTGACAAGGGACATTGACAATTTTTATTTGCTCATGTGGATAAACAACAAATTTAATTTGACAAGTTTTTCCTTGACAATTTTTCTTTGTAACAACAATAATATTGTACAGCGGATTATCATCTTTAATAGGACCCAGGTTGCAAGCAACAATATAAGGCCGCTGGGCACCAGGGATTCCTTGTCATATTTTCCTTGTTGCACGTCCACATGAACAACGCCAGTTTATGAACAAGGACACTTGTCAAGTAAAAAATTGCCAAATTTCCCTTTCCACACGAGCAAGGCAAAATTGTCAAGTGAAAACTTGTATTTTACCTCTAGTTTGAGTACAATGCGATATTTTGACACAGTGATAAGTGAAGCATGTCCAGTTTCTTTTAAGAGCTCATCAAACACAACATAATATGTAATCAGCATAAGAATGCTATTGTTTGGGCTAATAGGCTTTTGTGGGTAAACTTAACTTTAAATTGTAAATTTTAGATCACCTCTATTAAGTGGTCAACATCGAAGGTGACTGCTTAATAGAGATTTGACTGTAATAATAATAATATTATTATGGACATTTTGACCAATTTCAGAAAATATTATGTACATGTGTTTTTTGAGCCACCTTAATTAAAATTATTAATGAAATATAATGTGGTTCTAAAACATATGTACATATTTTTTTTAAACTTGGTAGAAATGTTCCTTACATCAGGTAAGTAAAATGTCTGAAAAGGAAAACCTTTTACCATGTAGATTTTAAGTTATTGGCCTCAAAATGTCAAACATTTGGCATTGTTTGGCATTTTTAACATTGCCATGACAACTGATGATGACATCGTAGTGGTATATTAATTACTGACGATATCAATGTTCGATTATGACAAAAGTTCTATGTCAGCATCAGCAGGCTAGCTGTTCGACAATGTCAAAGACAAAGTATCTTGCCCAATAACAGAACACAATGCCCCTGACCATGTTGCTCAATCCAGAGTCAAATGCACTAACCATTAGACCACTGCCTCTCCCAATACCATAGTAAAACAAAAGTATTTCCTGATTAAAGTTAATTATACATGAATTGCACACATCCTTGATGGACTAGTGTACAGTGCTTAAAGTGGAATTATATATTGAAGGGTTTCTTGTAAAGGTGTTTGATTAAAGCTTTAAAAACTGTTTTTAACTCCAGTTGCAGTATTGGGCTCACTTGGTTGATGGTATGAATTCTGAAGAAGGAAAATGTCAGGTTATTAGACATAGATTATTACAAACAGATGTGTAATGCACGTGATCAATGTCTTTCCATAATGGAGAGTACAGGGCAGACACAGACTATTGACAACAAACCGTTATTACCGTTGCCCATGCCAGGGGCAGCTTGGATTTTTTTGACATACGAGAGCCCCAGAGGGTCGGGTTTGTTTTATATTTTGAGCCGAAGTGGGAATCACAAAGGCGATACATGGAGGACCAAAATAATGCACCTTCAAGAATCTTCATAGTATCCATGCTGAAACATACCACACATTTCGGTAGTCGTTTTATAATACAAAGTAAATGCTATATTTAAATATTAATTTTTTGATATTTTATGTAAAAAACCTTTTGCCGCATTGTTTGTATTTTAATGCTGGATTCACTTGATCAGTCAAACATGAAAATATATTTTATCACTGTTTTGACTATATGTATAAAGAGATCGAAAACACATTTATTGACAAATAAATTCCACTCCTCCTTTAGGGGAACAGTCTATAAAACAGGACAAGCGTCAACAAAAATATTTTATTTTATTTGTTCTAGATTCTCAAATTTATCCTTTAATTCCCATATAATTCACATTCCTGATATTAATCACACAATGATTATGAGATTACTTGCATGACCTGACATGAAATAACTGTTCAGTATAAAGAGAATCAAATTATTTTTTTTTTTTGGGGGGGGGGGGGGGCATTTGACAAGCATTGACATGTTCATAATGGGGATTATTGACAAATACGGTGTAAATTTCACTTCCTCCTTTGGGGGAAGAATTTTTTTTCTGCGGTTAGAACTTAAATTTATCAACTCTGATATTAATCATACAATTATTATGAGATTGCTTGCATGACCTGACCTGACTGAATAACTTGCCAAAAGATGACAACTGTACTGCAGACTTTTTGCTAAATTCCTCCTTTCATCCCCAAAGCAGGGACATTGAAATAATCGAGAACCGAATGAATGAATTAAAACATTACTTTGAATCGAATAAAACTAATTCTGAACCAAGAGAAGAAGAATTTAGAACCCAGCGAAAATATTCTTAACCAAATGATATATAAACATCGAAGAAGCGGGGTTTCACAATTTCAAGTCACGACTCAAAAGTTTAACAAGAGAGAAAAAATCCAGGGCAAACCATCAACAAACTACAGTAATTACATGTATTGAATAAAAGGAGATTTAACTAATTCAAGAAAAGAGCATGGATGAATCAGAATGAATACAAAACAAGTAACTTACGTGTACATTCACCAAGTTGTTTACACATTCCAGCATGTCTGGGACTCTGTAACATTTATTATGCATGTGCTAAAACATTTCTTTCTGAAAGCAAGAATATGGTTTCAAACTTATTCTCGAAGGCAGGTTACGTTGGGCTTTCCTATTGTTGTCATTCAAGCCAAGAAATTTTGTATTTTCAATTAATATAATTTTGTATATATATTTTACATTTAATAATATAGCGCATGTACATGTGTGCAATCATAATTTGCTGAGTTTGATAACGATAAAATGCAACAAAGTTTACGCTAAAACACCCCAAAATGCTTTGACCCAGAAGCTGGTACGTTTTACAAAAAACTAAAATGTTTAGTACAACCCTTGCTGTAATTTCTACAGCAAAATAAAAAGACCTAAAGACACGACAATGTTCAGAACAGCAAACAAAAACATTAGAAATATAATTACCTTGGCGCCATTCAGTGACGATATCCCGAAGCAATTCCAAGCCAAAGAAAGAAGCACAACAAAAATTGATCAATGCTGGTAAGAGTAGTTGCATGTTTTGTTCGCTATTCTCGGATCGGACTCGAGAAGTTCCACACGTTTCAGCTGTCCGCCTTCCTCTACTATCGAAACGCCACCGGCGTACAGGAACGCCACCGGCGTACAGGACTAGGTAATCCTTCCACGAATTATTTAGTTTGTGTCATATCCTCTCTCCTGAATACCTCAGAGTGACAAGGTTGAAATTTTCGTTCTTTGAGAAGTCCTTTGCCCCAATTTTACAAGCAAACACTTTTTACCATGGCCTCTGCTGGCCATCCATGTTGCTTCGCAAAATCTGTCACACTTTCTACGCCATGTAAGCCACAATGAATTGTACCTCACTAGAAGATCACAAGAGGAAGAATTCTGAAATTCTAACCAGTGTTCAATTCATTGTGGCTAACATGACCATCAGTGTGGACAAATTTTGTTCACAAAAAATTGTTGACAAGTCACGTGACGCTAAGCCATATGTATATCTCGAGATTACGTCATGTGACGTAATCCCGAGATAAAAATGGGTCAACAAAGACAATCCTACAAACCAGTTTGTAACTTTTACAGTAGATTTAATTTGGGATGAACAACATTAATTTTAATTTTATCACGTACAAGTTGAATGTGATGGTACAAATTTCAAACACAGTTTTAAAAACCCATTGTTTTTCGTGTGCGTGGATGAAAACGTACACCTTTTAAAATCAACCTTTTTATAGTGTAGACCATCAAAATAATAATTAAAAAATAACTCTTTTGTGCTTATTTTTTCTATATATGTACATGAAGATGCCAACTGGGAACCTCCCCCCATGCTCGAGCAGTCTCAAAATTCACCTGAAGAGACTTCAGAAAGTATGTATTATTTATGATAGTATTACAGTTGTATATGTGAGGTTGAATCTTGCATTTAGCCTTTTCCCCAACAAGACATGTTTATCGTACAGGGTTAGGTAGGGTATAATTTCACATAATTTGGGGCTGAAAAGGGCAACATCTGTAAAGGGGGGATAAGAAGGGGATACTGAAAAGATGGTCAGAACATTTTTTTTAATAGTGGGCTTTTTTAACTATTGTTAACCAAAACACCCAATGTGCAAATCAAATCTTCTGCAGTGGTACATGTACACTGTAGCATTGTGGTGTAAACTAATTTTGTAACTGTTCCATGGTGTGTATATGTTATGGTTCAATTTTTACCTCTGGTTTATTTTTTTTTCAAACCAGTTTAATTTTTTTCAAACCAGTTTATTTTTTTCAAACCAGTTAAATTTTTTCAAACCAGTTAAATCATTGTTTCAAACCAGTTAAAAACGTTTTCTCTCCTTGCCCCCCCCCCTTATCTCCCCTTGCACCCCCTTCTCTCCCCTTGCACCCCACCCCCCTTATCTCCCCTTGCAACCCCTTTCCATCATCACCTAGAGCTACCCCCCTGATTGATATTTTACAATTTTCTTTTTTTATTTAACTATGATGGTACTCACCGTGCCTTGAACCAGCAACCTTCAGATTCAGAGTTCATTGCCTTATCCACTTGACCACCAAGGATTCAGTTGGAAATTTACCCCATATTTGTCAGTATGAATACTTTTAGTCCCAGGCCCCTAGTCCCAGGCCCCTGGGATAAATAAATATTCACGCATGCATATAACTAATCTAAACCATAAACCCTAACCCTAAAACCTAACCCTAACCTAACCCTAAACCTAGCCACTAAGGTCAGAGTAGAAAAATAAACCAGTTCGAAAAAATGAAACTAGTTTAAAAATTTTAAACTGGTTTGAAAAAATTAAACCAAATATAAAATTGAACCATAACATATACATCATGAGTCGCAGTCAAAGCTGGCGAAGTAAACAAAAGAGTGTTTTAAAATTTATTCTAAACTCTTAAAGAAAAAGTAATATGCAGACTCCAGTTAACTGGATTTTTTTGTGCAGCAAACCTCTTTCAACACCCCCAAAATAAGAAAACATTAGGCAATGCAAATTCTGGGGGGGTTAAAAAATAAAATAAAAATTTGAGTACCCACTAGGACATTATGGAAGTCTCGTATGATCTATACAATAATGCACATTTAAATTATTGAAATTCGGAACTACATGACTGTATTTGTCAAAGAGTGGAATTCTGAAATAACTTGAGAAATCAAATTTCCAGTGAACAATATTAAAGACTGAAATATTATAATAATTATTGCCCAGAATTATGGTCTCTGCAGGTAACACATGATGTATTTGTTGTAGGTATGCCAGCTGATCACATCCTCAACGTATTTAAAGCACGTGTTGTTAAAGATGCTGGTCCAACTATGGCAATTACCTTCAACCGCTCAAAAAAGGCAATTCGGGAACTTTGCAGAATTTACAAGAATAGTTCTGCCAAGCTCTCAAGGCAACCAGTGGTTTATTTTGTTTCCAAAACTGGAGAAGATGAGGAATACGAGGAAGAGGCAGCAGAGGCATGTAGGTGGACCAATGAGAGAGTTTCTTTCACTTGCTACAGAAACGGTGCTCTCTTGTAGTGAGCCT
The DNA here is from genome assembly GCA_029204205.1 of Desmophyllum pertusum. Classification (NCBI taxonomy): domain Eukaryota; kingdom Metazoa; phylum Cnidaria; class Anthozoa; order Scleractinia; family Caryophylliidae; genus Desmophyllum; species Desmophyllum pertusum. Next base: position 4,058,294 of record MU825396.1, read on the forward strand.
CAACTTTTTGAAGGTTGTGATGACCACAAAGTGCCAGTTCACTCACAACAGCTGGTCCTAAATGGATACTTTAGAATGGTAGGAGAAATTATGGCACATGCAATCATCCATGGGGAGGTGTGGATTACTGGTTTAGCAAAGCCAGTAAAAGAATTCTTGTCAAGTGGTTGTGCTGAAAGTGCCACACAGGTCGTTTGTTTAGAAGATATAGCAGACTTAGATGTGCATCAGGTGTTGCAGCGCATGGCTGAAGCTGATGAAGATGAAATAACTAGATTGAATTCAGAGGATATGGTTTCTAATCTGATGGCGGAAAGTGGAGTTAGTGCAGCATTCTTGACTGTCAATAACGTATCACAAGTTGCTTATGAAATCATGGTGTATCAAGTGATCCACAAGAGAATGAGAGAGTTGGAGGAAATCAGGAAAGGCCTTGATGTTTTGCAGCTTGGTTCTTTGTTATATAGCCATCCCAAAGTAACCTCCTTGGTGTTTCCCACAGTAGATGAGGCTGCCATTGATATGGAAGTGTTGGAAAAGAAAAGTATTGATCCTACCACAGCAAAGAGTAACGCGAACAACACTGCATACAAGTTCTTTCTTGAATACCTTGGAAATGTGTGACCCTGCACAGGAAAACGTACGTTAACGCTTATCCGTTAAACAGGTAAAAACTAACGGATAGCTAACGGATAGCTAACGGCCTTCAAAGCGTTCTAACGTTTTGTCCTAACGTTCTAACGGCCACCGGCTAACGGCTAACGGTTGCGCAATGTATTCTAACGGATGGCTTGAGCCGTTAAACGGTTGAGCAAAAACTCTAACGGATGCCGTGAAAGCGTTAAACGGTTACCCACGGCTAACTAAAAGGATTTTAGCCTGTGCTTAAAATCCCGGGACTCTGAGAGTCAACAGCTAGCGCATAAAATCATAATTTATCGTCAAACTTCTCGGAACGTGGTTATGTATTTCTCGTCTTGTATTTACAGTACCATGCAAGTTTACATTTGGTGATGTTTTATACTCGCGTGCTTGGAAGATATTCGTCACGCCGCTCACTCCTCACTCTCGTCTGGATGTCTCACCGTCAGAAACAAACTTTAGCTACTTATTAGTTCTTCGGACAAAATACTAGTATTATGAGGAAATTATTTCACTCTTCATCAGGTCATAGCGTTATAAAAGAGTTTGAATTTACTGAAAGGGAAGACTCGCAATGTTCAATGCGTGACAGAATGTTTGACGCGACACAAACAGTCGGAGCGGCGGGAGCGCGTTTCCTTCGAAAAAAAGTTTCAACACATAGTATATTTCACTCATAGAAACCGAAAGAATGGTAGAAAATAATATTTTCTTCATTCACGGAAAGCAATTTACTTGAAAAATAAACCTTAAACCGGCAAAAAGTAGTCCGCGAAAATGTGAAAGGTTCAATGTTTGTTTACATTCCACAAGATTGTAATCAGTGCGCATAATTATCTAGCCGTCCGCGCGACGTCGAAGCGAATGAAATTTCGATTATAAAGTTTACTTTTATACACATTTTGCACGGTACCGTATTTATATTAATACAGGAGACTCATTCTAGAAAGGCGAACTGGATCAGGATGAAAAGAAAACAAGGTCATCACGCGCTTTGGTGACTTTTTATAAAGCAAAGTTCTGACGTGACCGCAACATCGAATTCGATGAATCCGATAAAAATGAACCGTTCCGTTCCCGATACTCGACTTGATCCTGATCGAGTGCACGGTACTGTGTCCGACCTCGCTTTAGCGGAGAGCGCTTCTCGTTTTACATTGTGTACGCATTATTTACTGTCCTTCTACCTATTCGGCTATGGCTGCTGTTCTAAGGATGTCAATTTTTTTCTAACGGCAATGTTACCCGTTAAACGGACGTTGGTTTTTACTAACGGCTCTCCCAGCCGTTCTAACGGTTGCTAACGGTTGTGCTGTCCGTTCTAACGGTCTGATGTTAGCGTTTAACGGTTAGGCTAACGCCTCTAACGTTCTTGAGAAAGCGTTCTAACGGATGGCTAACGGATGACTAACGGATGACTAACGGATGCCTAACGCTTTTACCCGTTTAACGGATAAGCGTTAACGTACGTTTTCCTGTGCAGGGTCACATGTGTGCAAGAGAACAGAGGGTAGGTCCTTTTCAAGGGGAAGACATGGTGTTGAGAAAAATATTTAATCACTGACCAATATATTAAAGGAGAAGGTCACTCCAGAAAGCGTATTTTTTTTCTCACTAGGTACATTAAAAAGTAAATAATTATAAAGATTAGTTAATGTACTTACCGTAGTTTGAAGTTCCAAAGACCCTCATAACCTCGCAAAATTTGCCTCCAAAGTGTCGGAAAATTCGAGTTCGACCACCGCCATTTTGAAAGCTACATGTACTCAGCAGCCTGGCCTCATACTCGTGACGTCAAATAGTCAAATAGTCCAAGCTCAAGCTCTGATTCCGGCTCTTCCGCCGCAGCAAACACATTCTCTCGCGGTGGGCATAATGCCACGGTGTTCACAAGCACACCACTCTGTATTTTCTAGCCTTTCTGAGCCATCATCTTCAGTATCCGAATCCTCATTTGCGCCAGGAACAAGTTCTGGTTCGAAGCGATAAGGTTCCAAACCGGCCATTTTGTTGCTTGGACTATTTGAGGTCACGAGTATGAGGCCAGGCTGCTGAGTATAGCTTTCAAAATGGCGGAGGTCGAACTCGAATTGTCCGACATTTTGGAGGTAAATTTCGCGAGGTTATGAGGGTCTTTGGAACTTCAAACTACGGTCAGTAACTAATCTTTATATTTACTTTTTAATGGTAGTGAGAAAAAAAATATGCTTTCTGGAGTGACCTTCTCCTTTAATGACTGTTATCATGACAAAATACATGTATCATTCTTGCCATGCAATAATGTGATATTACATGTATCTTCAAGCTTAACTGTAACCAGGGTATCAAGAGTTCAAAAGTTAATCTTCCCTTTCTTCTTTTCCATTGGAAAACTATGCTAAGTGGAAAATTTTCAAGCAGTGAACGTCTAATGCAACGCTTCGCTGCGTTCATTGTTTAGACAAACAAAACGTTTCTTTTGTTTCTTGTTCAACAAACACACGGACTGGAAAAAACTTATTTTTTTGCATACGTTATCATTCCAAAGCGAACAGCAGACCAGTGGAGGAAAAAACAGGCCAATGTTTCTCTATTTAATTGGATGCCACATGTAAAAATTCAGGAACTTTTTTTCAGAATTTTCCACTTAGCATAGTTGTCCACTTTACCCTTCATTTGTAAAAAGAACTTCTGTTTATTTTGACTGATCATATCTTAGGCAAGTCTTAATAATCCACATAAATGTGACAAAAATGTGTTCCTGGGTTGCCAGTTGCCACAGTAAAATTTAACCTCTGCCCCCCCCCCCAAAAAAAAATCTAACAACGTTATACACACAGGTAAACACAGATTTTATTACTATTAATTATTATTATGAATGTAGGTATCATTTCTGCTGCCTTTGGGGGTGTATGGGGTCTGCCAGTTGCAATGGGGCTTGATCTTGCAGTCCTGAATGTTTTTATTCTTGTTTTTGTCCACAGGGATAATGATAAAGGATGTACTGGGTTTTTTAACAGGGTCAGCTCTAATGCCCAGAAACATCAATGTTAAATTTGCGAAGAGTAACACTGACCTATTGCCAGACCCAAATACGTGCTTAATGGAAGTTGACTTGCCCATCTGCCATGCTACATATGAAGACTTCAGCAGAGCTTTTGACTCTGTGGTAAGAATCCAAGGAAAGGGCTATGGAAGATCTTAATTGTTGTTAATCTTGTCTTAGACCAGACAAGCAATAGGTCCTTTGCAGAACGCTGTGACCTTCTCAATCATAAAAAGGTGGTGATAGGAAATGGGTACCAGAGAAAAACTTTAGAGCATGATGAAATTAGTTTAGTTGCCAGTTTTGAGACCTCTGCAGTTTTAGTGTGATATTTTCTGGTGGTTTGAAGATTTTAAAAATTAAGATTTGAATGGGCAGTAACTTTTTTCCAGACAAATCCTTCAAATATTTGTGTGACATCAGTGGTCTAAAAATTAGCAACCTAACTATTTCATCGTGCCTTTTCCATTTGTGCAGCAATTATTTCGTACTTCCACCTATTTGTTTAATTAATTTCTAATTTTATTAAGTAATTACCGATTGGAATGCTTTGTTATATGAACGCCAACATTTTCATCTTCTCTTGCAAGGAAGTACAAAAACCAGAAAATATGACACTAACATACATGTATTGAAAACAGTTAAAATTTTAATAGTTAGTCATTAAAGTTGTCTGTTGTTAAGATCAGTAAGACTTCAATTTAGACTACTTTACAACTTGCGTTAAAAGCAGTATAATTATTGAAAATGTTGTTTGTTGAAAATGCCATTGTGCATGATAAATGTTTCAATTTTCCAATACTATTACTTAGTTATTTTAAAGGTTGTTGTTTGTTCATGTTATCCGGACTTCATTATGGGATTTAGACTACTTAACAACTTAAAAGTAATTTTTAAGTGTTGTGTTTCAGTTGATAATATTTCTGTGATAATTTTTCAAAATTGTATCCATTGTTTTCAGTTCATTAATGTTGATTTTGTATGGTGATAACTTTTAAGACAATACAATAGTCCTACAGGGACAAAATTAGAAGACAGAATCACTCAATGTTTCCAAATTAAATGTTGTTGAACAGAACTGACTCTCTGAAGTAATTGTACAGCTTCCTTGACTTTAGTAATGATGGTGACACGTAGATGCAACTATTTTGAGTTGGAATGAATACTGCTTTATACTTAGCAACCTCCCGCGTACACTATAACTTGACAGTGTATGCTGTAGCCCCGGCCTGAGCAATCGATGAAATCGATACTCGATATCAATCGATAATAATCAATGCCAATTAATCGACTGCTATTGGAAATCGATGACCAATCGATGAGGGAATATTTTGTGACTTTTAACATGATCTATTTTCATCGCGATTATCATCGATTGTTTTCCATTTGGATCGATCCTTATTACCTCATTCTCGTGCTGTAATATGTCTTTATGTCTGTGATAACGATATCATATACGAGTGGTATACGTTTGCGAAAGTGCTCGCCAAAACCGGCAAGAGACACGCTGTTTCATTGCTTATATACGCACAGTATACATTTGCGTAAATCTGTATCCGGCTATTTACGCTGCGAGATATCGATGACAATCGATAGCAATCGATGCAGTTAAGGAAATTTTACTTGTGATTATCGATTGATCATCGATTGGCCAATACCAATCGATATCAATTAACTAACAAATTATTATTGATTGATATTGATTTATCGATTGATTTCCGATCATAGATTTTCATCGATTGGCCAGGCCGGGTGTAGCGTTTACCATTTCTTAATCTATGGGGGTGGGGTGGGGGTGAGGTAGATTTACATGTATCTACATGTATGTGATGAATTTCCACAAAGGAATCCCAGATGGTTACTTGAGAAGTACAGTGTACAGTAGGGAAAATACTTCCTTTAGTGTAGCTCATTCCTTAGGTTTGTACTTACAGTGCTGCTACTGTTACCAAGGCCACTTAAATTAAACTAACCAATCATATTACAGGAAACGAACAATGCATTCCATCCAATTTTGCGCTTTGGGTCATTGTTTTCTCTGTTCTGCTGATTGGCTCAAACGATTTTAGTTGGAATGCAATGTTTGTTTCCTATAATCTGAGTGGTTAGTTTAGTTTAAGTGGCCCTGGTAGCAGTAGCAGCACTGTAAATGCTGGAAATATCCTGGGGAGTGCCTTGAGCAGAAGAAATTTGTAACGGTTATTGGCGTTCCATGATAAGTATTTTACTACATCGAATCAATTACGTAACAATATTACAAATGAAGCTGCCATTCAAGTGCCAATTCTTGTACACACAAACAAACAACTTGAGATGAAGACATCAATTCCATAAATATTGTCCTGATGAAGTGGATTAATTTGTCGCTGTAGTTCAGCAAAATCATCTTCTGACAATGGATTGGCAATATCTAGTAAATTCCGGTCTTCCTGTCCATCACTGTCTGGTTCAGGAACTGGTCCGTCCACATCAATCCCATACTCCTGCAGTTCCTACAGTACACGGCAAACAAACACGTCAATACCCATATATGTATAGGTAATCACATGGGGCCGAGTAATTAAGGATTAATATCACGCGTGTTTTCAGAAATTTGCGCGACTCGGGCAACTTGCAAATTCTGAAAACACTAGTGATATTAATACTTAATTTTATGAGGAATCATGCGATTACTTGTTAATAACTTAAAGGGCAAAATTAGTGATTAGTGACATCTGATCGGGGGTCTTCGGCAAACTTCGGAAGACTATCGGAAATAACTGCTGACGTTCCCATTATGTTCGAAAATCTTCGGAGGACTTCTTCCTCTTTGGAAATCTTTGGGTCATCTATATACATAAATACATAAAAAATCATAGAGAATAGCAGTGCCAACAGAGTTGTTTGTTACTACAACAATTCTGCCCATTCACCCCTTCTACGATAACTTCATAATACCTGATCCGTTAGCTGCTCTGTATTTCTAACAGCAGCATTAGATCTTGTCTCTTCAAGCAGTCCACTTATCCACAACTGATTGGGTGTTCTATTTCGTGCTGTCCTAATGGGGTGGTTGTCCCATCCATTGGAAAATCTTTCAAGATGCTGGTTAATCCTTGGTTGGAACACGTAATGCAAGCAAAACATGTGAACATTATATGTTACATCTAAATAGCCTGATTCTTCCAGATAACAAAAAACCGAGTAATAAATGTAAAGACAACCACCAAACAGGTCTCTCCACAACCGTTCAATCCTTTGGTTATGGACGCTTGGTCCTGTTATATAACTTCTTCGACCAGGTTCTCTAGAAGGATGATTAAACATGTACCGAGCAACCATCACATTTTCAATTCCATGGTCTCCACGAACTCGGGAAGGAAGGCCATATGCATCCACTGCATTTGTAAACTGTGCCAAGACTGTATCAGCTCTATTATTTCCCTTACAGGAAAGGTACATGATTTTCCTGGAGTAGCCATCAATGCACCCATGAACTACAAATTTCCACCTGCAAGGAAATTAATTCGCAATCCTTAATTTTCCTTAGTTTTTCATGAACACTTGGTATCCATTCTAAAACAAAGCATGAACTGAAACAGAGTTGGTTGAGTAGAGTTAAAACAGTGATTAAATGTTGACACAGCACTGTTATTGGTGAATAAAGTGTGGCAATCCATTTTACTGTTTAGTTTAAAGGCATTTAACACCCTATTGTGAAGTGGTACAAAATATTTAATTATAATTATTTTAGTAGCATCACTGTCATCATTTCTAGACAAAAGACCCTTCCCTTAAGGAGAACAGAACGTCTGAGAATCAGGCTAGGGGCATTAACGCCTTGCTCGATTCTTGACTAAAATAGAAATATCACCATTTCACCTCTTTCATATTATTTTATAAACATTCCCAGCCAAGCCAATCAATGAAATCAACAATAAAAATTATTGTAATCAATATCGACCAATAAAAGTCGATGTCAATTCATATTGCCAATTGATGATTGATTGATCGGTATCATCCATTGACATTGGTTGGGACTAACTCTTTTTACATGCAAATTTATAAATTATCAATTACTGATCATCAATTGACTAATACCAATCAACATTTTAATGATTAAAGAATCATCAACTGAAACTGATTTGCAACCATGAGTTCATTGATTGGTCACACTGGGAAATCTCACGAGCACTAAACAGATCCTGTATGTTTATTGTACCTTATAAGTTTGTGATGACCGTCCATGTGCCACAAGGACAAGGGTGCCTTGACATTATAAGTCCTTCGATGTGTGATGCGCAGTTGCAGAGCTCGAACTATGGTACCATCGGGATCAGTTCTCCTCGTGGCCTCTCTTACACGATTTTCCTGAATCTTCACACCTCTGGCCAAAAGATGGCCACGCATACTTTTGTAACCAGAGTTTGGAAAGTCATGCATGATACTTCTGATTAGGTCATCTAACTCTGCTTCTGTTATAGTAGAGTAGCTCATCCGCATTGAAATACCAAATTCGTCTAACCTTCTATAGATCGTTTTTTCACTCACACACAACATTTTAGCTATGTCAGTTGCTTTGAAGCCGTACTCGACAAAATATTCAAGTTGTTCCTTAGGAATGCCAAATTTTGGTCGACCCTTTAAGCCCGTACTTGTAACTGATGGAAGATTGTTTGCACTACACGCGTAGACATCCCTGTCGAGAATTGCGAGCAGGTGTTGGGCCTCTTGTAGGTGGCAAAGCAGAGATTCTTCTAAATTCCCCCCAAGTCGCAGGAGCACCGAACACAGCCACTCCACCCTGTATCTCGCGAAGTCAATGTTGCTATAAAAATCTCCACATTGATGACATCATTCAAAATGCTTCTTGAATTTTGGCGAACCAACTCAAGGGGTGATTGATGCTGACCTTCGACTCGCTGAGAACTTGACGAGCATGAAGACATCTTGACCGCCAAGATTTTATACTTCGTGTACCACCACCTTATGTATCGCAACTTTTAGCATGAAGTCGAGACTTGGATTCCCTAGATTAACCGCTGACCGAATGAAGAAAGTTTGCCCGATCCAATTGAATATTGTTCCCTCGAAGGTCCGGTTCAACTCTACGAGCTAATGCCACCAAGGTTACGATCGAATGCCATTAAGGATACGATCCAATGCCATGGAGGTTACGATCCAATGCCATGGAGGTTACGATCCAATGCCATTAAGGATACGATCCAATGCCATGGAGGTTACGATCCAATGCCATGGAGGTTACGATCCAATGCCATGAAGGTTACAATCCAATGCCATGGAGGTTACGATCCAATGCCATGGAGGTTACGATCCAATGGCATGGAGTTCGATCCAATGCCATGAAGGATACGATCCAATGCCATAACATACGAACGAATGTGTGTTACGATCGAATGGAATGGAGATTACGAATGAATAATATGGGGTCCGATCTAATGTCATACAGGGTCCGATCTAATTCCATTTTAGTCCAGAATGCCCCTCCATATGACTCAGATAGCATTACTGTTTTATTGGATCATCGTTAAATTATTATACAGATGATACGACTAATTTAAGTCATTGAGAAGGACTTTCTTCTTATCAGCGAACTCTTCGTCTGTGAGTACGTCCATCTGCTTAAGCTCGTTGAGTTCTCTCAGCTGCCGGAGTATTTCCGATCGCGAGTTCCCTGGCACACTTGTACCCTAAAAATCAATTATTTTAAATTTGTTAATTGACTATTTGTTAAATCTCTTCGTTTTAATCGATCAAAAATGACATTACAGGCAGGAGAACCAAGACGAATGTTCTGTGAGTTTGTATGGGTTTTGAGTTCACTTACCATTGTGGAGGTACTTGAGCTTGCCGCAGGTTGGGTCTTCTTGGCAATCTTGTTTCTGAATATTGGCAGCATTGGTGGCTCTTCTTGACTTTTATGCGAACCCAAAGCCTGGAATAAGAAAACACGAAAATTGTATTTAAATTCGTGTTTTGGGTAGCTTAGCATTTATTAAGTTTATTTGTTAACAATCAGTCGAAATCAGAACATAGCCGAGTGGCGGGACTTTCAAATTAAAATTAATCAATTCCTACCAGCATTTCTGCCCAAAGTTTGTACTGATACGGTTGGTAACCACTTTCGCCGTGTCTCTCTTTCAGGCTGTGAATGTAATCGTCTATTTTCTCCGTGATTGAGGAAGAGGGGATATTCGTCTCATCATGAGTACCTATCAGAACATTTTATTAGAAACTTTACGCAAAGACGCACGTTAAGAAATTCAAGCACGTGTTTCACTTTTGAAGTCAATACTTACGCTTATTTGTTCACTTGTCTTTGTTGGTGGTAACTTCGTCCATGACCACAGAATGCCTGGGGGGCCACCCAAAAAGCTTGACCACTAATAGCGGCAGCGTATGCATCAGGTAGGTCACTATCGGAAACAACCCATAATTTTTTGCTTTTTGTCGATGAAACCAAAGCTGAAGCAGTGCATGTATTTTTCACCAGGTAGGATGTTCTGAACTTCCTTTCGAAAGTCTTCGCACGTCTCAGTTACTGGGAAACCCTTCACCCTGGCTGTACAATATGAAGATTTCTTTTTCTCCGCAAGTATTCTGATGTCTACCGTAAATCGCTGACGAGTGTCCTCCACTCCAATACCCTCCATGTTTCGAACTTATTTGAAACTGGCCGCGCGCGTGCTGGAGCGTGCTGAATTTGAATTGCTAATTTACGCTGTATTTTCTCGGTTCATTAATTGTTTCTATTGTTTTCAGCTCGCGCAATCAATTTCTCTGAATGTGAATGCAACGAAAAAAGCACCATCAATCCTTTATAAAATTGGAGTCAAGGAGTATCAATGCCGGCCGCGTATTCAGAGGACCTTCGCTGGAGAGTTGTCTGGCACAAATTTCTATTAATGGGGAGTGACGAGGAAATTGCTTCTCGATTCTTTCTTTCACCAAGGACGGTGGTGCGTATCTGCCATAAATTCGTAATGACTGGAACAGTTTTAGCTGAAAAAGTCGGTCGACCTGTCGGCACAATGACACTCCACCAACATGAGGAATATATTCTAATGGAAAAAATACTCAGCGAGCCTGCGACACGGTTACATCAGCTCGCGTCAACAATACACGAACAAACTGGCTCTGAGTTCGATATTTCCACACTGTGTAGGGCACTTCACAGACTTGGATTCACAAACAAGAAGGTCATAAAAAAGTATTCTGTTATAAAATCCAGTGTTCTTTCGCTAAAAACACGTTCAGCCAGCTAAATATTTGTTCTGACTTCCCGCAGGTAAGAGAAATTGCAAGGCAAAGGAGAGACGATATACGTGCTCAATTCAAAGCGGACATGCAAAATCATCGGCCTGATGAACTCATCTTTATTGACGAGACGGGAATTGTAAGTGTTTTTCATTTCTCCGATTGTTTGAAAGAGAAACTGCTATTGTAATTCATTTATGTATTTCTTTGGGGCTGATCTTTCCCTAGGACAGATCCTTATCAAGACGATATGGCTATTCGCCGAAAGGGCAGCGGGCTGAAGTGATAAGGACGAGAACAAATAATCAGCGCATTTCAGTAATATCCGCTATTGGACATGATGGATACATGGCCGTCCGAGTACTCGAACCAGGCCAGAGATTCAATCAAATTGTGTTTGCTGACTTTCTTCGTAACGAAATAGTGCCCATTCTTAATGCATATAATGGGAGAAACCCTCATTCTGTAGTTGTGCTAGGTAATAAATTGTTTACAACAAATTTATTTTCCTTTTTTAAAATAAACGTTTTGTTCAAATCTCTTTAATTTTGTTTGTTTATTTTAAATTTGTAGACAACCACCCAGTTCATCATGTTGCTGAAGTCGAAGACATCATATATGGCGCAGGAGCTTTGCTCAGATTTCTTCCACCTTATAGTCCAGATTTTAATCCAATAGAGGGAAGCTACCACCAGGCAAAAGACTTCATTCAGGAAAATGATATCGCCTTCCGTTGTTGCACTCAACCCCGTGTTTTTATCTTGCATGCTTTCGGACAAATTTCCCCGGAAAATTGCGAAGGATACTACAGAAACTGTGGGTACGAGTAATAAAGTACTCTGAGTGAAGGAAAAAAAAACATTAAAGGTTGGGTTGAAGGGAGAACGAATTAATGTTTACATGTCACTGTGCTGTTTGTCTATTTCTCTAAGAACAACTGCTACAAGTGCAGAATTATACTATAAAAAGGAAAAAGTCCAAAAATTGTTATTTACCGTAGTGCATGACTGCTTTGAGAATTAATAAAACCTGAGAATATACATGTAGTTAGTTTACCTAATTATAAATTCCTATTTTCCTTTTTTCATTTTTCTTTTTCCATTTTTCTTTTTTCTATGACAACGTTATTGCAATTAGGTGTATCTAGCTTGATTTATGAAAAGGTACCTTGATTCTCAATTTCGGGGTTTGGTTTTTGCCGTTCAAAAACTCTCCAATGTTGGTGATATAAAAACATAATGTCAACTTTTTTTTTCTTTCTCCTTCTTCTTCCTTTTCTTCTATCTTTCTGGTCGGTGATTTACAGGCGAATCGGACTTATCCTTATCCAGAATTTTGTGAAACAAAGCGTTGAGATATTTTCATTGAGTACGTTTTGTTAAATTTGGGTAGATATAAGACTGAGTTAACATCAGACTCGTTTCTTATATTAGACTGAAAAGATGGACCTGGCTCAGCAGTTTAGAATACCGTAAATATCCGATTTAGCACCCAGCGGTGGTACGGGTAAGTGGTGCTCAATTAATTTTTGGAACTCAAGGGAGACAGCTCGCTTGTTTCTGTTTTGACCTAAACATATTTTAGTAAGAAAGAAAATGAAAAACAACAGGAACTGACAGTAAGAAAGTCTATGGCCGATAGCTGGCCACTTAACTTTCAGGACAGGGGCGCTTATTGGTCTAGGCATTCAGTGCGCAATATGGACGGTTATTGGAATATGAGTGTTTATTGTTAAATAAATAAACGGATTCAACAGGGGAAGGAGCTTATGAGAAAGATGGTGCTTAATATTGAAAGGAGGGCGCTAAATCTCAAGTCATTACTTTACAAGGCAATTTTCTCTACATTTCTGGATTCTCAGTTTTTAAGCGAAAAATAACTCACCTGTGCTTTATTTACCCACCAAATTGTCATCACAGTAAAACTCTCTTGTGGTCGAAAAAAATTCAAATGGTGTGTCAACAAAATGTATTGCAATGGACAAATATGGGCAGCTAACCTGAACATTAAAGTCACTGACATGCTGAGTTCAAAGTCAATAAAATTCACAGAGTTCACAGAGTTCACAGACTAAACTTCTTTTTTACTTTCACTACACTGTGACATACTTAAAACTTGCAACAGCTAATTTCACTGAACGACACACCCAGGGGGTACTGTGTTACGCTAAAACAATTAGACGGCTCGCTCTCGGTTTCTAGTCGACTTTGATAGTTGGCTCGGGGCTTCGCCCCTCACTATCAGCCGATAGAATGAGGCTAAATTTTTAGACCCCAAGTCCTTTTTTTCTCCGCATAAGAAAAATAAAGTAAAAAAAAAAAACCCATCAAGATAGTTCGAGATAGTCTTGCGTCCACCTTTAATTCATCCGGAATAAACGTCTCCTTAACATTTGCCGGTAGTTTTAGGTTGTAAATTAAATTGTTACAGTTGATTGACATTTTATTGAGAACGCTAGGGTACACACGCTTTTATCAACACTAAAAAATTCCCTGCCCAAATTGTTCTACCCAAAAAAATCCGGCGGAAAATTTCGAACCCCCAATAGGCCTCCGCACCAACCCGTCACAAATATACTTGGGGTACACCCAACCCGGGACGCCACTAGCTCTGGCGGATGATTACATATATGCGCACCCATACGGCTGGGTATTTTTCTCTATGACAATTTCATCCAATTTAGCAGCCCTAATTTATTATCTGTAAACAGGGAATGAGAGAACCCTAGTCAGGTATTAGTTGCAGACAATATTCACGTGATTCCGGTCACGCAATTGTCAGCCAACGTATCGACGATTTGACATTTATTTACATTCCGATTACATAATTGGCCGCGGTTCAGTTTCATACCATTAAAGTATAACCTACAAACAGCGAAGGTTGATTAATATCATCTTTTAAATTGTTGCTTGTGTTTCCTTCACATCACAGCGTCAAAATGGAACCTTCACACACCAGATCAATCCGAATACTTCAGTTTAGAAATTTGCATTATGCTAATTTGACGGTTTAGAGCGTCGCAAACTTCCGCTTTTGCCAGCGCGTGCCTTGATTGCCCAGATTTTTTATTTCATATTATGAAAGTACTAAGGCCAAACTGTATCACGATGGTAATTTGGATTTCATATCGGACATACCAAGATGCGTTTTTTACCTTTGAAATTAAGCAATTTTTCCCTTCTCACAAAGTACTGGAAATGTAGTTACTTTAAAGAACCCTGCAACCTTTCTAGTCGCTCCAGAAACAAAACATTTCCAATTGCTAGAAAGTAGAAGAGGTATGTTGTTATGCAAAATCAATTTGTTTTCTGATAGTGCGAAATGTTTGAATACAAGTGTACTGAACTTGGCCAATTTTCAGTGTGATTTTTGCATAATTAATGAGGCAAAACCCGTATTTTCTCGATTTTCTCGAAAAGTATAAATTTACAGAAACTTTGAGTGTTTACCATTTACATGGAAAAACCGGTTGGTCCACGGTTTGTGTAAATGGTAAGCAAAACTCCCGAATGGGAAATTCCGTTCGAGATTGGCGTTTACCATTTGCGCAATTCATTCCAATTTACAGAGAGAGTCTGGAACTAGTTTTACACATTTTGTAATTCAAGATGGCGGCAGAGATGCTCGAAATGGTTGTGTTGAACGAGGTTGTGGATGCATCAATCGACGAGGAATTACTTTTAGATTATGAGGACGACGGAGAACTCCACTTAATTGCAGCAATTGCAGCTTTTATGAAGAGAGATCTTAACAGAATTGTCGGTTTTTATGAGGTTCTTATGACTAATTAGTCAGTTAAGCTTAAGCTTATTATTTATTTCTCATTTAGCCTATTTCATCATTCGTGTTTATCTTAGATTTTAATGTATAGTTCAATTTTATAAGATGTCTTATTCTGTATTTTGCACGTTTACGTTTAAACGAGTCTCGAACTCATCCGTGATATGTGGTTAAATAAATACTACTACTAAAAAAATTACTAGGTTGTTGTGCCGTCTTATTCACTTGATGAGTTCAGATCCCACTTTCGAATGACCAAAAGCACTTTCGAGGTTCTTACACGAGAGTTGGCAGCGACAGGTGCAATTCCCACAGGAAATCGCTTTGGGAGAAGACCGATTCCTCTACAGAAACAGATTTTGGCTTTTCTTTGGTACGTGTCGAACATGGAAGTAATAAGGTCTGTTTCAGACAGATTTAACGTGACTCTCAGTAGCTTGGAGAGGATCATCAAAAGGGTATCTCAAGCTGTCATAGCTCTGAGGCAAGGATACTTAAAGTGGCCGAAAGGTACCTTTAAAATATTATGCTTTTTTAGAAAAGTTGATTTCCTTTTTCTAAATTAAAGTAAATAGTAGCTTAATAATAATAAATATAACTGAGACAACACTTTGCTGGTTAATCCTGCCTCAAGGCAAAGCCCTTTTTTATCTGATATTGTATTTTTCTTTAAACGAAGACAGGCAAAAAATAGATGTCTTATTTTAGACTTATATACCTTGATATTCTGAAACTTGAAACACTCAGTTCCTATAAATTAATGCCCAGGCCATGCATTCCTTTCTTTACTGTTCGTTAGGGGTTGTCAATTGGAGGGAGGCATTGAAACAAAAGGCGGTATAATTATAAATACTTCCTTTTGTTTAAATTATTATTCAGGTAAATATGGTATTTCTATTTCTACAGAAGATGAGATGCGTGAAATAATGCAGAACTTCGAGGCACAAGCAGTTCCTGGGTTTCCCAGAATAATTGGTGTTATTGATGGCACCCATATAAGGATAAGAGCCCCTGTAGAGCAGCCTAATGCATATTTCAACAGGAAGAAGTTCCATTCCTTTAATATCCAGGCAAGTACAATGTTCATGTTCCCCAGCTTAACTGGAGCTTTAGCTTGCAATGGAAGCTAAATACAGTCGAACCACGATTTAAGCGGTCACCCTCGGGGAAATGGAAAGTGGCTGCTTAATAGAGGTTGGCCGCTTAATCGGGGTTGGTCGCTTAATAGGTGGCCGCTTAATCAGGGTTCGACTGTATGATTAAAAATATTTTAAACTCATTGATTTTTCAACCTGTAGGATATGAAAATTAACTATTATAATTAATTTTATGTTGTGTAAGTTGTAATATCAACAGCCCCCTCTTCCAAGAGGTTTTTTTAGGAAGATCAATTTATATGTCGATATAACCTCACTGACTGGAGGTATACTAACTCTCCTTGGTCAACTGGGCAACCTTCTATTAGTGGAAATTCATTCTGTTTAGGCTGAAAAATATAATTTAAAAAAGCTGTAGTTCATTGCCACAATATTAATTAAATGCTCTTGAAAATAGTTGTCTGATTGTATTTTCTTTCAAATTTGATACATGTAGGTAGTCTGCGATGACAATATGGTTTTTCGTGATGTACTTGTTGGATGGCCAGGATCTGTTCACGATTCACGGGTTCTCAGAAACTCCTCTCTGTTTGCAACTGCTGCTAATAAGTTCCCAGGAGACACCCATCTCCTTGGTGATGGTGGGTACCCTTTAAAAAGGTAAGTTGTCCTTCACATAGAAATCATGTAGGTTATGAAACATGTTTCATGACCTACATGATTTCTATGTGAAGCATATTATGCTGCATATGCACATGTAGGATTGTAAGAGGACAACAACATATTACTCAATATTATTATTAACCAAGAGGGCTCATCCCTCAACATTCCAAACTGAGTTGTCTCCTTTTATGATTAATTTGACTTTTATTTAACTGAGAAAAAGTTCTTTTTTGATTATTTCCAGGTGGCTCATAACACCTTTCCGAGACAATGGCCATTTAACTCGAAGACAACAGAGTTTCAATCAGAAACTGTCATCTTTACGTTCATTGGTTGAGAGATCAATTCGACTTCTAAAGGGAAGATGGCGCAAACTTGGAATACTTGAACACATAGATATAGAACTGATGGTTCATTTAATAATGGCAACATGTGTTTTGCACAATTTTTGTCTTCTGCATGATGACTTTCATGAAGACTATTTTTTAGATGGTGATGATGATGGCGATGATGATGGTTGTGATGGATTTGATGGTGGTGCACCAGGCGGCCGAGATGGTGTACGAGTAGCAGAAGCTAAACGAGTCCAACTAATGAATACTATCTGTTAATGAGTAACATGCAAATTTCCGGGAGCAATATGTTCGAAGGATTTTCTGCAAAAAGGACATAACAAATTGTCTTCTCCCAAAAATTGACAGCCACAAATTGACTTTTTGTACAGAAGGGACCCTTTAATAGGCCACTTTCAATAAAGAATGTATATTGCAATATATTGAAATTCAGCTCGGTAGCAAGAAATCAAACAAACACGCTTATCCATTTCTTTTGTTTGTGTCTACTTAGGCCTCGCTGATGAATTTTAATATTTCGAAAGTAGCCTATTACAATCCCATTGTCAGAAATAATTACACGTGTACTATCATTTACTGGTATTGTTGTTGCTGTAATCAAAAACTGCAATAAAAAAAATTATAGTCAACATGAACATAGTTTTTATTGCTTTAAAACTTTAACATTCCCTTTAACCAAGTTAATTTTTAACAGAAACTCTAAAATGTAGAGTTTTATTTACAGTAATGGCTACCAGGCAAATACATTTAATTTTAAAGTAACCTACACAATGTAGTTTTGGGAAATCTGAGTGAATGGGCCAGAGGTATCATAAGACCCGTTGTATTACATGTATAATTACCATGCCCAAGAAATTAACAGTAACAGTTACAAACAAGAAACAAGTTAGCCAGCACCTAACTTTAACTACCCATCTCAGTTACTTCCAGACAAAAACACAACATGATAAGCAATTTCAAATGTTTTGATATTGGGTGATCTTTGCTGACATAATAAATTTATCAAATGAACAATACAAAATTATTGCAAGTTTGAAAGGAAGAGGATACCAGTTGTAAATATCTTTTATAAGACAATAGGGTGACCCTTTGTAATGTTACAGCATGGTATCTGTGTAGACGCAATGCATGTCATTTTCCAAGTTCATGAAAGTTCATCCATATTTTTCAACAACTTGAAATGCCTTTCAATGGCTAGACTAAAAAACACCTGTTGTCTGGTGCATTGGCAACAAAATACATTACAATGTGAGGGGTTATTTGAAAAAAAACTTTACCTTCAATGGGAAAATGAACATAATTTCAAATAAATGGAATATTTTAAGGTCTTCATTCCTGGGGAATGATGATTTCATGCAAAAATATTACCCTCCTTGAAGTAAGCAAACACAACAACACTTCAAAGAGCAACATAATGCTGCCATAAATAAGCCATTGGGTCAATGCTAACTTTATGCAATTTTCTAAATCACTGCTTTTTCTCTAAATAATTTAAAAACTTGTCAAAAAACTCTTTTTTTTCCTGTTTCATTTCTTTGACAATTTTTAACTTCTCTTCTTCCACTTTTTCTCTTTTCTCTGAATATGATTGGAGGAAATCCAGCATTTCTGCAGCAGAAGAGCGGCTTTTTGGTCGCTTTCTGCACCTTTTCTTCTTCATTGGAGGGGCCTCCAGTCCTTCATCTGACTCATCTTCATCATCTTCATCATCACCGCAGCCTTGGTCAGAAATGTTTCTTGGAAAATGTACATTAGCTGCTGTACTTTCCATTGTACAGGCTGGGTTAATTGACACATCATTGTTGAGACATTCAGACATTAAATCATGAAATTTCCAGTCCTTTCATTCATTTCCAGTTTTCTTATTATGGTCTTCAACTTCCTTGTGTTGACCGACCAACCTTCCCCATTTTCGTAAACACTGGTCTCCATAAACCTTCTCCTTACAGTTTTTGTTGAATTCGAAGGCTATCAGATCGAATATTTCCTTCTTCGTCTTCTTTCCTTTGAATAATGGTTTGAACTTCTTCCAGGATGCAATTAGCAACTTAACATGTGCATCTTCCCACCTCACTAACTTATCATAAGAACCAGTATTTGCACCATATGCACTTGATTGATCACTATCACTACTGTTAATGGAGGAAGGAGTACTTGGTCTGCTTGCAGTAGCCCGCATCTGTGTTTCGTCTGGTATGGGCGAGTTGATAATCTCGTCTTCACCATAATTAGCTATAGTACCAACTATGTCTTCGCTTTGAAATATATTGCCAGCATCTGGAACCATAAATTAGCACAGAGACCTATTTCAATGTTGAGTCCTTCATTAAAGCGGTCAGCCATAATACTAGATAATGAAGAGTGAACTGAAATATCGAATTCCAACTATAAACTTGGATGTTTATAAGCATGAATGTCGAAAGGAAAGTTGAATTTTGGCGGGAACACGATACAGAGAACGCTAAACACATCGACCATAGTTTTCTTGACAGTCTATTCTTACAAATTTAACACCTTTGCAATGTTAAGTCAATCGTTATTACTTACCACAACGGTGATTCAAGAGCACCTGTAAATCGTAGGTTATAATATGACAGATTGAATACTCGTAAGCAGCCATGGTGGACGCCATGTTTACCGCCAGAAACAAGTTTAGTAGCCACGCTCACGGATCAAAACTGGCGCAGGGCCTGGAACTGGCAGATAAGAGCAAATGGTAAACACATTTTCCGTTCGGAAATTCCGGTTGGAAATTTTGGAGTACCTCTGAAGACGTTCCGTTTATTTCGGAAATTTTCCGGTCGGGCAAACCAAAATAACCTTACCATTTACATTCCAACCGAAATTTCCGGATTTGTTGGGTAAATGGTAAACACTCTTTAAGTATCATTTTCGAAGATAGTTCCCCATAAGTGTCATTCAGGCCAATTATCAGAATTTTTGATTTTCCCAGCCTGGCCAGCGATTCTCCATATTTCCAGTCAGGGCCTCTTAAAGAGTTAAAAGAACTATTTGATGGAGGCGTTCTCAATGATGATGAATATGAAGCACAGAAAGAACAAATATTAAAAGAAATGAAAAATTAGCACATTCAACCAGTGAAATATGAATTTAAATAGGTCAATAACACTGATGTAATTCCTTTAATTTGATTTTGATTGTTTTGTTTATGAAACAATCAACTTTTCCCACCAGGTCTGTGTTTCTGCTCTTCCTGGCGATTAGTTTTACAATATTCTGCATGCGTGTTTTGTACATTTCTTTGCCGTCCTATGCAAAACAAAACGTACGTGCGTTGCATTTACATTTCTTTGCTGTCCTATGCAAAACAAAAACGTCCAAAATGTCCAATTGTCAACACACAATGGTTAATTTTGCTTTCTGAATTTGGGCTTGAACTCTGTCCCTATGAATTCAACTCCTGGATTTTTAAACCGATCCGTTTTATTTTGTAAAATTTTTGGTGGCTTCTGTGCACTTTCATTTAGAGAACTAATCTCAAGGAAACTGTCTACGAAATCAGCTATACATACTTAGGCAAACATGCAAGTTGTCGATTTCAAGGTCATCAAGGGTAAGTTTCTTCAGATTTGTTTGACTGTCTAAATTTGTTACAATATACCATCTATACCTCGTTTTTGTCTTGTTCTTGGATTACTGTTTTCCCCCATCGAATAAATTAGCTAAACTATCTGTATGTCAATAAATTTGATCGGTTGTTTAGTAGAGTAAATTTGACAGCTACTTGCGTTTTGAGCATCAATATGCATAAATAATGAGGTCATTTTATGATTTTTTCCAGCTTTATTTGGATGAGTACTGCTAAAGTAAAGCAGTAAAACGTGTTTAGAAACTATTCATACGTGATTATGACAGAAAAGACCATTATTTGGGTCGAAATTCCACGCGTATGTTTGACCTTCTTCTTGCCGATTAATTAGAAAATTTTGAAATACTGATAGTTCACAAAGACCTCTAGGTGGTAATATCTGCTGATCGGAACATTTTATTTAATATCATTGAAGATCAACAAATGACAAATGCAACGAAAAAATCTGTTCAAAGACTAACTTTTGAGTTATATGATTTTTTTTACACCCACTTTCAACCTTTTCATATAAGCTGTCAGTGTGGTTCCAGAAATATCCATACCCCCCACGGAAGGTCACTGGAAATTCCGAGGGGGTGGGGGTTAAAGGCCCAAGAATTCCGAAGGAGAGGGGGGTTCACGCAGAGCTTGTTTTCCAGAGGGTTTCCCTTCTGAACAAACACAACAAATTCGTAAGAAATACTTACGTACTGTCTCTATTTTCGGGAATGAAACCAAGCCAAATCAAACATTCTGGCCATTGAAATAAACCCAAACATCTTGTTCTTTCATGTATCTTTTATTTTCTGAGTTTACCGCCTATCTAAGTGAGAAAAAATGTCTCTTGAAGTTGCAAGCACGAACTGAACCGAACGGGATCAAAATGGCCGACCAAAACTCCTTCCCAGTCCCCTGGCGATTTGTTTCTTGGAAAAGCCAGGTTGCTCAGCTTTGTTACGAACACAAACGATTTTCGAATTTTCCTTCGTCGTGCAAGTGCTAAGCAATGGCAAAGTGTCTTGAAAATAAAAACATAATCAGACTTCAAGACAAGTTAAATTTTTGATTGGAAAGAAAGATATTCTTTCTTTCTTTGGATTAAATTTGTGATTCACGTTCATTGTTTGTTCTTTCTGTAAACTCTGTTAGCTTTGTGCGTGTTGATGAAAGCGATCGAATTGTAACGTATATTTTGCGTAACTGAGTCTTCATTTTTTTAGGTACAAAACCTTTTGGAATTTCTGAGGGAGGGAGGGGGTCCATGTTTAAAAATACTGGAAATTCCTAGGGGGAGGGGGGGGTCAGCAAAGACCCCCTTGGAATAGAAATTCCTGAGGGGTGGGGGGTGAAAACCAAAATGTCTTCCATGGGGGGTATGGATATTTTCTGGAATCTAGGCCTGAATAGATTGTGCTCGGCAACTTTTGAGCAACTTCTGGAGTTTTGAGCAACTTTTTGTACTGCAAGCAACCTAGAGCAACTTTTGCCTTCCTTGGCAACTTTTGAGCAACAAATAATGATAAAACACCCAAATTATCCCAAATGTTTCTGTTAATTGAAACTGGTCGACACTAAGAATGCTGTAGACGTGTATTGAATAGTATTGACCCTGCAAATGATTAACATTCCTTTGTTTTCTACTTTCCGTGCATGAATTGATGTGCGCCCACGAACTGGACAGCAGCTATCTATTTAATATCGCCCGCGAATTATCCAGCGGTTATTCGCTCCAACACACAGAGCCGCCGCCATCTTGGTATTTGCTAATCTCTGCATATTCTGCTAGTCATGGCATCACAATCGCAAGCTGACGAAGAAACTGAAGACAATGCAGAGAATGACCCTATTGAGGTAGCCATAAATGCTGGAGCACGTCTAAGTACTCCGACAAGTGTTTCAATTTCTCGAAAGCGAAAAATCCACGTCAACCAAGGCAAATACAAACAAAGATAAAGCGGTGGCTCAGCCTTGGGCAAAGGCAACGCAGCATGTGCTTGGGATCGCATGAAGGACTATTCAAAGCAAAATTTCACAGTGGTGAGTGGCAATTTACGTTG
This sequence comes from Desmophyllum pertusum, assembly GCA_029204205.1. Lineage (NCBI taxonomy): Eukaryota > Metazoa > Cnidaria > Anthozoa > Scleractinia > Caryophylliidae > Desmophyllum > Desmophyllum pertusum. The sequence continues at coordinate 4,080,757 of MU825396.1, forward strand.
CAATGCTTGCAGTGAAACCCTTTCCTTGAAGAAAAGTTCAATTGACAAGCATATTAAGTCAGACAAGCATACGAACGGAATTTCTCGTATTGCGAAAGACAAGAAACAGAGTCAGTCAATCATGGAGTGTCTACAAAGGCGTGACATGCGGGATCACCCCAGTGGATCGACATTGCCTACAGAAATGCGTTTGTTCCGATTTGAGATAGTCAAGTGTGTTATTTCTGGTGTTATTTCTAGTGCATACCACTATCAAAAGTGGATATTTTGCACCCTCTCCTGGAGAAGTATGGCTATAGATTAACCCACAGCACCAACCTCCGTGAAATCATACCAGCGGTACTGGAAAAGAAAGGGACAAACTCATGAGTGAGCTGAAGAGTGTGAAAGAGGCCAGTGTTATTTTTGATGGAACAGCCAGACTGGGCGAGGCCCTTGCTATTATTGTTCGGTTTGTACAGGAAGACTTCAGACCTACACAGCGCCTTATACGACTTGAAGTACTAGCAAAGGCATTGAAGGGAGATGAGCTAGCCCAGAGGTTAATGTCTTGCCTTGCTGTCAAGCATAACTTTGGTCCTAACATGATCATTGGTGGAATGAGGGATGGGGCTTCAGTTAACGGGGCTGCCTTGCGACAACTCAAGTTTTTCTATCCCAACCTGTTTGACGTTGTGTGTTTTTCGCATACCATTGACAATGTCGGTAACCATTTTGAATTTCGAATCTTGGATTCATTCACCCAGTATTGGGTAGGTCTGTTTGCGCATAGCTACAATGCTCGGCTCCTTTGGAAGGAGAAAACAGGTCAAGCCATGCGTACACATAGTGCTACCAGATGGTGGAGCAAGTGGGACATTCTTCAACAAGCTTTAGATTACTTTGGAGACATAGAGCCTTTTCTTCGAGAAAACGAAGAAATGTCCCCAGCAATGCGTCGACATCTACTGGAGATCTTTGATGATCATCAAGATGCCCAAGACCTACGTTTGGAGCTTGCTGCAGTTGTTGATGCGGGTGTTCATTTTGTAAGTGCTACGTACTACCTTGAAGGTGACGAGCCATTGATATTTCCTGCTACGAGCGTCTCTGTGCTCTTGCACATGCAGTGGCCGTTGAGCATTACCCCAATACCACAGCAGTTGCTCGCGACATTGCTGGTGGCAATGCTATAATATACAACCAGCTAATGGCACACGCAAAAGCCTGTATTCAACCAGGACTTAATTTCTATCAACAGAAATTTAGCGTTCAATTTCGCAATACAGTCTGTGCTTTTAAGGTTGCACGGCTCTGTTGTCCTTTGCAAGTACAAAATCTAAATCCAACAGCTGCCTCCTTGGAAGAATTCAGAAACTTTCCATTTCTTTTTGGGTTTGAAAAACCCACCTGACTTTAGGCTTTTCTTTTCCTTTTCTTTTTTTTTGCCGTTCTTGCTCTCCTTTTTCTCTCATTTTATTTTGTGGTTTTGTTGGCCTTTCAGTCGTCTTTGTTCACGTTGAAAAAGTTTTAACCTAAACGTTGGGAAAAGGGAATTTTTTTGACAAAGATGGTCAATGGTAGTGAAGGTCGCGTTTTTTGGTGATTTTGGAGGAAAAAATCCAAGTTGTTTTGTGTGTATCTCTGGTCCAATTTAATGTTTCGTGCTCGTTTAGGCATGCTTTGTTAGACATTTTCCAACTCTATCCGTTGATTATCAAAGACATCCCCTGGCGTAAAAAGTGATGACGTCACAAGTGGTACAAGTCTGTGGTCTCTTCTTGGCCGTTTATGGCCGCTTTAGTAGTCAATGTGTTAATCAAAACTCCTGAAATCCATTTTTGTGGTCTATTCAACCCATTTCAGCTTTCGTTTGATAGATCAATCAAAGTTATGTAAAAAAGAGCCATTTCTGGGAAACAAGGTTATTTGCTTAACCCACTGACTACTGGGCTTTTTCCAAAACACGTCAATCTAACATCCCAGATGCCTATTTCTGGTGATTATCTCAACAGTTTAATGTCAAGCTGTCTAAAACCTGGTTTAAAACACGGCAACTAACATCCCCTTCTACGTAGAAGCAACAAATTCAATATTTTTCTCGGGCATGCGCAGAAATCAAAATTTCGACATAGTTTTTGGGTTTGAAAAACCCACCTGACTTTAGGCTTTTCTTTTCCTTTTGTTTTTTTTGACGTTCTTGCTCTCCTTTTTCTCTCATTTTATTTTGTGGTTTTGTTGGCCTTTCAGTCGTCTTTGTTCACGTTGAAAAAGTTTTAACCTAAACGTTGGGAAAAGGGAATTTTTTTGACAAAGATGGTCAATGGTAGTGAAGGTCGTGTTTTTGGGTGTATCTCTGGTCCAATTTAATGTTTCGTGCTCGTTTAGGCATGCTTTGTTAGACATTTTCCAACTCTATCCGTTGATTATCAAAGACATCCCCTGGCGTAAAAAGTGATGACATCACAAGTGGTACAAGTCTGTGGTCTCTTCTTGGCCGTTTATGGCCGCTTTAGTAGTCAATGTGTTAATTAGAAAGTACTACTATTGGTAGTTATGTTGAAATTTAAGATTATATTGAATTACACATCCAACATTTCCATGTTTTAAGTACTATTTCAAAAACGAGTGCGAGTGTTTCATCACGATTTCCAAACACGAGAAAACAGATGAAAGCACGAGGCCGTAGGCCGAGTGCTTTTATTGTTTTCGAGTGTTTGGAAATCGTGATGAAACACGAAGCACAAGTTTTTGAAATAGCTTCTCAAACAAAAGCTTTAAAAAGAAAGCACTAATTAGTAGTAGTTGACCCGCATTGTTTTCCAGTTCTTAATTTACGGTTACCAAACGTAAGCTCTGAATAGTAGTAATGAAATATTGTTTTACACTTCTAATTAACAGTTTCTAAATCCGTTGGGGAAACATGATCATGAAGTCAAATGTAAATGAGTGAAAATTTGTTATTTTGCATTTCGAGCATGATGATAATCTACTTTAATGCCCTAAGTCATTCAAGTATCTTGTAGCTCAATGGTAGAGCGTCCGACTGCTGTGCGGAAGGTCACAGGTTCGACTCCAGCTGGTAAAAAATTGAATTATTTTTTTCTTTGAAAAATGCTTCCATGATAATTATTTAGTTTAAGTCTCAGTCATATAAATGCCACAAGAATCTTGATATCCAATAAAATCGGATATGAACATCACTAGTGATGTTCATATGAAGATCACTAGTGATCTTCATCTGTCATTTAATTGGATATCAAGATTCATGCACGTGACATACGTTCCCGCCACATGGTCTTCACCGGGTATCAAACCTCATACACGTGACGAAATGCGTGGCTTCTCATAGGTTAATTAGCTCATGAATTATTAATGAGTTTGAGAAGTTGTTATCTAGAATAAAATGGCTCGCCAAAGTGAGCAACTTTTTCAAATTTTGGTGGCAACTTTTTCAATTTTTGGCAACTTTTGAGCAACTTTTAGCCTTTTTTGGAGCAACTTTGGCTGGATTTGCTAGCACAATCTATTCAGGCCTACTGGAATCACACAATGGAGGTACCATAAAAGTTAAAATTTAACTAGTTGAAATGATGTTACGGAAACTTTAATAATACCCTAGTATTAACAGGATGGTGTCTGGCAATGAATTTCAAAGGAAGTGAGAGGATGTTAAAATTATGAAAAAATGGAAATTGGAAGACCAAAAAATCACCATTTCGGACCTCCATGGGACCCCCCTCGTAAATCTGTCAAAATAAAGTTAGAGCCAAAACGAAATGCGTTTTGAAACTAACCACATTAGGTGTTGCTCGCATGCAAAGTTTCAAGGAAATCTGTTGTGGCCCAAATTGGTTATGAGGATCTTACAGCCTCTTAAAGGAGTGCAATGAGGGGGTGTTCTTATAGCCTGAGATCAGGATTCGAGAGAAATCGCAGAGCGTGGACTGGGGAGAGCGAAGCGAGCAAAGTGCTGCCTGGGGCGGGAATGAAGGTGGCCTTAGGGGATTTCTTTCGGAGCCTGATCTCAGGCTTAACCCTTGCAAAACAAATCTGTAATATTCTAGAAATTTCTAGAATTTTTCTAGAATTATTCGAGAATTAAATTCTAGAAATTTCTAGAATTTTCCAGTTTTTATTTCTGGAAAATTCTAGAATGTTAATGAAACATGCTAATCAGGGAAGAAATTTGCCAGGATTTTCCAGAAATTATTATTTGACAAGAAAAGCTGTTTTCCAGCTTTTTCCAGCATGCTGGATTCCAGATTTTTCAAGAAATTTCCAGTGCACTCCTAAAGAACCAACCAATGAAAATTGATCTGTTTCCAGCTTTTTACAGAATATTCCAGATTTTCTAAAAGCTAAAAAAATGTCAGCCATTCCCTAATAAATAATTAAGGGCATGGTGGAAAAAAGCATTACGACAATATAATTCTATTGTCGTAATGCTGTTTTTCCACCACCAAATTATTTTTATTAAAAGTACTTCTTGTTATGACACTTACCAATTTGTAATTTTGTGTTTCTTCTTGTTCTTATAAGTCAGACCCAACAAATTGAAGCATGCATCATTTTGTCAAAACTAAACAGATTTATTTGAAACATGGGATCTATATTGAAAAATACATTTACTGTAGTAACAAAATCTAAAAACATCTCACATTGTGTCGTTCCAGAAAATATCCATACCCCCCCCACGGAGGGTCACGGAAATTCCGAGGAGTAGGGGGGTCTAAAAGTGATAAATTTCCGAAGGGGAGGGGGGTACAAAAGAGTTTTCTTTCCAGAGGGTTTCCTTTCTGAACAAGCACATCAAAATTCGTAAAAAATACTTACGTACTTTGTCTCTATTATCGGAGAATGAAACAAAGCCAAATCAAACGTTCTGACCATTGAAATAATCCCAAACATCTTGTTCTTTCATGCATCTTTTATTTTCTTAGTTTACCGCCTCTCAAAAACTGTCTCTAGAAGTTGCAAGCACGAACCTCCGAACTGAACCGAACCGTATCAAAATGGCCGACCAAAACTCCTTCCCAGTCCCCTGACCGTTGTTTCTTGGAAAAGCCAGGTTGCTCAGCTTTGTTACGAACGCGAACGATTCCTTCGTCGAGTAAGCGCTAGCAATGGCAAAATCTCTTGAAAACAAAAACATAATCAGACTTCAAGACAAGTAAGTTAAATTTTTTGATTGGAAAGAAAGATATTCTTTCTTTTTTTTGGATTAAATTTGCGATTCACGTTCATTGTTTGTTCTTCGGTAAGCTGTGTTAGCCGTGTGCGTGTTGATGAAAGTGATCGAAATAAATGTTGCGCTAACTGGTAAGCTTTTTGTCGCTATTTTTCAAGTATAAAAAGGGTTTCAATTTCCAGGGGGTAGGGGATTTTCAGATTAAAACTCATGGAAATTCCGTAGGGTAGGGGGGTTCATCAAACACCCGCTGGAATGGAAATTCCGAAGGGGTGGGGGGGGGGGGTCCAAACAAAATAACCCTCCGTGGGGGGGTATGGATATTTTCTGGAATGACACATTGTCTACAGTGTAGTCAAGAATGTTTCTTATTTTTCAATGTGCATGCTGAAACATGCTTTTATACTGTAAAAGCAAAGTCCATAAAAATACTGCTTTTTTTAAGGCTTGTTTTGTTGTTTATTTTCCTTGTTGTTGTTGTTGGCTCTGGCCTTCTTCAGCAGGAGGCCAAGGTCCTTCCTTATAGTTGACCGTGTACTGCCTTGCAAGTTTTTTCTTTACAATACCTGTAAAGAGAAATAACCAAATAAAAAAACTGTTAATTATGTGTTTACACCTACATGTATAGTGCCAGTTGACATGAAAGAGCTTTTTTGGCATTTTATATTGTTACTATAAAATCTTAATTTATATTTTTCATGACATTTCTTCAGGGTAAACAAGAACGTAGCTACAAATGTATGAAATTAAATTTTATATTTCACAAAGTACAAATTTAAGTTCATGCCAGTCAGAATTTAAATGTTTTATTGGCCAAATGCTTCATTTTGTACTATTTTTCGAGCTGTGAGGGTTCGACTCTATCGAATTGAACATGAGAAGATAAATTTCATATCTCCAAGCAACTGATGTATTATTTTGTTTATTTCATAAACATACTAATAACAAAGTTTTCATGATTTTCAGAAGATTTCCAACCATTTTCCAAATGTTGTCCGAAGGTCATACAAACAACAGAACTTTTCCGAAGATGTTTAGACTTAATATCGATACATTTTGGCTCATTCAGGATTCAACATGGCAAACTTATCAGCAAATGTGACGTCATCTATTTCTCACACACAACTGGTAGCCATGCCAAGCCGAACCACGCAACAAGAAAGATATATGTTTTGCAGTGTAAAGATACAATTTTTCTCAGTGAGAGAAATCCTTATAATTCTAATTTCTATAAAAAAAATATACTGTTCCACATACATGTAGAAATACAATGTACTTACATTCAATGGCGTTCCTTCTTCTTGGGCTTAGGGCTGGTCGAGATTCATACGCCTTATTGCACTGGAAGCCAGTAACTGAGGAATTTTGAAGTTCTTCAGCAGTGAAGACTTGCTTGGCTAGTGTCTCCACTGCTGACTTGGCATCAGTTTGGTCTTCCATTGTTTTAATTAATGACTCCTGAAACAAGAAATGACTCAATTCACTATACCTTATATAATAAATATAGAAAACACTTGCCAGCTGCTTGTGTTTTCTAAATTTCTCTCATGTTCTCAAATTCCTGTCATGTTTTATGTCAGTGCGGTATAATACATGGCTTTAGCTTATTTATTTTGTTAAAATGTAATAAATATTGATTTACATGACACTGTATCAATACCTTTGTAAAACCATTGAATCTCTCTTCATTTGGTTCTTCAATAACTTCATTTTCAAATACAACTTTCCCTGTTGAAATAGTGTTTTATTAGTGGAATCAGAAACTCAAAAGCGAGAGAGACTACCATTAACTGCCACTTATAAGCGCTGGGTTTATACAGTAAGGGGTTTTGTGTGGGCTTATAAATGGGGGGGGGGGGGGGGGGGGGGCTTACATGTATATATCCAGAAGGGATTACAGGGCTGCAAATAACAGTCGGACATCGGACAATGGCCGACCAAAATTTGCCAATGTCCGACAAAATCTCAACTGTGGTTGGACATATATAATGTCCAGACAATTTTTTTGCCTTCCAACACAAACGTATAAAATGTTTTGTTCTAAATTCAAACTACATGTAGCTGACAACGCGTCGGGCACATGTCCTTTCAAGAAAAAAAATTATTTGCAACCCTGGGTTATAAGCAGAATAAAAAAAATTTGACATGAGCTGATAAGGAACAAGTTGATGCAGCAATATCAAGACATGTTTTCCATTTACTGGTCTTTTAGTCAGTCAATATAATGAAACAAAAACAAATTTCAAGTACTGAGAACATTACTGTGCGAATCAGAAGAGCGTGAACACTTGGATTTAATGATAGGATTTTCCTTTGCCAATAATTGGTCTAATTTTTTTCTGTAAAACAAAGTGTAAATTTGAGTTTTTGCGGTTTGATCATATCAAAGTTAAATCAAAGTGTTCACACTGTTTTGATTCGCACAGTAAACACAACTGGATATGGTCTAAAGTTCAACAATTTCTGTAAGGACATTTACAGTAAGGAAATACAGAAAAGTAGGGGGCGTATGTCCAGGGGGAGGGGACTTATAACCTTGTTAGCGGGAAGAGTGGTCTATAACAGGAGGGAGCAAACCACATACCTTTTTTTGTTTTTTCTTCAGTTTTTCAAATTCTGCCTCTAAGCTGCTAAGTCTGCTGTTAAGTGACATTAGCAGAGGCTGACAACTTGAGCATGCTGGTGGATTGCTAAGTGATGGTTCTGTCTGTCTTTCAAGCTGATAGTTGGGATTCATCGGCATATCCAAATCCGACACGTCAAAGTCAGAGCAATGGTGTAAGCTCTGAATGAATGAAAACTCCTCCTGTGGTGTGTTCTGATCTAATGATGGACTAAACATTGTAGGTTGTTGTTGGTGGGATAAGCTGTATGTGCCATTTGAAGCTTGGTGTGGTGAGCTGTATCTTTTATCTGTAGGAAGGGGTGACCCATTGGAGATAATCAAAGCCCTATGGGTGCGACCTGAAGTATGCCGGAGAGGGGTTGAGCTGAAGGTGCCATCTGAAGACTGATGGATAGGCGAGATGTTAATTACACCTGGAGGCTGTCGGACAGGAGTCGAGTTGTTGATTACACCTGGAGGCAGTCGGACAGGAGGCAAGTTGTTGATTACAACTGGAGGCTGTCGGACAGGAGGTGTGTTGATGGTTACACCTGGAGGCTGTCGGACAGGAGGCGTGTTGATGGTTACACCTGGAGGCTGTCGGACAGGAGGCGTGTTGATGGTTACACCTGGAGGCTGTCGGACAGGAGGCGTGTTGATGGTTACACCTGGAGGCTGTCGGACAGGAGGCATGTTGATGGTTACACCTGGAGGCTGTCGGACAGGAGGTGTGTTGATGGTTACACCTGGAGGCTGTCGGACAGGAGGCGTGTTGATGGTTACACCTGGAGGCTGTCGGACAGGAGGCGTGTTGATGGTTACACCTGGAGGCTGTCGGACAGGAGGTGTGTTGATGGTTACACCTGGAGGCTGTCGGACAGGAGGTGTGTTGATGGTTACACCTGGAGGCTGTTGGACAGGAGGGTGTGCTGATGGTTACATCTGAAGGCTGTTGGGGAATGGCTAAGATGTCTTCTTGTTCTGATGTCTTCCCTGATCCCTTACTTCTCGTTCTTTCTCAACTTCAATTATTTCAGACCCCTTAGCAACATCTTCATCATCCTCATCATCACTCACAGTGACGGGCTGCTGCCTTTGCTTAAAGGGAACCTCGGCTGAAAAACAGTTTTACTCCAAATCATAAGTTGGTGATCGTGTAAAACTAGTTTAGTGGTTCAAAGTCGATAATTCTTTAACTGGTTTGAATTCTGGGCGTTTGTTTTCGGGGTTTTTTGCCTTCAAATTTCCCGCTAGCCGCCATGTTTTTTTTTCGCAAAGTTTGCTGGGAGATTATGACGTCAGTGCGTTGTCGTCCGATTTCAATATGGCGGCTAAAGTAAGAATTTTCTACTAATGTATATGAATTTGTATATGAATTTGTCGAAATTGTTGTCAAATTAGAAAGATATTATCGTCAAGCTTTTCAGAGTTGATATGCCTCACTGTTGTGCGGTTGGTTGTAACCATCAATCGAAGAAGAAACAAGATGATTCAATCACTTTCCACCGGTTACCTGGTGCAGATCGTAAACAAGTGAGGAAGAACTGGATAACTGCTATTGGTCGACCACGGCAAAATCTGCCGAAGAATGTGTATCTTTGTTCTTCCCACTTCGACCCAAGCTGTTTCGATGAATCCGTCGATATTCGGAATAATATATTGGGGTTGGCTGCAAAAAAAGACTAAAGGAAGATGCAGTTCCCACCATTTTCTCACATAAACCACAACCACAGCCAAAAGAACGTACCACCAGTGTGGCGAGAGCTGCTAAACGTAAACGTCAAGAGGTGAGGAAAAATTTAAGCTTAGTAAAACATTATTTTCCATGTAGAAGACAGCACAGTCTTGTTGTCTCTAAAATATGTAATTAATAAACAAATATTTAGCAAATATTCAGTTGCGAGTGGTGGTATTTATTTTGTACTGTGAAGTCTATTTTTACGCAAACTCGTCATTAGGGCACGTACCCCTACTTTGCACCTGAAAAACCAGGTTACAGAGATAGATTATTATCTGTCCCTGTAATGTCAAATTCTTGGGTATGCAGATTCAGGTTTTGGAGTAATAATTATTGTTTAACATTGGGCCTTGCCATCACTCTATAAATACAGTAATATCCACTCTCTTTACCTCAAACACCTCCCAAAACATACACATTACTCGCACAAAGTGATGGAGGAGGCAACCAAACTTATAGCTCTTGACCACAACCACAATGCTTCAAGAAAGCAGGTACAGTATGATCTTTATCATGACCTATTGATAACCTGTAATAAGGTTCTATTTACATTTTTCTTGTAGATCGATGGGTAATAGTTTCCTATATGATTTTGAATGACTTGTGTATATATATGTTGTGGTTTAAATTTGTTTACAATGGTTTGAAATGTTTTCAAACAAGTATCATTCTTATTTTCCATTGTGTAAGAGGGTCAATCCAGTGAAACAAAGGAAAATAACAATTACACCTGGTTTGAAAATGTTTAAACCAAAAACAAATTCAGTAAAACTACAACAATTACACACATGACTGTAAGAGTAAACAGAAGTGCTGAAATAAAAAGCTACATACACTACATATAAGCCTAATACAGGTTACTACAGTCAAACCTGTATTAAGCGGAAACCATATTAAGCGGACACCTCTATTAAGCGGACACTAGAGCATTCCCCGAGGGTGTCCGCTTAATACAGGTCTGACTGTATTCATTAATAAAAATGTAATATGGCTGTAATTTTAGTCATGGTACTTTTCTGTAATTTAGGCAAAAGTCCAGAGTGGAGAGAGAGAGAGGGTGAACTCAGATTTCGCATTGCGTGGAGTAAGGTTACAAAGAGGTACGATGCAGAACCGGTATTAGAAAAAAAGAATCACAGTTACCTCAGAGAAATGGTGGGAGATTCCATTAAGCACACGGAGGGTGATAAATCAGTAGTAGCGGCACGAAAACCCACCGATGTTCGACACATCATGGCTCCACTTCAGAGACCCCCCAGGCAAGACATTATTAAGGAGAGAATTCTTCTATCAAGATTTAAAACCAAGAAAGACAGCATATAATTGTGATCTTAACTTACAAAAGAGGTGCAAATGATTGCCATTCGTGACAGTCCATTACTAATAGCAGCTCAGTTATATTGATGTTATGCACTGTCTTTTGGAAAACACCCTTTTTATTATGACATTCAAACAATGACTCAGAAATATGTGCAAAATCATTACCCAGTAGATTTTCATTGTTGACTAAATATAATTCAGTCCTACAATCAGACAAAGTGTAAAGTAGCTTGGTTCCATTTCTAACAATGGATAAAAAATACTGCCCACATGCATTTATAGAAAATAGCATCAGAATATTATCACATGTTGCAGTCTCTATAGAAGAATGAATATGGAGAGAACATGGAGAGACTAGAAAAATAAGTTAATAATTAACATGATTTATACCTAGCATGGCCAGATATTGTTGTTGTCACAAACTTGCAATCCAATAATTATTATTTAGAGCTTTTCTTTGCTTTGTGGAATGCAGCTTTGATGTGTTAAATCTAGCTCTATGACTCTGGAATGGTATTTATGGTTGAAAATCTAAATCCAGTATATATTCCATCAGCAGCGGGAAATGTCTTGCGAATTCTATCTACAGCGCATGATGGCACAATCTTTCTATTCCCTTTGCCAAGTTTTCCATACACCCAGTAAACAAACTGAGTGTATGCCAACCAGCGGTAAGTTCTGTGAATATAGATAAAATATACGTGCATCTGTTAATATGACTGATCATGTTTAGATTAACATAAGCTCTCCAGTTCAGATGCTTTAGGTTGAAGCAAATGTCAGTGACAAGTTCTGTTATTTCACCTAGCTTAAAAATTGTGTGAGTATAATAAAGATTTAGAAATTCAGACGAGAGGTTTTCTGTTTACTGAAACGAACACGGGAGAGACCAGTAATATATGTTTCAAACCAGATTGATTCTTATATTATCCTTGATTTAAAAATCAAACTGGATTAAAATATTGAAGGAGTAATAGTTAAGGTTGGCACACACGAGGGGACTTGTTGCAGGAACAAGTCCCTTTGTGTGAACTACATGTACCCATTTTCATCAAAACATCTTGTCGCGGGGACAATTTTTGTCCCTGCAACTTGTCCCACAAATTCAAACTCGTCCCCTCACATTTTGCTTGTCCCCTTGTGTAATTGTTGCAGGGACTTCTCCCTGCAACAAGTCCCCTCGTGTGTGCCGACCTTTATACCTATTTTCTTCCTTGAAAATAAAAAATATATAATTTTATTTATATGTTGTGGTTTAAATTTGTTTTTTGGTTTAAAATTTTTAAAACCAGTTTGATTTTTATTTTCCTTTGTCTAGTATTCATTACCATAATTTTTAGACCACAACATATACAACCAAGGAGAAGATTAATCTCTTGCTTCAACTGCTCCGTGTAATTTGCCAAGGAATTCCCATACCCTACTAGCAGAATCGCTCCGATCTTTTTAAAAGTGAAATCATAAAGAATAAAGTCTGAAGTGAGACTGACACTTCAGACTAGTAAATAACATACTCCGTAAAAACTAAAATCTTAATTAAGACGTTTCGTCTTATCCCAGAACCAGAACAATAGCGGACGTCAATCTTCAGCTATTGTTCTGATTCTGAGGTAAGACGAAACGTCTTAAATTAAGATTTTAGTTTTACGGAGTATTAAAACTACAATATAGTATTATCGAAGTTACATATTTCGATATCATCGAATTCTTTAGCGGTGCTTGAATCAGAGCTTTTCATAAAATAGAAAAGAAAATAATAACAGCCACGCTTGATGAGAAAAACTGACAAGAATTTAATACATACTCGTTGGGGAGTTCAGCAGACAACACGTTATTAAAATGATCCATTCCTTGAACCAGATGTTTAATGCGAACGAGACTTGTTTTTAACACCGCTCTACACAAACAAACCGCACCAAAATCGTCGTGCTCAACAATGCACTTAACCACTTCACTGTTGAAATCCGCCAGAGCCGATGCTTCGGGTATTTCGATGCAGCAGAGGCATTCCCTTGGTTGATTCAAGGTTGTTGTGGCGCAATTCGTACATTTGCACCACTCTAAACTTATCAAACGCCCCAAAACCTCTTCATCACTATCGTCACTATCTTCAGTCGAACGAGAATCGTAGCTTTCTTCGCCCTCTGAGTACTCAGGCTCAAAATTGTAAGGAGCAACAGCAAAATCACCTTCCGCAGACGCCATGTTGAAACCTTCGACAACGCAGTGACGTCACGAACTCCCATAAAACATTGCGAAAGAAAAACATGGCGGCGCGCGGGATATTTAAACTGAAATCCGAACGCTTCGCATTCGAACCAGTAATGGAAATATCGACGTAAAACCCCAAGACCAGTTAAGGAGAACCATTAAGTATACTTTAGCACTAAAAACTGTTTTTCAGCCGAGGTTCCCTTTAAGTAACTTCTGGACCCTCTTAGCATTTGCTGCTGCAACAATTTCCTTATCATTAGTTTCATCTTCTGCTTTCTTCGTCTTACGTTTTTGTTTCTGAGACACCACTGACTTCTCATTGTCTTTAATTTTTGCTTCTACTTTCCTCTTCTTCTTTGTTTTGGTCTCTTCATTTTCTTCATTTTCTTCAGTATCCAATTCTGCTAGCTTCTTTTTCGATGGCTTTGGTTCTCTACGAGGCCGACGTCCATCTAGGGTTGGCTCTTCTTCCTCAGTCTCTGGAAGTTTAACCAGCTCAGCGACCTTTTTTTCAGCTTCCTTCTTAGTACCTAAATTATTGAAACATGAAAAACATGAGTTGCAACAAGTTGGCCTGCAATTGCAAGGTAAAGCATGCACATTACATTCCTTTTTTGACAGTCTGTTGGTTCAAATAATAATTGGTTGTCATCGTAATTATGATTGACGGCAGTGAAAAACACAATAATTGCAATTTGGGTTTTGAACTTCAGAGTTTGCATGTTATTGACTGCAGTGATTATCAATATCTACACATTTGCTGTTATTTTAGTTCTACAGAACAAAATTAAACTACCGTAAAGTTCCGAAAGTAACGACCCCCCGAAAATAGCGAGCCCCTGAAAGACACTGGTATCAAAAGGGGTCCTGCGTTACTAAAGTTCCAGTTTAATTTCGATTACTGAACCAATTGCAAACAATCGAACAATTGAGTTTGATTTATTTTTTGCATTGCATAGTGCATTTGGATTTACAGTTGGACCCCAATCGCGACTATTTTTCCCCTCTCCGCAGATTGTGTTCGCCATAATATCGACACATGAAAACAACTTTAATAGGTGAGGTATTTGTCGAAACACAATTAGGCCAGGGTACATGTACATACACACTGGGTCTGAGTTTTCGTCACACCCGGGAACTAGTAACGTAAAAGTAGACTCTGCTAGCAGGGAACAAAGCAATCCTATCAATGTCTTTTTTATTGTACTTTTTAAGTATAAACAAAACCAGAGTCAACTGTCCACTAACAAGCACAAAACTTTCATTATTGGACTATTTACCTGTATAGTTCAGTTGTAGTTGCAAAGTCACAACTTGAACTTTCAAATACCGATTGAAGGTGACCCAATTGATCTCTCTCAATAATGATTACTACATTTTGTAAATGTTCAGTATGACGTTGCACCACTGTATAACATGTATAAAGTTAACTCACCGAATACGGCCAGAACTTGTCCCTGAAACATCATCGGTCTCTTGGTCTTTGGATCGGTTGCTTGTATGGAACAGCCATCTCCTTCGCTCACGCTGAGAGGATCAGCAACTACGATCTTGGAAGAACTCTGTACATCAATTCCCCACGAACCCCAATCGACAACAACGTATTTCACATGTTTTGACATATTTTGAATCGAAAGCAAGCTGAACACAGAATGATTGGAATGATCGATGTAAAAGTATGGCAACGATCGCGCTACACGTGGAATGAATGTGACGCCACGAAGAACAATCGCATCGCCTCGCTTCCAAATTCAAAACGTGGCGGAACTTTTGATCGTATTCATCACTGCACTTGAATAACCGCGGTTCCCTTCAAAGTGTAGTGTGAGATGAATATCACAACTTTGGATTGGCTGGCACCAAAACGTGTGAAATTCTTCTCATTTCGATGTCGTTTAGCACTGTTCGTTTAGGGACTTTGGCTGCCTCGCATGCGAATGGTTAAGTGGAAAAACACCGTATCAAAGTTCTCAACCAAAAAAAATGATATTTCGCACTTCACTTCGATCTTTTCCAAACACAAATTCAATTCATCGGGCGCCATGTTTTGTTTACTTGTGAGTTGATACCTTCGTTGACTGTTGAGACCTGGAAACGAGTCACCGCTGACCATGTGATCTTTGATAGTTCGATAGTCCAACATGGCGGTTCTCAGCAAAACTTTCGAGGCTACAACAAGCAATCAACATAGTTCTCTGAAACAAGAGATATCACTGATCTGCAACAAGCTATTTTTCGAAACATTCCCTGATGCAATTTTGCAGTTAAAACCATTTTGTTCTCTATCAAGCTGCTGGGAAATTCAATATTTGCTTTGTCGCTATCTACATCGTGACATGGCTTTACATGACATCAACGCGTCGAGAATGGCTGTTCCGGTCTTTCAATCTTGGAAAAGTATTTTAAAATGATCGATTTGAAGGATATCAAGGTAATTGAACATCTGGTGATATTTAAAACCGCAATAACGTCGCTGTGCTTTCGTGACAAGTGTTCGGTGGAAACAAACTTCAGTCGAGCTTTGTTTGCTGGCCATTATAAAACCAATAGAAAGATCAAGATTTGCACTCGCGATGGAGATGATTTCAGTTTATCGGGGAAAGAAAACAGAACAAATAAATTTATTCCTTCAATGGGAAAATCGACTGCCAGTTTTAAGATTGCGAGGAGGAGCTGGAGGAGATGAGGAAAAATGGTTATGTGACATTTGTGGCAAGTCACTCGTGTCCAAGAGAAATCTTGATCAGCATGTGGACTCTATTCATGGCAATCACCCAGATTTTACCTGCATCACAACAGCTGATGGATTGCTTATTTGGAAGTGCAATACGTGTAACAATTTTCTTTCTTCAAAGCAGCGAGTGATTTCACATTTAGCTAAAACTCATGGTAAAAACATCCCTTCTGGGACAAGAACAGAAACAAACCCTTAATTCACGAACAACATTAGAAGCGCTCTGCTGATGGCTGTTTTTGTTCCTGAACAAAGCTCTTCCATAGCTTATTCTGAGCAAAGTTTAACCTCTGAGAGTTGCTCAACTATTGTGAATGAATTACCAGTTCCTGAAGGAGTACCGGTAAGCTCTGCTTTAAGCTTTAATAATTTCTCTCAAACTATTTCAGGAGAAGAATTGCAAAACTTTGCACCTAATACACATGGGCAAAACGAGCCTACTGAAATCTCAGGACAAAACAATGAGGATATTAGTAATTGCCCAGACTCCAGTAATTCAGATTTTGACTCAATTAGTTGCATGGATGCATCATACACATCAGACTCTGATTGTTCAACATCAAGTAATCACACTGATTACAGCTCATCTGAAACAGAGGATACATCCAGTGATGAATCAGACTCAGAACAACAACAGGACAAATCAAAACCAGTCTCACCTGACAATGTCAAGGTCCTTAGTGAAAAAGAAAAACTGAGCCTACTCATTTTGTCGTACATTGCAAAATTTAAATTGAGTGGCTCTGCTTCTGTTGACCTTTTGGATCTCCTTAAACTAATTGCCCCAGAAGATACCACCCTGCAATCACTGACACTAAGTGAAATTAAAGAAACTCTCGGGGATTGCATTATTAATGTGTATGATTATTGTGGAAAATGCTTTGCCATTTTTCCAAAGGATGAGAACATTTATCAATGCAATACTGCAGATAGTGGAGGAAATCAATGCACAGGATTGCGCTATCGTGGAAGCTTATGAAATCAGGCTAAAAAGCAGAGAACCCTCTACTTTGTGACTGTTTCATTAGAACAACATTTGACCAAACTTTTGGAGCGCGGTGACATTTGGGCAAAAATTCAGCAGTATAAAAATAAACCAAACTCTACAAGTATCAGAGACATTGTTGATGGAAGAGTTTACAAGAAATTTAAGGAAAGTGGAGGATTTCTTGCCAATGGAGATAATTTAACTTTACTTTTCAATACAGATGGTATTCCTTTATACAAGTCTTCAAGTGTCAGTATATGGCCAGTTTTTCTTGCTATAAATGAACTTCCTCCAGAAGAACGGTTTGCAAAGAAAAACATGATTCTCTGGGGACTGTGGCAAGGGAAGGGAAAGCCAAGGTTTTCAACCTTTTTCGAAGCATTTACAGATGACCTCATCCGACTTAAGTTTAAAGGTTTCACTGTCATGAAGAAGTTCCATCCAAAACTTATGCTGTCACTGGGCACTACTGACTTGCAAGGAAAAGCTTATCTTATGTACATGAGTCACCATAATGGTGTCAATGGTTGCATTACGTGCACGGAAGAAGGTTATACTACTAAGCAAGGAAAAGGGGCATGTGCGTTGCTATCCTTTTAAAGACCCTCCTGCTCCATTACGAACTAGTGAAAGTGTAGTAGAGGATTCCTTGTCTGCAGTGGAATGCGGTCAAAGAGTCAGAGGTTTTTATGATGTTACTCCATTGGCAAAGCTTCCTTGGTTTGACCTGGTGCTTGGAATAGTCCCAGACTACATGCATGGTGTGTTGCTGGGAGTAACAAAGCAACTCCTTAACCTTTGGTTGACGTCATCAAAATTTAAGAAGCCTTGGTTCATTGGACACAAGACTAAAGCCATTGACAAAAGACTGAAAGACATGACACCACCAGATTTTATACAGAGACTTCCAAGACAACTGGAAACAAGCCGTGCTTATTTCAAGGCATCTGAACTACAAGCATGGCTGCTTTACTATTCTGTTCCATGCCTCATTGACATCTTACCCTAAAGATACCTACAACATTTTGCTTGCCTAGTAGAAGGTGTATACATACTGCTTGGAGACAATATAACACCAGATTTACTAGCTTTGGCTAGAGATATGTTATCTAACTTTTACAAGAATCACCAAGTTCTTTATGGTGATAGCAACTGCAGTCTAAATGTACATAATGTTGGAGCTCATTTAGTGACTTATGTAGAAGCATGGGGACCACTATGGCATGGTCATGCTTTCCTTTTGAAGATTTGAATGGAGCACTACTGCAGAGTGTTCATGGAACAGGAAATCAATGTCGCCAACTTATTTGGATGTTGTATGCTCAAAATAGCCTTCGAGCTAACAGTCATCTAATTCCTGACAAAAACATTCAATGCTTTGTGGAGCGAATGCTTTCTGCTGAGAGAAGCCTGCGAAATGTAAAGAGTGCAGTAAACTGTCAAGTCGCTGGAGCCTTAAGAAATGGACAGTCAATAATGAGATCTATCAAAAGGCATCTTTACTACTTGACACAGATATTGCCAATAGAACCAGTTTTTCTAGAAGCCAAGCGTGTTATTGTGAATGGTCATGTCATTTATTCGCGGATGTATGAAAGAATGAAAAAACACTGTGGATGCGCTGTTCTAATAGAGGACAATAGAGGAAACTACATGGCCTTTTGTTCAATACTTTTTATTTGAAAGTAACCTAAAAGCTGTTTTTTGCTGTAATTAAACGTATAATTTTAGACTTTGAAAACCCTTTCCTGGTGTGTGACAAGCCACGACACCTCCTCAGGATTGTAGGTGAAGATAATAAGTACACTGTTGTCCCAGTGGACTGTATACTTGAAAAAATTCTTTATCTTTCAGGCAACCCAAACCACATGTGTGTGGCCAGGGCTCCAAATTTTTTGCAGTCATTGTCGTTGAAATTGCCTGAACTTTCTGAAAAAATGTCACTTATCTGCTCCATTTTAAACAGTAAATGTAATGTTTTCATTTTAACCTTTTATACATAGCTAGACAAGACTTGGAGTTTTATGCAATAAAAAGCTGGAATAAACTGAACATTTCTTTCATTCTTGTTAAATGTAAATAAGCTGAAAATTATTTCTGGTTTATTCCAGTTTTCTGCAAGAAATGAAGACTGGAAAAAGCTGTCAATTTCTGGCATCAACTGGTAGATGCATTAAATTCTAGCTATTTCCAGCTTTTGAAAGAACTCAAAACTTGCAAAAACCGGAAAAACATTTTCTGTCAAAAAGCTGGAATTAGATTCTGGAATAAAGCTGTCAAATTCTAGAAATTTCTAGAAACGTCCAGAAACTGCCAGAAAGCTGGAAATTCGTTTTGCAAGGGTTTTTTTTTTTTTTTTTGCAACACAAATTATTTTATTGTCAAAAAAAAACACGAATTACAAGGTTGGTACTAACACTAATTACAGAATTGACATTAACAGAAATTATAAAACTGTGACTAGCTCTAGTTACAAAGTTGTAGATAACGCTAATTGTATAATTCATTTTGCAAGGGTTAGTGTTCTTAACATCGGTTGGTAAATGATTCCATATGTAAATACATCTAGAATCGAAGTTTGCTTAGAAAATTCACGGCTTACCATCTCAGAGTGATAGAAAACAATGAATTTGCCGAGAAAAATTCGATTCTAGATGTATTCTGCAAGATGGAAGTAGTCAGTACAGTCGTCACCAGTGACATGGTGGAAGCTTTTTGACAATAAGGGCCTCTGGATCGTCCGTGGCCTGAAACACAATGTCGTTTTGTCTAATTTGACATTTCACTTTGCTGAAAAGTTCCTCCAGTGGATTGTAGTCGGGACTGTATGGTGGTAGATAAACCAGCAAGGCTCCAGTGCCTTCTATAATGTCCCTAGCATCTTGAACTTGATGAATAGCAGCGTTATCAATCAAAGGCTCTCATGAGCCAGCTCAGCATGTAATTGATGTTAATGACATTCATTGAATGCAGTTGTTGACTCTTCCCTGTTAAAAATGGGGATGGGCTTTGCCATGTTATCTGGGCAGGAGTTATTTGACACTTTCGGTGGTAACTGGTCAGCAGTCTTATATCGAGTCTTATGTCATGCAACTCTTACGTTTTGCAAAGACACGAATATATAAATAGACAGTGCAATCCCGATTTCTCGAACCCTCGATTTTTAAAAAACCCAATAACACGAACCAAAAGTTGTTCCCTTGGATTTGTTTCACTGTAATTTTACCCCCGATATATTGAGCAACAGTCAGCCCGACCTCAATAATACAAATCACAATAACTTTGAAATAATTATTGATTAGTATTATTTTAAAGTTCTGGCTTGACTCCGACTCCGAGGAAAAGGGAAGGGGGAGGCTGGGCATATTGGGGCATTTGACCTC
Organism: Desmophyllum pertusum; assembly: GCA_029204205.1. Lineage (NCBI taxonomy): Eukaryota > Metazoa > Cnidaria > Anthozoa > Scleractinia > Caryophylliidae > Desmophyllum > Desmophyllum pertusum. Next base: position 4,100,909 of record MU825396.1, read on the forward strand.
CATTGCTGTCCCCACCCTCTGGAATTTGACTTAGAGTCTTGCTAATCAATGATTCATAAATACACAACGATATAATTCGCCTGAAGGTGCATGTAGGCTTCTTAGTACAAATATTACCTATTGTTCATAAGTATGTGTAACAGAGGTAATGAATGTTTTGTGTTTATATACTGATTTAGATAAAAAGGGACTCTAGTACTATTCATACAATAACTTAATAAAACTATAGTAGAATTTAAAATAATATGTGCTATTACACAAGCCTCAGATGAAGCCTGCTTTTTCTACACGGAAACTATATCTACACAATAACAAGCAAAAAGGTTTTGCAGCCAAAATATTTAAGCTTATTCAAATACTTTACATTTTATTTATTTTCGGTTCAAAGCTGCTTAATCGATCGATCAATCGATCGATCGATCAATCGATCGATCGATCAATCGATCGATCGATCAATCGATCGATCGAATTGTATGCCAAATTACAAAAGTTTAATGGAATCAAAAGATCAGTTAAACAATAACTTTTGTTATAAATCAAACAACATCTAGGCATCTATAAGCTTACCATACTTTGATGTTTTCCTTGAAAATCCATTTGAAATGCCTTGAGAAATTATCGAAGGGGTCCAAACGCCAAAGATCAGTTGAACGCTTCGTCTTTTTCGGCCGTCGAGGAAATGTAGTTTGCCTAAAATATTCCCTGCTGGAACCGTCCTGTTCCCGGTGCTTCAATGAAGTTCTACTGAGTTGTATAAACCCCTTGATTCATCTCCAAATAATTTGTTGATGTACTTCGATAAAGAAACATGATGTAAATTTGTGAAGGAAGCATTTCTCAAACCGAGGAACAAAGGAATTGCAGAATTTATGCGTTTGTTGTCATCGGGAACTTCTAAAAAGGTCTATCTTTTTAAATGTGTAAGACGTGAGAAGTCAGAGAAATCTGGAGAAATCGGAAGCAATCTGACATTTTGTTTTCCTGTGCAATCGGGCTACTACCCCCGACCCACCCGACCCCCAATAATTACCAAATACCCGCAATGTTGTTTAGTGTTGTGATTTCCCAGGCATTATGCGCTGGTCAGCGGAATTACCAAGAAAAGTTTACACCATTCATCATCTTATAAACTAACAAATTTTTCCTTCTACAGCGATACCTCAGCATGAGCTTCTTAGCTAATGCTTAGCTAATCAAAGGCACTATGTGCCAACTCGTGAAAGTAAATTAATTAATTAACATAGAAATATGCAGTAGTACTGGGTAAATGTAGAACCGGGTAAATGTAAGTTGACAGTCTCGTCCTCGATGTTTTTAAGAATCGAGTTTCGAGTTTTGAGTCTGACTCGAATAGGGATTTTTGAGGAAACGATTTATTTCTCAAAACAGAACAATAGATTCCGCGCGGCATTCACGCAAGCCGGTGTATTTCGTATTCACTCCAAATCAGTGTTGGTCGGAGGGAAACTCAAACGAAAAGTCTTTAAACACTGATATTCGATAATCGCCAACTTTATGGGCCGAATATTTTTAAAAACAAGATTTACACAGGGTTTAACAAAACCATGGCCTAATACGATTTCAAACTTACTGGCCAACCTAACTATATTTAATTAACCGTACAGTATACCCTGTTTTAGAAGGTGTATATAAACACAGACTAAAAAAACATTTAGCGACTTAGACGGCTGACCTGCTTATAAGTTTATTTAGACCTCATTGACTAACTTTTTAGATGTCGTTTAAATATTCGGCCAATATGTTCGAACTGGTTTGAGTTTTATTTTAAAGCAAGTTGCTGTTCGTGAAATAAAATATTTCAATCATTTCAAAACATTCTGATCTTTTTTGTGTAGTCTGTGCTTCGCACGCACAATATAAAATTAATTTTATATGTAAACATTCATTCGTCTTCAGTTCTGTCATACACGAAACTCTTGGACAGAAAAATACTACAGTTATCTATAAGTTGCAATTCTTGGACTAAAATTAGCTACAGTTAAATTATCAAAAATGGGTTTGCTCTCCTATTAAAAAAAACATTGAGATACTATGAAAATAAAAGGTAAATCTTATTTTTTTGTCTCCCATCACGCAACGCTTCCTCGTTCCGATAATAATATTTTAAAATTATTTCAACCATTCATGCAACTAAAATAATATAAGCTTACATGCGTATGATAACATCGTCCATCGCGCTGACTAAGAGGTATTTAAAAAAAAAATAACTCAACAAACAATGCGAGTCCATTCGCTGACGCCAAGGAGTATGGAGGGTGAGAAAAAAACACTGTCGAGCGTCTACATAGACCATGAATAGAAAAGATGAACATAGCCACTGAAACAGTCATTTGGTGAGTAAATCAAGCCACTTCCAGCTCAAAACAACAGCAACTCTCAGCAACTCGGTGTCCTCGGTGTCTCGGTGAATCTCATTTGAGCCCGCGATAGTCGTCCATTCGATCAGCGGAGCAAAAGCACAGGGCTCCTGTCGCTCCCGTGTGTGTCCCCGTGAGTCAAAAAAGGAATATTGCATCATCTTTTATATGGAAGGTCGCGAGATCGAATCCCGGTGGAGACACATTTTTTTTTTCTTTTTCCCCCCCGCAGTATGAGAAACACAGGTACTAATATCAGTTCACTTTAAATATATACGCTGGAAAAAAAGCATTGAAGGGTTTTTATAGTTCAGACGCAAACAAAAGAAAATATCATATAATTCCCGTAGTGGTACAAAAGAAAATATAGAATGATTCAGATAAATTACATTTTATTCATACACTTGGTATAAAGAAGATACAACATTTAACATACTTAAGTGTTTTCCTGAGTACGTTAAGTCTTGAAGTCTGCAGCTTGGTTTTTAAAGTTTCGACAGCTTGAGCCTTGATCAGAGCTTGAATCGATCAAAGAACTTCAAACGTGACTCACTTTTAATATTCTAAATGTCTCCTCTTTGGGCGGTCGAATATTATTTAGGGTATTTTCTTTCAATTTCGAACTCCAAAAAGGTGTCTAATTGTAATTGTAGGTGTGAAAATACTGTATTGAAAAATAGAAGAGATCCGCACAAGACGCCATTTTGTTTACTCTGTTTACTGATAATGCATAAATTACCGTACTAAACGCATACATTGTTTACAACTTGTGGCCATCGACTGAGGGATCGAGCGAGGGATCGAGTGAAATTTGTCCGCTATAACGCTATAACTTCATTCATGCTAAGCATTCACATCGTTAAAAATGAAAAATACATAAATAAGATAAATGAAAATATTTCCCTTCAGAAGAATGTCCTGAACAGAGACTGTAAATTACAATTTAATTTAGCTAATTGCATGTGCCTAAAAATAATTATCGCCATTCATACAATTATAAACAATTAAGAAAGCAACCAAATAATTTTGCTCTCCATGTCAGTTATAAATACGTAATTAAGGTTTAGTTAAAACTGGGATGTTCTGTTGTTGTATACTCACCCATAACGGCGAATTATTTTTAGAACGCAAGTCTTCACGTCTATAATGAAAACTAAGCCATATGTTGATCGTACTTTGAGAAATTCTTGAGTCATCGTTCATCACAGCATGAAAAGACAAATTTAAGTTAGCGTAAAGCGGGTGTAAAGTTTTAATTTACACACCTTTACGCCACATTTACATTATGTAAAGTCAATCTTTACGCTACCTTTACGCGTAGGCGTAAAGCTAGAGTAACAAGACTTATTTAAGAGACCTTTAAGCTCGGCGTAAAGCTGGTATAAAGTAGAGATTTACGCCACCTTTACGCATACGTAAAGCTCAATATAAAGTAGAGATTTACGCTACCTTTACATATAGGTAAAGCTGGTATAAAGTAGAGACTTACGCTATTTACGCTGCGTTAAGCTAGAGTAAAGAGACTTATTTAAGGGGCTTTTAAGCTCAGCGTAAAGCTGGTATAAAGTAGACATTTACGCCACCTTTACGCTTATGTGTAAATAAAGAGTATGGGAGTCTTTAAGCCAAATTTACACTTGGCGTAAAGTCAACTGTATGCTTGTATGTGAAGCAGGAGTACGGACACGATTACATACTCCTTTATGCGTGAATTCAAATCCCATCAGTAATGAAGGGGAACATACACATGTATGTCTGCAAGGAAAGGAGACAATCAATATTGATGACAAATGGCTACTGTTGTGTTCGCAATCTGGTTTATTTATCAAAACCACACTCCCATGTTACTTAACATTATAAATTTTTCTTTGTCTATCAAAACCTAACATTCTTAAACAATAACATCAAAGAGAAAATTGTAAATTGTGTTCTAGGATCACTTGAAAATAGTATATAACAGAAAAATAAAAAAATTGACAACCTTGTTCTAGCATCAATTGAAAATAGTGAAACAGATAAAATAAAAACCTGGTTCTAGTATCACTTGAGAAAATAGTGTAAGAGAAAAATAAAAACAATAAAAACCTTGTTTCTAATATAACTTGGAAATAAATTTAATAATATTTTTCATACTTCGATAAAAATAGCCTGAGAAAATAGACATAATTTTGTGCTCCTCCTCTCAGTACTGATGACATAATTGTGGTCATCAAAAGTGAACAAATTGGAGAATGCCTCCCTTGTCATGGCTTTGAGACAGAAACATTTCAGTGGAATATTTACCAAAAAACTTAGATTTCTGCTGTCATTTACAGCTGTTACTGTTACAGTGTAACACTGTATGTCTAAATGCTATTTACTTGATTGGAAGTCAAACATTGGAGGAAATTTTTCTTCATTTGATTATTGAATTACCATTCAAAGTCATTTTATCCAGGCACATCTCACGTATTGCTCCCAATTCTTTCAATTTGTCTGTCTTAATTATGTACAGTATACATGTATGTTGAACTGTTTGGACATTCTTCTATATCTTCGTTTACAGTAAGAATAACTGCAGCTTTATTCTTGGTCCAGTCTTATGATTTTGAAACTGTAGTTTATCACTTTAAATGCTAGTTCATTACTAAAATGAAGACACTGAGCTTCGCTGTTTGATCTCCCACTGAGTGTGAATCGTGATGAAGTATAATTACCTTATTATAGGAAATTAACGCTCGTGTTAATTAACGTATTTGAAATTAACACAACTTAAATTAACGCAAATTGGAGGGAAAATTACTTCCGAATAAAGGAAATTAACGCGAAAGAGGTAAAATTTCAAAATGAAGTAAATTAATGCGATTAACACAAAGAAACAACGATATTTTGGCCGAAATACACCAAGCACTCAGATGTCGAGAACTGTTCTTCTGAAGGGCGAGGTCAACTGGAAATTTTACATTGTAAAAGATTGAAATACAGTGGAGAAAAGAGAAAGCTATTGTTTCCTAGGTATCAAATATGTATGTACAGGATCCAGAATTTAGGGTTATAATAATGAAAATTAAGGTTGCGGAAATTAACGCTCCACTTAATTAATGTCACGTAAATTAATGCTCATAAAAATTAACGCGACTTAAATTAACGCGAATTTTTACAATTCGCGTTAATGTCATGGAGCGTTAATTTCCTATAATAAGGTATTTATTGGAACTGCATCAAATCATGTATTACATTACCATGCAGAAATTATCTTGCCGGGAAAGCTATGACAAGCAATGTTTGTTTTAATCTGTTATTATTTGTTATTTTCATGGCAACCAGTAAGTGGGGTGCGAAACAAGCCTCCTTCTCAAGGCCTGAAATGAAATACTGTAAGCCCCTTAAATAGGGGGGGAGGGGCTAAATAAATTGCGGTAGTTAAATTGCAATACATTTTTTTCATACTTTTAATTGACAGTTTATCAATTTTCATTCACCAACATCTTGGCAGTCCAATCATATACTGCCATAAGCCATAAACTAGCCTCCTAAAACCGGCTTCTCCAGGTACTTTCCTGTTGTGAAAGACAAAAATGAAATATTTAGTCAATTCACCTTTTCGGCGTTAGATTTCATGTGTAGTGTCACGTGACTTGAGATGTAAACAAACCTCGAAAGTTCGGACATTCTAGTCAACCACACACTACACGTATTCGAACTTCCGAGCCGCTATTTCAAGTCCCCGTTACTAAATAATTTTCCCACTGCTGTAAGTCTTTAAACCTCGAATAGTTACAGGTTCAAAATGGCAGAGCAGAAGAATAGAAGCGACTTCAACGCCATGAATGTGGCAGAACTTAAAAAATATTTGCAGGAACGTGGAGTTTCAGTAAGCGGATATTTGAAAACTTCGCTAGTGGAAATCGCCTCCGCAGTCGAAAGAATGCTTTTGCCAGTGGATCCAAACTTAGAAAAGATCAAATCAATGATGCAGACAAATTAATAATTCATGATATGCATTCCCAATCCATTTTCCCTGAAGACCAACAACTTCAACTCGTCGCCGCCACTCCACAGATTACGACAAGCAGGGACTCGCCGCTTACAAGTCATTTGAAGATTATCGCTTATTCGATGATGGTTATGTGGAATCTTTACTAACTGCTCAGTTGTCTGTCCGGCTCTCGTTCACAAGATGCCTTTTGTTTACGATTGAGTCGCGACACCCAGGTACGGTATAAAATATTAATTCAAACGACAAACAGTGTTATAAAAGCATAAATAGATGAACTTACCCTTTCTTTACTAGCAACAGCAGATATAGGATCAGGATCCTCTTTTGTTGGACCATTTCCACCGACAAAATGTAGACTACAAATATAACAATCCTTCGTGCACATGAACGAGTCACTGCGATGACATGCCTTTATCCACTTTTGCCTTCTCTCATTTTGTCTAACTGCGCCAGGAAAATGGAAGGAGTTGACTGGATCGCCGTTTGGGTTTCTTACCCAAGATTCAGGGTATCAGGAATCGTTTTTACAAGTACCATAAGCATCTTGTGAAAGGCATCTTGTGAACGAGAGACAGACTACTGAGCAGTTAGTAAACTGAGATTCCACGTCATCAGTGGAGTGGTAAATCTAATAGTTAAAAATGTCGTACAACCCAAACGGCGGCGACGAGTTGAAGTCCACGGTCTTCAGGGAAAATGGATTGGGAATGCATATCATGAATTATTAATTTGTCTGCATTATTGGTTTGATCTTTTTCGAAGTTTGGATCCACTGGCAAAACCATTCTTTCGACTGCGGAGGCGATTTCCACTAGCAAAGTTTTCAAATATCCGCTTACTGAAACTCCACGTTCCTGCAAATATTTTTAGTCTGCCACATTCATGGCGTTGAAGTCGCTTCTATTCTTATGCTCTGCCATTTTGAACCTGTATCTATTCGAGGTTTAAAGACTTAAAGCAGTGGGAAAATTATATAGTAACGGGAACTTGAAATAGCGACTCGGAAGTTCGAATACGTGTAGTGCGTGGTTGACTAGAATGTCCGAACTTTCGCGGTTTGTTTACACCACAAGTCACGTGACACTACACGTGAAATCTAACGCCGAAAAGGTGAATTGCATACTGATAACAATTAATGCACATAACACCTACACTACAGTCAAACTGTTCATACAATATACATGTACAGTCAACTCTTGTTATAGCAGACACCCTCAGAACATACCATAGACCGCAATAACGGGATCATGTCGAGCCTCGCCGGGTGGAGGGGTGAATTTTGTCCATAATAGCGAGTGCCCGTAATAACAGGCTGTCTGCAAGACGAGAGTTGACTGTACATGTCATTGTGTACATGTACTTGTAGTCACCACTCAAAGTGATTATTTTTATTTGAATATAAATTTAATCAGTGAGTAAATTTGACCAACATAACCACAGTTAGTTTTCCCTGTTGGTATTTTGGAACTGGTTAAAAAAAAACAAGCTACATGTATCCTTTGGCCAGGTACAACAATGTCTGCATTTACAGTACCGTGACTCAGTCTTGTCAAAACCAGTAGGCTGTAGCCTCAATCAGTGGGTTCCTCAGAAACAATGACCACCTTTTATTTCCAGTCAGAATACTGTAAAATTCTGAAAATAAGCCCGGGGCTTATATTTTTCTTTTTGTGACTTTTTGGAGGGGCTTAGTATAAAAAGGTGACAGGCTTACATGACTACTACAGTTCATGACATTTGTCGTTATGTATTAAATTTGGTCTTTCGACCTATTTTGCCACAGGTAGCCCAAGCTCTATATATGAGTGATAAATTATAAATGACCTGACCTTTGTTTCAGCTGAGCGGTAGTTTGAGCGTCACTAACCGTTGCGTAACAGTGAAATTATAAGGGTTTGTATGGGAGAAATCGTTTTCCTTTTGAATTTAAAAAATATGAACGATTTTTGAATAACAATCACTCACCTGAACTCCTTTGCTTGTCTGTCTGTGTCCTGTTTGGTTTTTAGGTCCATTGGAAGCAATTTTAGGGGTTTTTTTTTCACTCTTTCTCCCTATATATATCCTTTCCCAAGGTTGGGGACTTGCTAGAGGTCCGCTGAGGGAAAACAGCCGTAAATTCCTTCCAAAGCCTCCGATCGCCTCGAAATTCCGCGTGGACCACGGACGATAGCCATGTTACCCATTCGAGGTCTTCATCCGAGGCTCATTACATGGAAAGCGAATTAAATTCGGCAATATCTGCCGTTCACCGCCTTCGACTGAGGCTTGATTCGTAGTCCGCGTGAACCAAACCGTTGCAAGAGCGCTTAGCGACCCGGCCTAAGGTTCAAATTACTAACACACCCGGTGGGTGACGGTATATTGCTCCCAGCGACAATAACACCCTCGGGCCCGACCCAGGCAATCACCAATTTGACACCATTGTTCCCATCGACCAATCGCAGCGAAGTTCGCTCTGTGTCGTCAACATGAAACTACCTTGCTCGCACGGGCACGGGGAAATCATAGTTCACATCAGTTCACATAGTGTTCAATCGGTCGTTCAATCGTTGCTTTTTCGATGCTTCAGAAATATTTTTTCGTCAAAATGGATGTCAGATAGGAAAGGTATCGATGGCTTCCAATATCAGGTAAGATTTTTGCAGTGGTAAACATATAAAAGATCATGAGTGCGACATTTAATAGCTTCGTATGTTTGTTGACAAAGCTCGATTGACAAAGCTCGATCTGCCAGCATGTCACGTTGTGAAAAACTGAGAAGCACTCGTAGTACTAGTGTAGTCTATTAAAAATTATTGATCTTACAAAACCATAAGCTTAAAAAGTACAAGCACTTAAATGTAGTCAGTGGTTTACGTCTCCTTGTATTATATGCCAACATTTAGATCCATAAGCGTCACGGATGGCGCATCGTGAAAGAATTGGCAATTTTTTTCAAGTTCGCCGTTTCCAATCCGTCTAAATCTTGTCCATCCTAAACCATCCTTGGTGCTGTTTGGTTTATGAACACCTCGTTGGTGTTTTCCTACCTTAGTAAACAACTATTTCGAGGCCTTCTTCAATTTAAAGGTGATTTTGCACTTCGCAAAAATGACTTAAGATATCGTGACAGCTCCATTAACTTGCATGTCACGCTGTTCTCAATTTTATTTTGAATGCAAATTTTTTCCCAGTGTTTTCGTCCTTCTAGCTAACTGAATTTCATATATTTCTGGTTACATCACTGAAACTTATCTGCTTTAGTTTTACAGATGAGCAAAAGAGAGTGATGATAACTGCCGAAAATGGACATAATCTACTTCTGTCTGGGCAGGCTGGAACGGGTAAATCATTTCTTGTTAATGGCTTGGTGAGGAAATCGAGAAGTTGTGGTCGAAAGGTAGTGGTTGTTTCATCTAGTGGAATTTTCGTGCTCAGTTTTTGGAGATGGTATAAAATCGTCTACTGTTCATTCTCATTATGGCCTGCAAACAGCAGATATGCCAACAGAAATGGTTGTGGCAAGGGCTGCATCAATGCCTCATTGCGTATCAAGGATAAAGGCTGCAGACACCATCATCTGGGATGAGGCAGGTATGTCAAGTAGACGTATCTTTGAACTTGTCAATTCTATCCACCATAAAGTTGCAGAAGATGAGGAAGCCAATAAGCCTTTTGCTTCCAAACAAGTCATCATAGTTGGAGAATTTTTGCAACTGAGACCTGTGCCAGGAACCTTTGATGACGGTGAATTTATGTTTTATTCAAAACTTTTTGAGAAGGTAATTACTCATAGGTTTGAGCTGAAAACAATGATGAGGCAGAATTTGGCAGACCAAACCTTTATCAATGCACTGAAGGAGCTCCGCTTAGGAATTTGTAGTGCTGAAACCGAAGCGTTTATTGAATCTCTAAACAGAGATATAGAAGGGGAAGCAGTTGACATTTATTTCACAAAACTGTCTGTTCAGCTTCATAATCAAGAAGCCCTTTTAAGATGCAGGGTGAGCTCATTACGTTTGATGCAATCGATGAGGGGTATGTAACTGGGATTAGCTGCCCTGCAGACCTGAAGCTTCTCATTAAGCCAAATGCGAAAGTTATGATTGTGTGGAATGTTTCAGAGAAAGTTAAGAACGGTACTGCTGGAAAGTTCATTGGCATCAAGGACGACAAGCTTGAAGTCGAGGTTGAAAAGGTTGGCAGGGTTTTCTTAAAACGAGAGACATGGTCAAAGAGGAACAGATCCGGGCAAATTGTTGGAAGCCGCACCCAGTTCCCTGTTATATTGTTTTATGCATGTACATGTCACAAGACACAGGGCCTTACCCTCCCACTTGCTGTTGTCCATTGTTCAAAGGAATTTGTGCCTGGGCTGATTTATGTGGCTGTGTCACGTGTGCGCTGTGCGAATGATCTTGCCATACGTAGGTTCAAGCCTGCGCAACTTCTCACACCTCCTGCTGAGGTCTTCACAGTTTGCGAGAACAGCAGTGAAGAACATGCTGATTTGACATGCTGTGTAAATCAGCATTTGAAGAAGGAAATGTTCAAAGTTTGTGATGTAGGAGAAGAATTTGGAGAGGAAGATGCAGATGCACCAGAGGTATTGCCGGTGGACAGCTATCCAGATGGACTGGTCTCCTCCTATTTTGAAAAGGATGAAGATGTGGTAATAACTGATCTGGGTACAGTATATCTTGCATTGGAAGAAAGTGAACATGAACTCAGTCAACCACCAGAAACATTTTGACATTGTGAAAATGTTAAGAGAGCAGTCAGTTCCCATTGAGGATAACCAGTTCTGTTCAGACAAGAATGCTGCAATTTCAAAAGTGTTTGTCAGAGTATGTACCACAGCTGCAGCTCTTTTCTCTCATTCTCTGGTTCAAAATCTTCCAGTTGATGGGAGACCATCTTGTAAATAATGCTGAGGAAATCGTTTTGTTGCGCAAACACCTTACCGATGCCACACACCATTTGTACTTGGACATAATTGGCTCAGTTGAGCACCGTCAAGAGCTCCGTGCCTTATTTCATGTTGAAGAGCTATCAGAGGCACATGTGTCAATTGGCTCCACACTATGCTTGGACACGTTTGTATTTTTTGTGCACCATGTGGCACATAAGTTTGCTCAGCAACAATTAATTGAACAAGTTGACTTTAATGTATCAGAGATGCCAGTTGAAGGTCTCGCAAAGCTCAGGCATGTTGGCGGTTGGGCGATAAGGAAGGAACATGAGCGTTGTCGCAGGCACATTCGCCAGAACATGTTTTCTCAATCAACTGAGACACGTCAGCGTGTATTGATGGCACATGCCAAGTGTGAACTTTTAGAAGAACATGTAATTGTGCAGTACTCATGGTTGAAGGATAATTCAAATTGTCCCGCGACGTTGGAAGTCACCGAAGTCAGGCAGTACAGGAACCGTGGACTTATTAACATTTCTGATGAGGCATTTGCATGCTTCAAAAGAATTGAAGAAATTAGAGTGGAGCAAATTAATGTGTCGAGAATCATGTCTTCTGAAAACAAGGGTGACATTGCTGATTTGGCAATCCAAACGATACAGGCCGACGAAACTCTCTTGACTGCATGGAAAGAGATATTCAAAGATATCGAAACAAGCAAGGAAGTGAGTGTTTATCTATATATGTGTTACTGTAGACAGCTTATTACCTGTGGAGCTGCAAGTTAGCAGCAGGTCCATGCTTAAAATGTGCATTAATTTAGTTCGATATGGAGGCTAGCCTCCTACGCAGACTTTCTTTGGACTCGTCACGCGCTCCTCCCCCACTTGGGTGGATAGATTGCGTGATGCACCCAAAGGGTGTCTGCGGAGGAGGATATATGGAGGCACATGGGAAGTTGAGAGAAAATGAGAAAATAGTAGGAATCATCTATAGCTTTAATGGTGCTCTCAACCTACCACATGCATCCATGACACATCATTGTTTTGTGTTCATATTATACTGCTGTGTAGTCACGGCAACTACCAACTATAAATTATAAATAATTATGCAAATGTCGCGTCATCAGTAGTGTTGTATCAATGAAATACCTTCTACACAACATGTAGTTTTTTAGTTGTTTACTCAGAAATTCAAGTCTTTTTTTTTTTTGGTTGACCATTTTTAAGGTTCTGGTTGATCAGCTATTGAGAGATGTAGTCACAAGATACATGAAAATGGCCACATGTCAATTCCTTAGAGATTTTCGTCGTTCCTATAACCTCAAGAAAACAGCAGAGCACAGGAAGCGTGTTCTCCAGCGGAAGCAAGTAGCAGCAGAAAGGAATGACCACCCCAAATTTGCCACCATTGTGGAAGACAGAAGTGCCGGCAAGCATATCAGCCACCACCACTTGCACTCCTTTGTGCAGAAGCATGGCATCACTGGTGTGAAGAGGGTGTATACCAAAGAGCAATTGGTGAAGCTATGCAGGGCATATGGCATCACAGTCAGAACAAGCCAGAATAAACAGCAGCTGGCCCACAGTTTGACAGAGCAATTATTGAAAGCACACAGTAACAGTGTCAATGTGCCCCATCCATATTGTCTGGATCGCTTGCAAGCACAAGGTGAAGTGAACTCTGGGAGAATTGTGTTAAGGATTAGCAGGTCAAACTAAAAATCTGGTGAGTTTTGGTTATGTTTTGTTGCTAAAATACTATTTATTTAATAGAAATGACATAAAATTTGCAAGTTACTGTAGAACTATCAACTGTTTACATGTACATGTGTACTCGTATGTGTACTTGTACATATGCTCTCAATTAACAAATAAAGAAGCCAAAACCATGTATTATACTGTCATAAAACACGACGGGAATTTGAGAACACGAGAGAAATTTAGAAAACACGAGCCGCAGGCGAGTGTTTTCTATATTTCTCAAGTGTTCTCAAATTCCCGGAGTGTTTTATGACAGTATAATACATGGTTTTGGCTTCTTTATGTGCTTTAAAATATAGATTTACGCGCGCGAAACGATAAAACACGCTTTTCCATGATTTATACTCTGATAAAACATGGTTTTTAACCAATCAGAGCGCGCGAAATTTTCAGTCTATATTTTAAAGATTAATAGATCATGGATAAAATGACATAAAATCTAATTTTCAAAATTATTCAGATTTACAAGCTTTGTGATGGTGCAAACAACTTGGACAATATTGAATAATTGCACATAATTAGACCTGGGTGAATTAACCAATCAAATGAGACCATTGGTCGTCCGTTGGGATTTGTGATTGGCAGGCTGAACACCTCAGCCTCAACTTATAGGCTCGCTCCATGTTTAAAAGCCAAAATGTACATGTATATCACATTTTAAAACAGGTACAGGTTTTCTGTCGAATTACAGTATCTCTATGATGTTCATAACTTTTATTAGACATGGTGGCTCCTAAGGAGCCGTTTGATGTATTACCTGTAGAGTGCAATGTTGAACGCTCGACATACAGGATTTTTCCCTGCGGTGTGCAATGCAGGGTGGGGGCTACTAAAAGAGCCATTTTGTCCTAAGCTCTGGGGATGGCAGCATTACACTTTGAGCTGATGGTTTGTTGCCCAAATCTGATGGTATTCTGCGATGATTCTTGCAGCCTGTAAGTCGGGTTGTTGTTTTGCCCATTGCATGCCCTAGTTTGGCAGAAATGATTCTCCACTCCATCCTGGTTGGCAATCCAAGCCTTGATGACAGAGCTAGCGAACTTTGTCAACTTGATGTTTACTATTGCTTTGAAGCCATGACTCATTGCTTGGATGTCAAACCAGAGCTTATCGGAAATGAAGTGCTTAGGGGTCGACAATTCCTCCTTCCAGCCTGTCAAGTACTGAAGGAATGCATCCAATTTCTTTATTCTGTTGTCGTCTTTCCTTACAACAGATTGTCTGCTTGTACTGAAGAATTCTATTGCTTCACTGGTGTGGGCCACTAATTCCATCGTCGCATCAAGGGCACTGCCATCCTTACCATTTTCTGTTAGATGCCTTTTGTAGGCCTATACATGTATAGGGACAGTAAAGAAATGTTTGTCAGTCTAAAATGTAATGAACAGACTGAGTGCACATGTTTTGTAATTTGAGAATCCCTTTTTGAATTTGTTTTATTACACAGGCTACATTTACCTCCCTCTAATATCTATGTTGACATTATTCCCTTTTGTCAACATACTGTACACGTGCATATAAGCTTTGGTTATTATCAGGCTAATTTTTATTTTTCCATTACCATCAACAGGAAATGCATCCTTTTGTCCAGGACATCTTCTGCAAGGTGATTATGCATCCGTAGTGCTGGATCCAGATGGAAATGATCCTCTTTCAGCTTCTTGTGGATGTGAATGGAAGTTTTGGACTGGTCAAACTTGTATGCACTTACAAGATGTGCCCAGAGGATGTTCTTTCCACCAACAGTTAGGCATCTTGGCTTTACTGCCAAGTTACTCTTCTCTATGTTGTTTCGTATTTTTTTGAAGTTGTGCTGCAAAATTAATTTTCAAATAATTATGATACAGAATGTAGATCAACATGGCATGGTACCGAGTCTTATAAATCAGTGAAATTAATGATTGATGAAAACAACATTATTTTTGTCTTTTTTTTTTCAAATAAAATCAATCAATCTATCAAAATTGGAAATTATTGTTACCAATCATTATCAAAAGTTGTTATTGTTTTGGAATGAATCAATTTATGATAAATAAGATTTCAATGGTCAATTTTCATCGATCTATCATGACTGTTAGGTCTTTTTAACAGACGGAAAAACATTTTCCCTATCCTGAGGGGGTGATCCACTTGCATGCTATTGACTTGGTGGATTTTAATTTTTACACATAGCTGCTTTTACCTTACAATCCACCAAGAACACCATCGGTCCACCAGTGTGCATGTTGAAAGCCACAAACTTCTTTTCCACTGGCTTATAGTCTGGGAAGTGCATTTGAATAAATTTGCGGTTTACCTCTGCACCATCGAGAATGCACCAGTAAATGCTGTTGGTGAAAAAAAAATATAGGTCATTGACAAGATCACTATTTTTACTGATTTAATGCTGTTTTATGCTGTTTTATGAACACTTCGCATTTATTTGAAATACAAATGCGCGAAGAAAGGAGAGAAAAGTAGGAAAAATGCCCTGGGCCCACCTCCTCAGGGTTTGACAAAAAAGAGGGAAAATGTTATGTCTATAAAGTTGGTTTGTTTTCTATTAAAATATTGTTGTCTCTGAACCAGAGATCTGAGTATTGTGCGGTACATGCTAAAGATTGCAACAGGTTTTGATTAACCACCCGGCAGAAATTTGTTTCTTCAATGAGCGATTCAAGAAAATATCCCTACCCAACCCATTGAATGTCATTGGAAATTTCAAAGGAGGGGGGGGGGGGGGGGGGGTTAGGGTCTCAAAAGCTAACACTTTTAAAGGAAAATATGAAGCAAAACTTGAAATTTCAGGGGTGGGTGTTATAACCAAAAAACATTCAACATATGATCTTTTTAAATATGATCTTTCCTGGATGATTTCTAAATTGATTTGATACTGAAGGACATGTTAAGAGGCTGTCTCTGTTAAAACCGACCATCGACTTTCTTTTGAAAATTCGATTTTTCTCATATGCTAGTATTTTGAAGCCGTTTACCTAAGTAATCACTAAAATGAGTTTTATTTGATTAAAAATTATAATTTAAATTTTTTAGGATCGATCGAAGTTTTGTCCGGTCGACACTAATTGGGTGCCTCCCGAAACTGGAAAAATAACGCATATTGTCGTCGCTATGAAAAAATAAATATTCGCTCAAAAGACCCAATTCTTTTTTAAAACTATAGGCATATCATCGTAGTTTGTTTAGCCATGTTGCAATCATAATTTAATCTTGTTACTTTAACGATAAAAGTAAGATTCTCTACCCACCTAATCGAGCTTTGAACGAAACACGAAAATAGCTCAACTTTGAGGGCACATTTCAAAAATGTGGCACCTGTTTGAAACCGCTTAACTACATGAACAGAAACTATAAATGACCCTTAACCCTTTGACTACTAGAGATTTAGCGCGCGCCACCCCAGAATTCCCTGGAGCTTTTTCGGGATTTGAGCAAAATGTGCGAGTTGAAAAAATAAACCATATGCGCAGTAAATACAGACACATGATTAGCTTCTTTAGTACACTTTTATTCCAACTAGACAAGTTGAAAGACCAATTTATAACTACAAAAGGCCGTCAGCCTTTATAAATTGATCTCATTACAAAACTTGAAAACAACGATAACAATTTCTTCACTATCGCACGCCATTTCAGAAACTCGCGAAAGCACAGAGACTTTGTACAAAAGACAAGAATATCTCAAAATACTCTGGTAAAAAGTCGGTTTTTATCTTGGTCAACTTATACTTTCATTAATTCAATGGTTTTTTGTATTACAGAGGTATTTTCTTGCCGCAAAAAAGCGGTAATTCGAGATAACATATTACTGATTGGGAGTATTTATACACCACGGCCAAAATCGCTTTCGAAACTAAAAAATTTATACGGCTAAATAACACTTAGAATTTCTCCTTTTTTTCTCGTTCGTATTATTAATAAAACCATTCAGAATTATTTTCTGAAATACTGTGGTCATTTCTCAAAAATACTCGAACAAAATAGTCTCCCACAAAGCGAATAAGCTCAATAAACAAAGGCGACGAAACTCGCCGTAAATTAGCAGATCAAATATCACCGCGTGCTAGACTCAAGATTTGTTGTTCATTCAGTTCACTTTGAAAACCTAAAATTCCGCGTTAAAGATGAACAAATGAAAGAAATTTGAAAGAAACTTTGTTTGATATTAACTTTCATTCAAACTGAAGGCAAGAAACGTGTCCAAAAGCATAATAATATTTATGAAAAATCTGGTGCCGCTGTGTTCAATTCGCTGTCAAATTCGTTGTTTATTACGTCCGCGAAGCAAAAGTTTTGGACTTTTAACGATGACTTTTGCAGTCATTTGTTCAATCGATCGCTTTAAAAATCCTTCCAATAATTCCATACACATTCAAAGAAATAAAGTACATTACCATTTCGCTTTTAGAAGTCTTGAGAAGATCCATAATTAGTCTGTGAATATTTGTTTTGAAGCGGCCGCTCGATGTCTTCGCAATTCCCGGCCACCGAAGGAGAGTATAAATTCTTCTCAAGCAAGGTTTATTCAGTCTGTACTCGGTGATCATCCGTTTTGAAGCCACTTAGAAATTAATTGGTGTTTCTCCTTTTCATTTCCAGCTTCGAAGAGGTAATTTTCCGTGTTAAAAAATGAAAACAAGGCCCTGAAAGTTTGTACATTCGAGCCGAGACATACAAGGCGCGCCATACTTTTCTTGTTCATTTGATCCGTGCGACATCAAGACGAAAAACCTTCTTTCTAGTACCCCTAGAGTTCTCTAAAAATATGCGCAAAAGACGTATTTTGATTGGTTTATTTGTCCTCTAAAACAATAGAACAATAGGGGAACCAAAAAATCTCCAGTGAGGGAGGGCAAGTGCATTTGCCAACACGTGTTTTGGCTGGCCGCTTTTGGCCGCTTTAGGAAATTCGGAGGTCGTTGCGCCTGGCCGCTTTTGGCCGCTTTAGTAGTCAAAGGGTTAATTCAAAACAAAAATAAAATTTGTCAGCGCATCACGTATACAAAACTAACGACCGCTTAAAGTTCAGGAAATTTTGAAAATATAAAAGTAACGAACACACTCGCCTTTACCAAGTGTTCAGATAATTTCACTTACTTTAATCTCTTACCTGGCTTTAAGTAAGTTTTGGCCTTTGCAGTAATCCTTGAATCCTAGGTATTAATCATCAATCCTGTAGCTTATTCCTCCAGTTATAGGTTTTACATACAAGGTCTGCAACGGTATTTACATTCATCATCAGATCTGTATCAAGCGTGACAGTCACATCACAACATATAGCAACGTCTCTGCTTACCATGTTGTTGGAAGCCGCTTTGATCATATGTGTACATTCGTCTTGAAAATTTTGCAGAGATATATTTAGGAATACTACTACTAACAACAGATAAACTGCAGTAAACGGTCAGGTGAGTCGGGGATCGAAGGTAAATAAATGCCGCGGCCATCGTGTAACTTGTGCATTCGTTTCCAGTCTCCTTGTGAGTGTGATCACAGATGAAATCGACAAGTTGCAATGGAAGCGAAATGTTCATTCTCGGAGTTGCAAAAATCTACTTGCGGTGAGTTCCGTGGTTCGCCATATGTCGTGCGAAAATTACTGGAATGTAAAGAAGACATTACGAGTCATTTACAAAGCTGCCACCTCTCGAAGCTCATTGGAAATGTCGAAGAAAATTATCTGATTCTGTTGAGGGTTGGAAAATGGCCGAGGTATTATTTTATTCTTCCTTCGACAGCTTCGAATTTCGACTCACTCGGCTGTTTACTGTTGATATGTGTTGTAGTAGGCCAAAAGGTACCTCTGCAAAATTTTCAAGAGGAATCTATACATGATCAAGTGGCTTCGAACAATATGGTCAGCACCAAGTCGACGTTGCTACGTTGCGGTGTGACTGTCACGCTCAATGCAGATCTCATGATGGACGTAAATACTTTGTATGCATGAAAAACCTATAGCTGGAGAAAACGGCTACACGATTGATGTCATCTAGGATTCAAGGATTACTACAAAGGTCAAAACTTACATCTCAAAGCAAGATAAGAGATTAAAGTGAGTGAAATTATCTGTGACACTTGGTAATGGCGAGTGTGTTCGTTACTTTTATATTTTCAAAATTTCCTGAACTTTAAGCGGTCGTTAGTTTTGTATACGTGATGTGCTGACAAATTTTATTTTTGTTTTGAATTAAGGGTCATTTATAGTTTCTGTTCATGTAGTTAAGCGGTTTCAAACAGGTGCCACATTTTTAAAATGTGCCCTCAAAGTTGAGCTATTTTCGTGTTTCGTTCAAAGCTCGATTAGGTGGGTAGAGAATCTTACTTTTATCGTTAAAGTAACAAGATTAAATTATGATTGCAACATGGCTAAACAAACTACGATGATATGCCTATAGTTTTAAAAAAGAATTGGGTCTTTTGAGCGAATATTTATTTTTTCACAGCGACGACAATATGCGTTATTTTTCCAGTTTCGGGAGGCACCCAATTAGTGTCGACCGGACGAAACTTCGATCGATCCTAAAAAATTTAAATTATAATTTTTTAATCAAATAAAACTCATTTTAGTGATTACTTAGGTAAACGGCTTCAAAATACTAGCATATGAGAAAAATCGAATTTTCAAAAGAAAGTCGATGGTCGGTTTTAACAGAGACAGCCTCTTAAGTACCTTGTAAATGTTATTACTGTAGACTGCCAGAAACATAGATCTGTTGTTAATACTATTTTACTTACGTGAAAGAAAACTCTTTCATCATCAGTACACCTTTCCAAAATTGATAAAACAGGTCACTTGGCGTACAGTCATGGCTGGGAAACTGGGCAATGGGAAATCGGAAACCACAGTCACTGACAAACAGGAACTGCAAAACATGCGAAGCCAGTCGGG
This sequence comes from Desmophyllum pertusum, assembly GCA_029204205.1. NCBI lineage: Eukaryota > Metazoa > Cnidaria > Anthozoa > Scleractinia > Caryophylliidae > Desmophyllum > Desmophyllum pertusum. The sequence continues at coordinate 4,120,808 of MU825396.1, forward strand.
TTTCACTTTTCCCTGGTGAATTAATTTAAGAATCAAAGTATTAGACACTCAGTGGCTTATTGTTGTGTTGGTGTTCATTATTGATATACATGTAGAGATCATGACAAGGTTACTGGAATGAGGAATGGATCATGACAAGGTTACTGGAATGAGGAAACATTTCTAAAGGCACAAAATTATTGTAAAATAATAATATAAATAATGGTATATGTTATTGTTGGTTAATAATAATTTCATTAACCTACGTTATTGTTATTGTTGTAAAGAAGAAGAAGAACAATGTTACTAGATTAAGAAGAATAATGTTTAATGAGAATTTTATGCTAGAGTTTACCTTCTAAAGCCAGCATATCATTATGTAAAGGACCAAGCTCCACAAAACCAACCAGTCTGTGTTTGCCACCCTTGACAACCATTTCCACATTTTCCTGTGAATGAGAATGTTATGGAATGAAGAGATTTCACTTCTTGTAGTACACTCCATCACTATTCTAGTGAGTAGCAGTTATCTGTGATTATTATTTATTATTGCTTCCTCAGTGTACTTGCATAGAATGTTTGAGACAATAAAGTTGTTGTCACTGATAATTTATTTCAAGATCAGTCTTATTATCAACTAATATTGAAGAGCACCCTACCGGTGCCACTTGACCAAGTTTTTGATTAATTTCAGACATTTTGTTGACATCTTTTTGACAACTTTCCGATGGCTTCCATTTAAACTAGCAAATCAAATTACAAGAACTGTGGGAGGCGGAGAAGTCAATTGTCAGAACGTGAACGTGGAGCTTGACATCTCCGCAGCCAGTTGAAACAAAAGCCATCAGAAAGTTGTCAAAAAGGTATGAAAATGTTGTCAACAATTAATCAGAAACTTTGTTGAGTGGCAACAGTAGGCACTCTTCTGTAAGATTGTTGCCAATATTACCAATATTACCTCGACCTTCATTTCATCGATAACAAAGCCACCCCAGTAGTCACACTCTTTTAAATTTTTCTCTTTGGCAGCCTTCTGGCACCACTCCACGATCTCTCTGCTCCAACCTGGCTGTTGTTCCCTTTTGTTCTTATGATACCTGTAGGCAAAGATTTGAAAACACTAAATACAAGTGCACGTATGGTAGGACTGATAAGGGAAATACAAATTAAAGTAATACATGTAGATTATAGGTATAATCTTTTTAACGTAAATCCTTATTGTAGAGCAATTCTTATCTCTGAATCAAAGGCACTATGTGCCAACTTGTGAATGGAAAAGTAAAGCAATTAATTAACATAGAAATATGCAGTAGTACCGGGTAAATGTAAGTTGACAGTCTCGTCCTCTATGTTTTCGAGAATCGGCGAGTTTCGAGTTTTGAGTCTGACTCGAATAGGGATTTCGAAGAAACGATTTATTTCTCGAAACAGAACAATAAGATTCCGCGCGGCTTATTTTATTCACGCAGGCCGGTGTATTTCGTACTCACGTCCAAATCAGTGTTGGTCGGGAGGGAAACTCAAACGAAAAGCGTACAGTAAGCCCTGTTTAGATGGTGTATATAAACACAGACTAAAAAATCATTTAGCGACTAGAGTGACCTGCTTAAAAGGTCTTATAAGTTGATTTATACCTCATTAACTAACTTTTTAGGCTTCGTTTAAATATTCGGCCAATATGTTCGGACTGGTTGCTGTTCGTGAAATAAAATATTTCAATCATTTCAAAACGTTCTGATCTTGTTTGTGTAGTCGACTGTGCTTCGCACGCACAATATAAAATTAATTTTATATGTAAACATTCATTCTGTCATACACGAAACTCTTGGAAAGAAAAATACTTCAGTTATTTATGAAGTTGCAATCCTTGAACTAAAATTAGCTACATTTAAATTATCAAAAATGGTTTTGCTCTCCTAGATACTATGAAAGTGAAAGGTTAATCTTTCAATATTTGTTTTGTCCCCCGTCACGCAACGCTTCCTCGTTCCGATAATAATATTTTAAAATTATTTCAACCATTCATGCAACCAGACAATTTCATCAAACCAAGACACATCTTCGATTTCTAAGCAACTTTAGGATGGGGTATTAATTTTGTTATCTTGTCATCAAATAAACTGGGACTTTCGTGTTGTCTTTAATATTTACAGTGTAATGCCGGTCAGATTTTAACGTGTATGTTTCATGATCATATATATATTTTAAAGCTTTCTATCAATTATTCGCTCCTCTATGTCGTTGGCGCTTTTGCGGTAACTATAACTAGTATAAAGAAAATACACACTGATCCAGATAAAATGGTACTTTATTCATGAAACAAAACATGATGAGATGTTTAATTCTCCTCAGAGAATATTGAATTAACAACAACAACAAACAACAAATAATTCAAATATAAAATGCTACATTTCCTTTTAGAAGCAGAAATAAAAAGTTATTTCGCAAATAATTTTATCTGAGGCTTCATCTGCTATAATTTTTCATCGAGCGAAATCGTACAGCTTCATACGTCCGAGTACAAACGTTGTTTGAATTGGGATCAATCAAGAAAAACAACATTAAAAAATATCACTTACCGAACGGCACCGTTCTCGTATTAAAGTCCTGAAAACTCCATTGAAGTACGAGTTTCGGTTTCCGTTTGAATATAGCTTGTCTTCAATAATTATATATGTCCTCTTATTTGGCGATTGAGTATTCTTGACTGTTACTTCTTTCCATTTCGAACTTTACTGAAGGTGTATTTTGATCGTAATTTAATATGCCCTATGCGACACTTGGCGCCCACAGGATGGATGATGATTTTGATCATAGAAAGCAGAGAAACACCGTCTTCTAACAAGAAACCAATAGAGTACTGTGTTCGTTTTGTTTAAAGATCGAATGAGCTAGAAATACTTAGCTTGTGGTGTGCCACATGAATTCTCGCTAAGATGGTCTTGAATATTTTGTCAGGGAACACAAACGCCTTGATTCGCGAACGCCATAGACAGCTCCCGCGCACAGATGGATCCATGATAAAACGTCACTGTATCTATCGTCCGGTTGACCCGAAAACTAAGGCATTCATTCACTACAAAAAAAGTCCCTATAGCCTGTTTTATCAGTGTTATCCAGCCCAAAAAGCCGTAAAACGAGCCAGATTAGCAAAGTTTGAGCCTACAGTAGTCGTAATTTCGGTCAGCGTAGTAACAATGGCACAAAGACCCCCCCATATGTATTTATATGTTTCGTATACACCTTCAAATCAACAAGTGCTGGCGTGGCGCAGTGGTAAGGTTCTGAGTTCCAAAGCAGGACTTCGAGGGTTCGAATCCCATAACCAGTCGTTTCAAAAAAAATAAAAAAGGGAAAAAAAGAGGGAATTAATGCATACATTAATTTAATTGATTAATTAGCTATTAAAGTTTACAGCCCATTGACCGAGTGACATTGTCCACCAGTGCTATAACTTGTTCTGCGCATGCGCGCATTCACAAGTTAAAAAAGAAAGTGCATTTTAGTATTCGCCCCATGTAACAGAATCCACAGCTAGGTATTAGATTCCGGATTCTTACCCACTGGATTCCGGATTCCAACCTTCTGTCATGTTAGTATAAACAATGCATATTGCTCATTGATCACAATCTTTGTTCAATATACAAACCTGATAGTCCCATTGCTTGGTAAGCAGATGAACTTTCGAAGAGGGTAAATCACATGAGGGTTTTTACAGTATAACTGTATACACAACCGCATGATCCTATAAAATGCAAAAAAATCACCAAGCTTAACAACAACAGAAAAGAGTAATAAGGAAATTCAATTTCCCGAGGCTAGAACGTAAAAATAGATCAAATACAGCAGCCTCCTATGCAGACTTTCTTTTGGCTTGTCACGCAGCGAGATTGCGTGACAAGCTAAAAGAAAGTCTGCGTAGGAGGCTACATAGACAGGTTCAAAATTAATTAGCCTTTAACCCCCAACTGAAGTTACAGTTGCTAAAATTGAGAATGCATCTCATGTTTAATATGACTGTTAGTAATACATGATTGTACTCTCTTTATACTGCAAGAGAGGGCACTGCACTATCTACATGACTACCAGGGATGTGTCCATGTTACAGAAAGTTAACTGCTGCCCCCCCCCCCCCCCCAAATGCCATTTTTGTATCACTTTCAGCTGCTCTGCCATTAGGTGGAATTTGTAGTAATGTATATCACTTTACATAACATTATTCCTGTTTAACCTACTTTGGGTGCCATCGGTAACCATTCTTGCTCTTTGTGCTGACAATCTTCTTCTGTTGTTCCCACAAGCATTGCATTTCTTCAGGTATATTTCCCTCTATTGCACCAGACATTTTCAGTAGATCCTGCTGATCTTCATCTTCAACGACAATTGCCTCGTTATCAAATTTCTCACGCCAATACATTTCTCGTTTTTCTGCATTGCGTCTGGCCATTTGTTCCCTTTTCAATTGACATTCCACATCATGTCTGGTCATAAACCTTTTGTTGCAGGCGGGATGGACAATTGCTTGGTTGGCCTTTCTCTTCCTGCGGTTGGCATCTACTGTCTGAAGATGGGAACAGTTGTGGCAGATCTTGGAAGGGCCAGTCAGCACCAGGCAATTTTGGGCAAAGACTTTTTTGCATTCAATAAGCCCCTCCCCCTCAGCAATGCTTTGAAAGACACCAGTAACATGTGGCAGCATAGTCACTGTCACAGTCACTTAACTGGAATCCCAGGCAAATATGAGAATTCTCTATGAATTGGGTGGCAAGTGAAATTTGCCTTTCCATGGGCAACTTGCTCAAGATTTCTTCCAAACCAAGGCCTGTTTTTAGGTCTACACTGCAGCCATGTGCCTTGGCTTGCAATGTGATTTCCTGGGGGGATGTTTGCTTAACTCTAAGTTCAGTGATCCCTCTTTGTTGACTGAACTCCCAGCTTTCATAACGAATAACTAACTTGATCAGTACCATCTTTGATGTAATGCCAACCATTTGGCACGTTGATGGTAGGCAATACACTGAAGATACTGCTGGAGCCTGGTAGAACATCAATTTCCTCTTGTTTTTTCTTAATACGTTGGATGTTTAAGTAGGCACGCTGTATACTTCCTCTTGGCCCTCTTTGTACAAGACGTACTTTGTCTCGAAATACATCTTTCATTATACAACCCAATGAACGGCGGGATAATTGCTTTGAAAAGTTTTCCTTGTCCTCTGCGCAATGTTCAAGGATCTCTTTCACCAAAACCAGTCCTCCTTGGGAGTACTCATAATTTCCCAAAACCCTATGGAACAGTGGATGGTAATCAGCTGATCGAAGTTTGAAATTGTAAACAACAGTTCGTGCAGGTAGCTCAACTGCCTTGTAAAATTACTGAGGGAATAATTTAAATAAATAGCCCTGGGTTTTTTTAAGTACTACGAAAGCGGATAGGCGATTGTTCGATGGATAAAAAATTTGAAAAGTATCCTCTAAAGTATTAAGCTGACGTAGTAAGCGCTATTCAAGCTATTTTTGACGAACGGCTATTTAATTTCGGGGAAATACAGCATGTATGTGTACACTCACCATAATTTGCATTCTGGCGAAATACCATCCTGTTTAGATTCCTTCTTTACGGGATCTTGCACTTCACTCGGTAAAGTTTCGTTCCGTTTAGAAAGCATCTTCCTACTGTTTACAAAAATCGCTATGGAAGGAAATCTTCACTTTCGAATTTAAAATGCGAGCGAAACTTGGCTGCGATTGGTCGATGGGAACAATGGTGTCAAATTGGTGATTGCCTGGGTCGGGCCCGAGGGTGTTATTGTCGCTGGGTGCAATATACCGTCACCCACCGGGTGTGTTAGTAATTTGAACCTTAGGCCGGGTCGCTAAGCGCTCTTGCAACGGTTTGGTTCACGCGGACTACGAATCAAGCCTCAGTCGAAGGCGGTGAACGGCAGATATTGCCAAATTTAATTCGCTTTCCATGTAATGAGCCTCGGATGAAGACCTCGAATGGGTAACATGGCTATCGTCCGTGGTCCACGCGGAATTTCGAGGCGATCGGAGGCTTTGGAAGGAATTTACGGCTGTTTCCCTCAGCGGACCTCTAGCAAGTCCCCAACCATGGGAAAGGATATATATAGGGAGAAAGAGTGAAAAAAAAAACCCCTAAAATCGCTTCCAATGGACCTAAAAACCAAACAGGACACAGACAGACAAGCAAAGGAGTTCAGGTGAGTGATTTTTATTCAAAAAAATCGTTCATATTTTTTTTAATTCAAAAGGAAAAACGATTTCTCCCATACAAACCCTTATAATTTCGCTGTTACGCAACGGTTACGTGACGCTCAAATTACCGCTCAGCTGAAACAAAGGTCAGGTCATTTATAACTTATCACTCATATATAGAGCTTGGGCTACCTGTGATTTTGCTTCGCATAATGTTTCTTGAGGGTACACTACATGTACAGCATATGCTTCGAGTTTGGGGGGCTTATATTTGGAGGGGCTTACATATGGAGGGGCTTATTTTGGAGGATTTACACGTACAAACTGTATGTCAACTGCTAACAACATGATTTTTTTTCTGTGATGTTTATTTCTTTTAAATATCGACAGCAGTCAGTGTAGGAAAATACAAAATGGTTGTGATAAAAATATTGACACATACATGTATCATTCCAAATTTTCACAACACAAACTGAGTGGAAAAATCAAACGAATACCCATAATAATTTTTAAGACTGCATGCATGTAAAGGCCCGGTCAAAACGGTCACAACATTTGTCACAACATTCTCACAACATTTGTTGTGACATGTTGTGACCATGCCAGTCAAACGGCCACAACAACCTCACAACATTTCAAGAACAAAATAAATGTTGTGACGATGTTGAGACAAAGTTTTTAAAATGCATTCAAACTCTTCACAACATGTCACAACATTGTTGTGAGGGGTGGTCAAACGGTCACAACATCGGCTCACAACAAATGTTGTGACCGTTTGACAGGGCCTTTAGCAATACTAAACATTCGGATCGCCTACTCAGTGCACAGCGAATATTTATGTAATATATATGTACATAAACCAATAATATATACACTAGAAACTTACGAACTAAGAATGGCTATATTGAGCTTACAAACGTACCTCGGTAGTCTAGAAGTCACAGCGTTGTGAAATAATAGCCAAATTCAAATATGGCGGGTGACCTTCATTACAACCTTCACTCAGTGAGACTCTGATGTCTTGCAGAAGCTGTACCGATCTGAAATCATTGTGAGAAGATTCCATACAGCTACTGAGAGAGTGGTGAGTTTTCAATTCATGCAAAAGCGAGTAAAAAGTACCTTTACAGTCCACAACAAGTTCGTTACACTGCCACAACTTCGTTCAAACAAGCGCCAGAAGTCGCGCCAGAACGAGGATAACTTATTATGCGCATGACCGTTTTGTACCCAGGGCTCCTCGGCAACCTCGTCCCCAGGACCATCTCCGCTTTCAAGATGGTGGGTGGGCGCCCGGGGGTAACTAGCGTTATTGATTTCAGGTTTGTTAATTTTCAGTGAGGCTTTCTGTTGGTATTTTATGTTCTTCAATTTTGACGTTGACTGATGTCAAACTCTACAAAATATTAGCAGTGACAATTGTGTTTTATCAGAAAAAATTAAAACCTCGTAATCGGCCTTCAAACAACAGTCAACAGGCCGGCCCAGTAAGTGGTCATAAGTCAGAGAGGAAGCGGTTCAGTTCGTTTTAATTCCGCGGCGGCGTCTGATCAACGACATGATCACAATCAGTTGACCCTGTAGAACACAGCGCTCAGTTGACGTTGAAGCAAGACAAAATTAATGTTATGTTCTGATTAAATTCCAGTTTTTTACCGGCCCACGGTCTAGTAAAGCGCAACTTTATGCACACTTTACATCCCACGTAAAGATGCATAAATCTAGCTCTTCAACTTTACGCTAGCTTTACAACAGCTTTACGTTCGGTCTAGTAAAGTGCGACTTTACGCAAACTTTACATCCCACGTAAAGATGCATAAATCTACCTCATCAACTTTACGCTAGCTTTACACAAGCTTTACGTCCGACCACGTAAATCGAATTCGAACCTAAATTTAAAAAAAGGACCCTTTAGGATTCAAACTCTCGCCCTCAATCCTGAAGATCAGATTTAGCACGACATGTGACGTCATGCCATCCCCCAACTCAGAAACAAATAATTAAATAAATAAATATGACCGTAAAGGCCACACGAGATTTGCTCCCGCGTGAGCTCTTGGGGGCCAGAATTATAAACCCTGCTACATGAGGCCTTTGGCCTCGCTTTCCGAGGAACAAATCCTGTCTCATCAAGAAATAAAAGCATCTCTGGATCGTATTGTAATATGGTTGCTCTAAATTCTGCTCTCAATAACTTGCTCTGCTGCAGAGCCACTTTGCGAAGCTGAAATGACATAAAATATTTTTATTCAGGTTGTAACATATCATATGGAAATTAACCGTTGATTCTATCATTTCGCACCTTGTATACAAAGCAACATGTGAATAACAAAACTATTACCTACCATCTTAAAGGAAAACCCAAATCTTTTAAGGTTTCTTTGAACCGTGGATAAACAATATTCCGAGCCAGTTGAATTTCGAATTTCTTGCAACAGTTCATTCAGTTTCATGCTGCCTCCACCAAAACAAACTGCTCGAGCACGTGAAGGCTAGAACGACAGCGTCTTCCAATTTTAGAACATTGCGCATCACCCGTCTGCAAAAATTTCCTCACAATTCGCTTTACAGTACTCTTATGCATCTTCAAGAGACAAGATATTGAACTATGACTATATCGCCACTGAAATTTAAGGTAAATTACCTTCCAGCGCAGATCCATAGAATACATTGCAATACTTGAAATTGAACCTGATATATTGATATATTTCTGGGGGCTTCAAAATTTTTGCAAACAGCTGTATATATATAATATATAGATAGATATACAGATAGCCATTTCCCTAGTCAGTTGTTTTATAATATTTTATAAAATTTTACAATCTTTTGTAAAATTTTATAAAATTTTGTAAAATATATTTTACAAACTCCCAAGGTTTGTAAAATTTTACAAAATTTTATAAAATTTTATCCTCTTAAGTAAAATTTTATAAAATTTTTATCCTCTTAAGTAAAATTTTATAAAATTTTTATCCTCTTAAGTAAAATTTTATAAAATGTTTAATTAATATCCTCTAAGTAAAATTTTTTTAACTTTTGACATATCCAATATGATTTAGATAACCAACTCCAAATGATTAAAATTATAACATTATTTTAATCTTAATTTCAGTTGTATTATTTAATTAACACTGATTTATTTTCTTTTTTAAAGTTACTCCTCAAAATTACTAATGAAACATTAGTAAATTTTACAAACGATTGGCCAAGTCACCCCTTATATGGTAATTTTGGTATACTGATGACTGGAAATAACTTCCTTAAAGTGCCCCTACGATAAAATTATACTCTAATCACTGTGAAACGAGTATAAAACATTTTGTAATAAATCTTCAATAAACACATTTACACAGTTCCAGGGGCGAGCATCTAATGTTTATTGATGTCTGTGAGCATACAGAGGTTATAATATTACAAGATGTACACAGTCCTATAGGTTACATCATACTAGACTTGTTAGACCACGTCTAAAGTCTACAGGTACGTAGAATGCGGCTTATCTGCATTCATATAATGCAATTTATTCGGCCCTTTAAGTTTAGTCCTTTTCATATCTGTTTGGCACACTGGCTACAAAACAACTGTCTTTGTTTCCTTCCAACAGTGCTGCCTTTCTGAAGATGTCTGTAACATGAATCACTTTGAAGCTAAAAAGTAATACAGAAAAAAAGAAGCAAATTATATTATTATAATTTTAAGCTTACATGTAAGTTCCTTTCACTCCCAGAATCTAGCATCAAGTGAATTTAACTCAGACTGTTTCTAACTTTTAAGGTTATTCCATCGAAATAGAAGTTACACTGGGAAGTTTCTGAAACTTTCCCTAGTCGAACATTGTGATGTAATATTTCAAAATATTGAATAAAAAGAATAGGTCACCAGCCTCGCGAAAGAGATATAATCGACTAAAAATACCTCCTAATTCCTTACAAAATCAACCAAAAACACGTATTTTTTCACGTTTCCAGTGATTATTAATTTTTCTGCACTGAGAATTGGTCTATACTCCTTGTATAGAAAGAAGATGATTACTAGACTTAAATTTGCAAAAAAAAATGATAGGTCCCCACGCTCGTTTACGAGAAAACGATGATTTACCTCTCTGGCGAGCATTGCCACAAAGAAAAAGCCGCCATGTTTTTAATGTGCGCGCGCTAATTACGCGCGAAATTATGCGCAGAAAGGATGCGCAGTGCAATACTAAGGAATGACCTTAAGTCTGTGGATGAAGCCCTAAGTGTGTGACCATGGAAATGAATAGTATTGAGTAGTACTTTCATGTGTCCTGATAACTTACTGGGTGAAAAAACTGCAGATGTAATTCATTAAGATACAGTCAAACCGACTCCTTACGAACACCTAGCTGTCTAATACGGACAGGTCCCTTGGTCCCGCCAAAATGCCTTGTATTTTCTTTTAAGAAAACCTCTGTAATACAGACCCTCTCTAATACGGACAACAGACATTAAATCTCGGTCACAGAGAGTAAATTCTTAACCCATTGTCCATTACATTAGCATTTGTTATCAATCCGTTTATTGACATGTTACAATGTATCTCCATTTATCATCAACATTTCTTACATGTATTGTCAGTGGAACCTTTAAAGTGACGTCATATTCATGACGTCTATAATACAGACACCTCTGTGATACAGACTTTTTTCTCTGTCCCTTCAGTGTCCGTATTAGAGAGGTTTAACAAACTTTGCTTTGATATGTAGAAGGTAGAACACAATAATTAGTGTACTTACATGTAAGCTGATGTAAGAACATAATGGGCAAGAGTCAGCTTGAAAGCTTTTTGTCATTAATAAAAGTTTCATGCAGATGGATATATCATTTTTAGACTTATGATGTATATAACTTAAGTAAAGACTTTGCCTACTGGATACCTAACACGGTGTGTGCTTACCCCTTATTCAGCAATACTTGTTGTATGTGACACACACAATTCTGGTCCAACAATTGGGTTTGAAATCCATTATGCACGTCAAATGGCTTGATAATAGCAACAGCATCTCCAGCAGTAGCACAATAAAGGTAATATTGCACAGCACCAAACTGACCCTTTTTCTCGTATTCAATGCAATAACCGCATGTCTTCAGCTTCCCGTAATCAGCACTATAGAACACCTCGCTATATTTTGTCATTCTGGTTACTTTGTGTAGAGTTGATGATGATGCACCTGACATGATTTTCAAAGCCTCTTTCACAATGTCCTCTGGGACATTGGACACAATCCGCTTTCCTATCACACTCCATTCTTTTGCACAAGATAGCTTCAGTCCTGCCTGTACCCTGAAGTAAGAAACATACATGTAAAGTATTATCAAAATACTTGATTTTGTTAGCAGTTTTGCTAAAAACTGAGTATATCTATTAATTTTGCATCATCCATTTCAAGTTAAAAGTAACAGTTACATGTACCTTTTGCCAGTCCCTAGCATGTGATCCACATATCTCTGCACCTGTGTGCCTGGTCTCAGTAATGGGGTCTGGGCAACAACCTGGCGTGACATACACACCATATAGAGAATCTGAAACCATGGAGAGTTTTTTCTTCACAATATGCTAATTATAATTCAAAACATTAAAAAAAAAACATTTTGCATTGCTGTTCACTCATACCAGAAGCATACCACCCTGAAGCATCTAAGCATCTTCAAAACTATGCTCGGTTTTTTTATCCAACCAATTGGGCCAATCAGAATTACGGAAATGTTTTATCCCTAACATGGAATCAGTGTGTTTGAGGCATTCTCTTTATAAAATTACTTGAAACAAGTAAATTTTACAAGCATTGAAACAGGGTTGCTAATTGACTTACTTTCTCATCAAATGGTAAACAAAGTAAATGGTTTTGCAAGTCATATGAAAATCAATGGCACAGCAACCTGGTTGGAATTGAACAGAAATTAAGAAAGACAAACCTGTTCCACAGGATTTCTTGTTCCGTGAACAAATTTCAGCAAATCTCCATTCACAGATTCAAAAGGAAAACAACTATGTGCCCAGAGTGGTCCCCAGTTTCCCACACACTTGGAAAGATGCTTCAGGTGATGCACATTCAATCCACAAAAGGTCCCACCTATAACAAAGAAAGTTTAGATGAGTAATAATTTTTTTGTAAAACAAATTAAAAATACAAAAGATACAGCTGTACTACACAAAGTAACATTAAATGAAATTTAAGCTACTTAACATTATGTACGCTAGCTTTTTTTCAAGATAAATTTGTATGGTACACCACCAACAAGTAGCTCCTACAATGTTGGAGACCAGTTTAGCAGTTTAGCACCAGCTCCAAAAACGGTTAAAAGTCAGGATTTGGGGAAAGAAAAGGTTGGATAATAACATTCTTATTAGACATTTTAGTGTACATGTACATGTAGTATCGCTGTACATTTTTGCATTTTGACTTGCCCTACGGGCTCGCCAAGATGCATTGATTACAGCATGACTCATACAGTGTAAAATTTAAAATATACAGCGGTATTACACTATAAAATGTCTAATAACATTAAATTTATTATATATTTATTAACTTGAACAATGGGATATTATTTGCCTGTAAAAGACCTACATGTACAGCGTGACAGAATATTATCAACTCACCATAATACAATTCAGCATGTAAATAAAAATTCCTCAGGCAATAGTCAGCAATTATGATATCTTGGTGGGTGATTTTGTCTTTCAATAACAAATACACACCATTGACAAAGTGACTAAAGTTTCTGAAATATTTCTCTGGCAGTATTCCATCAAGACAAGGAAGACCATAGTACAGTAGCCAATTTCTCATCTCTGAAGCTGAAACAGATTAACACAGAAAATAAATACACATCAGGATGAATATCTACATTGTAGCAACATACATACATGTAGATACAGTATAGAGATCTATATGCAAGACCATGATTATTGTTAATGATCATGTCATGCACCTTTCCAGTGTTTTCGTGTTGTTTCAATTTTCCTTGGTAGCCTTGTTATGAAGTCTGGTGGTCTCATAGCCATCAATCTTTTATCAACATCCTCAACCTAGAAGGAAGATTAATATTAATTATACAATTTGTTGACTATCTCTATTCTCATTGGCTGATGAGAGCAGAGAGCTAATTAAGGCTGTTATCAAATTGATGTGTCATAATTCTACAGACACTAGGAATTTCATCATGTAATTACCCATCATATCTATAGATAATAGGATTTATGCATGACTTTTGACGGCCTCAGTTTGTGTTATCTGAAACAGACTACCACAGAAAATAAATACATAAATATCTCCCTCAGACACATGTAACACAAACCTTGGCCTTGATAATTTTTTCCATCATGCTCAACCTCATCATTGTTTATTATCGAATAAAAACTACTAAAATACAGCCAATATAGGGCAATTTTCAGTTGGTAACAATCATTTTGCTGAATGTAAGTGCTAGAAACTTGAGGTGTGGCGTTCCCCATCTGGTTATTATCACTTAATGACAGAAACATAAATTTCTACTTAATTACCCATAGACTTTTATTATACAAAATAATGCAAACTGAGTTACCTTGTGACCAATAAAATAGTCCTCTTTGTAGTTCTTTGGAGAGAACCATTTGTCAAGGAGAGCAGTCATTATTCCAATAAGAGCACCTGTTGAAAAAGGCATCACTGATTTACTCAGACAATTTTTGATCATCTGAGAGTTAAAAAAAATGAAAATAAATTGTTCAAGAATCTTTCCCAAAAGTGCACTGGCAAACACAAGCTGTAAAAATGCAAAATGTATGGCAGTAGCTCTATAAGTTCAATCAAGTTTAACAAGACAGGAATACTACAACTACTGCAGATAAAGAAGGAATTTCATACAATCATGTTAATCTTTACTAACCATGCATGTAGTCAATTACAACTCCCAGCACAAGGTCAAACCAATCAGCTTCTGCCAGTGCACAAACAGACTTAATTCCTTTCTCCTGTATGATTAAATAAATCAGTAATATCAAATTGTAGTACAAAGTTAATTTTGTTGTAGTAGTAGTTGTTGGTGACTGCTTGTACAGTACATGTTTCTATAAGGTAGATAATCAACATTTAGTTATCCTTATTTATCATTTTTACCTTTTTTCCAGTTGCCACTGCCTTTTGTGCATCAGTTTTCCACTGCTCCGTGGTTCGCAAGTTCCCTTCACCATCATAGGCAAATGCATGCTGTTTTCTGCCTTTGTTGTTTTTCGGTGCATGACCCGGATCATCACAATATGAACAACTGTAGTATCCATTATGAGCAATCATTTCTACAATTATTGCCTTGGCCTGTAGGTCCACTGTGTAAGCTAGGAACATTGCTTTGATGGTAACTGTTTCTGCCTCCAAAATGACTGTCACACCTACAGATCATACATGTAACCAGTGGTAAACTGATGTACAGTACAGTGCTAACTAATGATTAATTTTAATGACACACAATTACAAAATTTAACGCATCTTTTCACCCAACACTTGCATTACATGTATATTGTTAGTCAACATACAAGTAGTTGCAGCTGGACAGCATTTTGTTTTAGCAACATTACATAACATATTGAGGGGTTTTCACTGTACTTTCGAAAACATTAAGCTACAAACAGTTCCATGGGATATACAATGTATCATTAAGAACATCATGTACAGTGTACTGTATATTGGCTGCTGTGTTGTGCTGTGACGTGGATGAAACAATCTTGACTAAAAAAAATAACATTACAGACTTACATGTACATGTACAGGTAACATCACCTTAACAATTATTTACTCGACATACTGTAGACAATTTATAAACAATATCTACCATCTTCTTTGAGGGCCTTCATGTCCTGCACAAATGGAGTTAGGAATGTTTTCATGTTCGGTTTTTCTGAACCAAACCAGACTCCCCAAAGTAGCACATTCTTTCTCAAGAATCTCTGGTGCGGAGGTAATTCATTTATAGCAAGGTATAAAGGCCAGATGCTGAATTTGGTTGATTTAAAGACAGGAACACCATCTGAAATTTAAAGTACAATATTATTAGTCAGTATACCCTTTCCCATTAGGTGCTGTCATTTTTAGGCAAACCTACAGTACCTACATTTGTAAAGATCACTTTTTTTTTATTGAAGTAAATTAACCCCTCGGAGACAATTTTCCATTTTTCACTCTAACCTTTTTTTTTTCAAAGTTTTTCAAAGTTAAGAAGCAATACCTGTATTGACCAGAAAGCTGACATTGTTTGGACATGACAGAAAGCCTCCCTCCTGACAGAACTTTACATACTCAGCACCATCAGTTATGTCCGTTAACAAAGAATCTCCACTAGCTCTGCGTGCTGCTATTTTTTGTTTGTACCTCTTAATGTCAGCCCAAAGGTTCTCACCTAGGTGAAAAATAGAAATAAAAATAAAAATATATATACAGTCGAACCATTTTTTTTTCAAAGTTTTTCAAAGTCAATTAAGAAGCAATTTTACATTACTATGCAGATTTTTTAGCTATGTTATAATAGCAGCTTCTCTGAATATTTCTAGCATTTTTAGGGGTAGTCCATTTTTGGGTGTCCGCAATTATGAGAGCTGTTAAGAGCAAGTGGTACAAGCTACATGAACATTGTATCGTAAGCGGCCACCAATCCCTTATACTGCTACTTGCCACTTACGAGAATTATCCCCATAAGCGGCCAGCTCCAGTTGTAGACACTTTTTCAGCTTCCCGAGGGTGTCCGCAATTATGAGAGCTTTGACTGTATTATAATAAAGATAATGATCTCATCATGGTACAATGATAAATTGATTACGACATGTATATAAACTCACGTTTCAATAATGATGCAACTTGAGCTTTAATGTTGAGGGTATAGAAGAACGCTCTTTTAACTTTCTTTGCCTGATCTGAAAACCGTTTCCTGCAGGTGTAGAAGTATGACTATTATTTTATTTTAGTTTCCCATATGTCAATAAAAATGTGATAAGTAGTCAAACAAATGTTTACCAAGGAAACCTTGAAGTAATGGTTTGCTATTAAGTAGGTACATGTAGAAAACACAAGAACAATTGCACTGTAATCACAACTGTGGTTTTCGCCATTACCCATTGCATAATGCTGCCAGACATTCTTCCTCCTCTTCCTGAAATAGCCTCTTGCATTTGTGGCAGTAGTCATGTTCAATGACTTCAAATTCATCTCCCTCTGTTTGAGTGAACACTTTTTTCAGGTACTCCACTGAATTCGCTCCTTCACTCACATCTGGCATGTGTAGTTTGAGAAGTCGTAGGACACTGCTGAACTGCTGATTAGAAGCACAGGTTCCAACAGCCCAGGCCATTGATGCTATGTAACTCTCCATTCTAGTTATCTGAGAAACAGTATCATGCTCACTGGGTGGTATCTTCCACAATGGTCTTTTATACTCTGGATGTATAGAATCTAACATTGATGTTTCATTGCTAGGAAAAATAAGATAATCAACATTAATCAGACCAAGAAATTGTAGGGGTAACTACAGGCCTGTGTCGTTGCTAAGCATCCCCAGCAAGATTTTGGAGTCTGAAGCCAATGATAGGCTCGTTAACCATACTTTTAAGGAGAACAAACTTGTATCGGATAGACAGTGGGCCTACCGGACTGGGTTTTCGACTGAACTTTTGTTGTTGCACCTAACAGAAGTGTGGAGAAAGGCGGTGGACACAGGTATGGTTGTAGCTGTGGCTTTTATCGACTTCCGCAAAGCATTCGACAGCGTAAACCATACTATCCTAGACACAAAACTTCAAAGAGAATTTGGCGTGTCGGGCAAGCTTTTGAACTGGCTTAGGAATTATCTCCACGACAGGAGTCAATTTACGGTCGTCAATGGAACGAAGTCGGAGTCACTCCCAGTCTCATATGGTATTCCTCAAGGCTCAGTACTGGGACCGACACTCTTCACCCTGTTCACCAATGATTTACCATCTTCGGTGAAATCAGGGCAAGTCTACATGTACGCGGACGACACAACTGTATATTGCATTAGTAAAGACGCGGACGACGCTACAGCCCAGCTGAATAAGGCGCTTTCGGAACTTTACGAATGGTGTCTGAAGAACAAGCTAACACCGCACCCGAAGAAATGCGAGGCTATGTTGATAACACGCTCCAATTGCATGGGTCCGATTAGACCTTTGTTCATCGGGAGTTCTAACGTCAAGTGGGTAAGCAAGACCCGTCTACTGGGGATGACAGTAGATGACAGGTTGAGCTGGATACCTCACACTCAGGAGCTGAAGAAGAGCTTTGGTACTAAACTCGACCTACTCAAGAGATCTAGATTCCTACCTAAAACTGTCCTCGAACAATTTTATTTTAAAGTTATTTTGCCATCCGTAAATTACGGAATACTGCTGTGGGGGAGCTGCACCAGCCACGAGAATTTAAACGCAATCAACAAGCAGCATTGCAGGGCCGCAAAAATTATTTACAACATGGCGAAAGACATCCCATCGGCAGATGCTCTGATTCGTGCGAACTGGCCTTCACTCATTTACACTTATAAAATGACTGTATTTAAGTGTATTCATAGGGCTTTTAACGATTGTCTACCCACTTTGTTATGCAATAATATTGTTAGCAGGCGCATAAGAGTACACGAATTCAGACTGCAAGATGCACTTGTGATACCTCGATTTAATACAAAGTTTGTACAGAATTCTGTCTCCTACAGAGGAGCCACGCTATGGAACACTATGATAGCTTGTGATACTTCGTTATCAAAAGTTAATTCCAAATATCTGGACAAGGTCCTAAAGAACATTAAAGAATTTGATCAGTTCAGTTTTAACACAACATCAGTTTCCACAACTAAGTTTAGGGACACTGATTTTATTTACTTTTGAAAAATACAGTTTCTGTTCTATTTATTTATTTATTTTTCCTCCTTATTAAAATAATGTAGATAGTATATACTATATGGTTCCGAATGTATGTAATTATTACTTTTAGATGCACGACCCCATAAGCTTGTAGCTTTTATACTTATCGTGTTGAAATAAAGGCTTTGTATTGTATTGTATTGTATTGTATTGTATTGGAATAATGCACTTATCAGCGGCCATCCAGGGAGGGGGGGGGAACCCCCTGGGCATTTGCACAATGACATACAGGTACATGTACACTGTACAGCTGTAAACAAATCCCCCTACCCAAAAGCAATATTTTTCAAGAAAAAGCTACCATTGCCTCTAACCCCGGGGATACATTAGCATGGTATTTTTGTAATATTTGGAACAACAACAGAACGATTATAGTAGACTCCCTCTATCTCAAACTCTCAAGGGGAACGAAAAACAGTAGGAGATAGCGAGGAGTTAGAGATAGCCGATACCGGTAGTAAATGACTGAAAAACAAGGACAAGGGGAATGGGTTTGAGTTCGAGATAGCAGGGTTTTCGAGATTATTAACAGAGTTCGAGATAGCGGGAGTCTACTGTAATTTCACAGGGGGCATACAAGTTGAGAGGATTAATAAAGAATAATGAATAAATGAATCATTACCTGGTTAATTCTTGTGTTTTCTTTTGTATTCTCTTGCGCGAACTTATAGGAATGACCGCTACCCACATTTTCTGCGCCAGCATTAAACTCGCACCCAGACCTTCTCGCTTTCCAGAAATTGTCGGAGAATGTGGATTTCCTTCCGATCGACCGAAAACAAAAATGTCGCCCTACATTTTAGCGTAATCACCAAGCGCAGTGAATTGATTTTGCTGCGAGCAGGGGAGGGGTTTGTAAAGATTTGTCGCGTCAAAAAACACGTGTGGGAGAGGGAAGGGGCGCGCGCGCTGGATGGCGAGTGATGGCGCGTACTGGGACAAGCCTAATGGTACGATCATGTAGCGAAAACAAAGTTCAAGAAAACTTTGGAAAGACGTTCACATTCTCCGACTGTGGCGAACATAATCGAAAAAAAATTCGGGCAAGTTGTACTTCGGTCTATCGACTTCACATTTTGTTTGTCTGGTTGTATGAAAGCAAAGGAAAGTTGTGATTCAAGCGAGTTTCGGATTTTGGTTCAAATGTTTTGCGCTCGGAGCTGCCTCCCTTGTTAAGAATATATGTATATAGGAAAAAAAAATTTCGGGAAAGCGAGAAGGTCTGGGTGCGAGATTAATGCTGGCGCAGAAAATGTGGGTAGCGGTCTTTCCTATAAATTCGCGCATGAGAATACAAAAGAGAAACGAAGAAAACCAGTAACGATTCATTATTCTTTTATTTATTAATCCTCTCAACTTGTATGCCCCCTGTGGTAATTTCAGTGAAATGCAAAAGTGTCTGATCTAATCCCCCTATCCCAGGCTAAAATTGTCAACAGAAGTCAACAAAATAATCCTGTGCCATGTGCCCTGGATGGCCACTGATAAGTGCATAATCTGCACATACTAGGTATTTTTGCAATTTAAAGGCTACATTGAAGTAACCCCCCCTGGATATTTTTTCCCCGGCCTTTAAAAAATCTTTGTTACCAAATGTCTCAAACTATTAAAGCACTCGAGATACTTTACGGAATGAATCATCAATATTATATAAAATTCCCCGTTTTGTGCATATGAACCCGTGTTTGAGACAAAGATTTAAGCTCAAACATGGCTTTAAGTTTTAGCTTATCGAGGGAGGAATGCTGACTTTTGATATCCGATCAGATCGATATAAAGGGTAAAAACGTCGTAACTATTTCTTTTAAAGTACCTTGACTCTGCTTCAAATTCTGGCTCAACGTCATGTTTATCTTCATGTTTATCTTCATCGACTATCTTCCATTCGGACTCGCTATCATCAGAGTCGCTATCAAAAGAGTCGCTATCATCGTTATCGTCAGAATCGCTATCATCAGAGTCGGACGAAACTCCAACAGAATTCCTAGATTCGAATTCATCTACAACTGTCTTTCTCTTTTTAGATCTCCAAATCCGTCTGCTTGAAATACTAATGTTAGGATCCCAAAGAAAACCCTTTCTCCTTCGCTTTTTTACGTGTGATGTGGTGCTATCTTGTTTTCAACGTGTTCTGAAGATGGAGATATGGAAGCTGTCGAAGACGCCATGTTTGATGTTCGCCACGATTGTGTCAGCGGCTCAATGGTAAACCGACGAAGCCCGGATGTGTACCCGTTGTTTTGCGCGCCAAAAGTCCCGCCAAAATGAGTGAAATTAATAATTGCTCGCAAAAGTGTATTTAACCCGTTTTGGTTTGTCATTGTCTTCTACGGCTTTTAGAGTTGCGTTTTGTTGGGTTTCTAAAGCGATATTAAGTTGTCTAGCAATGGATTTTGCATTGGTGTACTTCACGGATGACAAAAGTTACGGGGCGGTGCCAATCGCATCCATTAAGGACGAAGCATTTGCGCGGGTGAAGGAAGGCTCGACAGTGACCGTGTTGGGGTCTTCGTTTGATCCAGTGACAGGTTCACAGAACGATGAAGAATGGTCCGCCAATATTGTTAAATTAGGTAGGCTGATATCATTTCTTTATGCCTCACTCACTCGTGTCTTGAATACCATTGAAGTGATTTGTCCTCACGCTTGGTGAGAAACAAGAATATTTAGCTTATTGTCGACATCACAGTCGAGACTGACCTCAGGTCAATATACACAGTTTTAGCCCTAATCCTAGATATTGTTTTAAACTAATTGACGATTGTGGACATTGTGAAGCATCTTTTGATCTTTTGCTATATTTTAAAGGGACTGAAAGACAGATAAAAAGGGAACTTCCGCGCTTCAACGAAAAAGCAAAGCAATTCAATGAAACGCTTGCGCTTAACGAGCCAAGAAAGCGAAAACCAAACCAAAAATACAACGACGAGAGTGATGTGGACAGCGATGGAGAATGGAGGCCACCCGTAGCAAAACGGTCAAAACAGACGAAACCTACAAAAAGGGTACTGACTGAAGTTAACTTTTAATTTTAGGTTTTGAAAGTGTTTGAGGGTCTTTGAAGGGCAAACTTAATTTGTAAAGAATAATTTACATTTGATCTTTCAAGCTAACAAAACTTGATTTCAAAGCTTCTAAATGAGCTTATACTTTGCTTGCATATTGTGCTTATGCCGCATTACTTGTTATTGACTAGATCTTTTTTTTTTCATTGAATTTTGATAGTGTCAGGGATTGAGGAGCCTGTTATTCGTTCTCTTATTAAAGACTAATCTGTTCAATACTTCGATCCTTTTCCGTGACTCGGCTACGGGGCTTTGCAAATTGAAATACTCAAGTAGTCTCCACTTCAACCGTTAATGATAATTTGCTTATCCGGCTCCAGTCAGATCCAGCCAAGTCGAAAAATCAAGAAATACAAGACATCACCAGCGATTCTGACTCTGAGTCAGAGCAACCGATGTCTCCAGGAAAAGAAAAAAGAGAGTGTGAAGAGCTTTTGCAAAAGCTTGCAGCTAAGAAAGGTGCAACCAAGAAAGGTGTAGCCAGGAAAGGTCCAGCTAAGAAAGGTGCAGGTAAAGGAAATAAATAGCAGACTGAATGTTGTTCTCATGCACGCTTTACGGAAGACTGTCAGTTAATACCCCTAGACCTGAGCCGGTTTTGGTAACCGGTAAAATTTTCCGCTTCCAACGCCACTAATGTTACCGCCTGAAAATTCAGCAGTTGAAACAAAAACAAAAAGCATTATTTTCACCTTATGTAATCGTGATCACCATATGTGTCTTTGCGAACTTCGAGGCAAGAGCAATTTTCGGACGCTGTAATCTGTTCAGTTTCCGGCGATCAGTGAAGTGGGAGTCAAGTGGCGACAGCGATGATAAAACGTTTCGCTGATTATCGTCTTGACTTGCGTCGCCAGGCAGTCTTGTCAGTCTTTGCACAGGTACCCCAAGCTTATAATTTCAATCGCTGTTACGCAACGGTAACCGTGACGCTCAAATTACAACACTTACTCAACGATAAACAATATAGTCTAGCCTCACAGCGAGCGCGGAGCGCGAGACCCAAAACACCCTAAACCTGATACAGTTTTACGGCACGAAGCGCGACAGCGAGCGCGGAGCGCGAGAACAAAAACAAAAACAAAAACAAAACGCCATTAAATAAACACCCATTGAGCTTGGGGTACTGTGGTCTTTGTCGTGAAATACTTCTCATTTAAAGGTCATATTGTTTCCTATGTATTCCAGGTTGAAATGACCCCGGGTGAAATGAGTCTTAAAAATAAAGCCCCGCGGCAACGTGAATGTTCGGCATTTATGACAAATAGAGAACGAAGTAGTAACGAAACGAGACCGCTGATTTTGAAGTGATACTTCATGTAATTCACAGCAAAGATATCACCGGAAGTCGCTTCAATTCTTTCACTGTAAGTACTGTATGTAAAAAAATATCCGTTTCATCTGCAGTACTTTTCGATCAGAAAACCAAAAGATCTGGAGGCAGAATTCCCTCTCTTACCTGTTGTGCTGAAAACTTGGGAAACAGTGGGAAAACAGTGAACCAGTTAACCCCCAAATTGTAAAATTAATTATTATTATTATTATTATTATTATTATAGGAGTGACCTTTGTGAATTGTTGACTGTAGAATTGTCAAGAAATTTGTTAATGTGAAATTAGAATTTTAATTGAATAATCATTGAACGTTTCTCAGCTCAGGATAGTACAAAGAAGTCAAAGAAGGGGCGTCTGGACCAATCAGTAGGAAAAGGTCAGGAAGAGGTAAGAGTCCAGAAAACATTTAATTAGTTAATGAATTCAGTTAATTATAAATAGCAACTGAGTATAAATGGCAATGGCTGCACCACAAATATATATTTTTTTGAAGTTCCAAGGATCAGAGAAAATAATTTAATATTAAAGATTGACTAAATTGCAACTGGCTTGGAGTTGGGCTCTGAGGGAAATATTAGCATTTTGTTTCCTTTGCTTAGGATTCATTGTTTAGCTTTAATAGTGTATTGTTTGGGCTATTGTATTGGATCTTGTGTACCCATACACAAGGACAGAACCTAGAATTGCTCTAGTGGTGCTCTCTCTGGTGATAGGCACATTAGCACCTTTATTGCCAGCCTACTGAATTTCTACAACCACCAGACATTTTTCTTAGGGACTGTTTGTAACTTTATTTTCTTAGTGCACAGCCTTGCTTTATTTCATATCTAATAGAACACACATCAGGAGACAGACTATAAGAGTAGGTGTCAGGAGCTGGAGCTCCAACTTAACCTGCAAAAGGAGCTCCAAAGGAAACAGGAGAGCATAGAACAAGAAGAACAAGAGAGAAAACTTAGAAAAGAAATGAAAGAGAGACAGGACAGAATCTTCAGAGCACTAGAAAGAGAGCAAGAACTGGAATTTAGAGAACAAGAACTGGAAAGAGAACAAGAACTGGAAAGAGAACAAGAACTGGAAAGAGGGCAAGAACTGGAGAGAGAAAAAAATGAAAGGAAGGAGCAGGAAAGAAAAAGAAAAGAAATGGAGAACCGGAAAAGAAAAGCACAAGAGGAAAAGCAACAACGAGAGAGACAGGAAAGGATTAAGGCTGCGCTTTTGGAAAGACAAGAGCAGGAAAAAATAAGACAAGAAAGCGAACAGACAAGTGAGCAGGATACCACAAATTCGGATGACAACGGCAAGGAAGATGAGGAGCATGACTGGATGTCAGATTTAGCTGACATCCAGTCATGTGCTGGCTGCAATATACTTGCCCAGCAGTTAGCTGCAACCCAAAGTGAGCTGAAACGTCTAAAGACAAAGCTTAAGAAGAACAAGGTTAATTCTATATAGATTTGTTGTCATTGATTCATATCAACTTAAAATATCTTTGGAATGCTCACAGACTTATGACATTGAATTGTTAGTATATAATTAAGGCAAAAAAACATGACACTGAACATGCATTATATCAGTGGTATTTAAGTAAACTAGTGGTTGTAATGCACCTGACAATGGCTATGAGTTCAGGTGTGGCTTCATATCGTGGGAATTACTATTATTGTTATCAATCTACATGTCTTAAGTCTTAAGTTTTAACAATCACAACACAAAAGGGATGTGGACAAAACACTGACCCCCAGTCCAAGAACTACCCCCAATGGACTACCCATTTAGGTAGTCCATTGGGGTAGTCCATGGACTGGGGGTCAGTGTTTTGTCCACATCCACAGAAAAGAGGTTTAAATTGAGAACTTATAGAATACTTAAAGTGTAAATCGACTTTCAAGCAACTGGACCATAGAATCATGAACCTAATGTACATTGTAGTCTTTAAATTAATTCATTTGTTCGTTTATTTATTTATTTTGACCGGAGACTGTGATCAAAGGGGAATTATTGCCTGTCAGCTAGTAACCTACTGAATATATATTATTTGTTTTAGACACCAAAAGCTGAAGTTTCAACAAAGGAAAATGAGCAGGTAAAAATGCTAGTCAGACAGTATCAAAAATCTTTTTTTGATTGTTTGTGCTGGAAAAATTATTTTTCTTGCAAGTTAAAACATCAATAAGTAATAAAATTACTATTTATATCTTACATACCAAAATATACTGAAGAAGAACGCTCAGCTGGCTGAATATTTAAACAAGGTCTAAGTTTAAGGCATTCCAAAACCAATCCTTTTGAAATGAAATCCAGGCGATTACATGAAGGTTTATAGATTTCAGTCCCGTTTGAGAAACCAGGCTGGAATTTTCAGCCTGGCCAAACGGGCAGAGTTGGCCAGTGTCAACTCGAGTTAGGCTGAACCCTGTCTTATAAAACCTCGACCTCGACCAGCCAATGCAACAGGTTTACGATGGTAAGAACAAATTGACAGCGATTTGAATTAATATGCAACATTAGGATTATTATCTGTTGAAAAGCTAATAGTCAACAAAAATACAAAATAAATGTTTGATGTTTTTTGATTTTTTTTTATAGGAATTAATGCAGAAAGAGAAAGTTACCAAGGTAAGGCATGGACTGGTGATATTAATGGAGCCTGGTTACAAATGCAATGTGCAAAATTGTGACCACTTTTAAATTGACACATGATTTCATGCATTTAATGTATCTATTAAGACGGCTCAAAGGAAACCTGAACTCAAAATGACAACTGTCTCAGAGCTGGTTGGGCGGGTGAAATTTCTGTTTCAAGTGCATTAATTTTTTACATTTTTGGTGATTTTCTCATTAAACTATAATTACTTGCTTCACTGAACACCCCACCAGTTTGCTTGAGAATCCTAAACAATTAATTATCCTCCAATTCTGTTTGGATTAGCATGAAAGTCATGCAAATGAATAATTACAAAGTGGTCACACGTTTAAGCACCACTCTGTAATGTTGTTTTTCGAACATTAAATTAAGGTACCTGCACTGCCCGCTTACCTCAAACACAAACTCATCTTGTAGTCGAAAAGAGCAGACAGTTTTAAAGTATAATAAAGTTTTCTGACAGCCGGTTAAACATAACAGCACTGTACATGTGACTGAGTGCGGTGAATAAGATGAAAATGTTTTGTAACTGTAATCCTTTTCAACACTGATTGACAGGAGGAGTGTATCAAGGCCATTCAGGCGACATCCATGTGGGGACAGAGCATTAGGGAGCTCATGGACTTGCTCTTCACATGCCATGAGCTCTCTACATGCTCTGTCAAAGGAAAAACAAATACCAGGCCACCTTTGCCAAAGAAACGTTGGCATTTACTGACAAGTATGTGAACATTATTATCGTGTATTTAGTTATAGTGTTTAATACAGTGTATTTATTTACATTGTTGAATTATATGTTTGCAGAAATATTTGACTTTTAAGTTTATAAATCCCAATCATGAGCTTGAAGAACTGAATTGCTTTAATTAAACGTATTTGACAATAATTACAGAATTTGCTTTGGAATTCGGATTAATGTGCTTTATACTGAGTGCCCTTTAAACTGCTACCATAACATTAAAATAATTAACCCCATAAACCATAATGAATGTCATCTTAAAACAATTAAAGTTTTCAATGAACTCAGACTAATAAATTTATTTTTCAAACTCTCTCTTAGCTGTCATATTGGAAAAGTTCAAAGAGATAAAGGAGACGCAGGCTGTGTTCATAGCAAATGTTAAGCTACAGGAGCATCGGAAGTGATGAGCACAATCTCCCTTTAATAATAAGTCTCATCTGTGACGTTGCAAGCATCATTTGTTCCTCTTTGGCAATTTACATGCTCGCTATCGGAAAGAAAAACTGGGACTGCTTGCAGTCTAGTTAGGATTGGTTGAAAGCCCATTTTTAGTAGCAAGCTCAGTGTTAAAAAGGTGGATTTGTAAACTGATTAAATACAACTTCAATAAAATGAGCCGTCTCTAATTTCTTTAATATAATTTTATTTTGTTTCCCCAGTGTAAAATGAAAAGTTGAGTTATATAATTAGACAGTTTTAACAGTCACTTGATTAGGATTAACCTGAGTTGTCGGTTGCAGTTAAATTTCATGCCGCATGACTAGGGAAAAAATTCTAATAAAAGCACAACAATTCAAACAATAATATTGCAGGCTTATAAAATTTTATAAAGTTTTATAAAATTGCTTTTTCTAATGGGGCTTTAGTGCTTTTTATAAAATTTTATAAAATTTGTAAAATTTTATAAAATTTTATATGGGATAACGTTAAAATTTTATAACAATACTTCATACAAAGCTTAGGTAAAGTTTTATAAAATTTTACAAACTTTTTTACAAAAATTTTATAAAATTTTATAAAACAACTGACTAGGGAAAGCACAAGGTAAACACGTAATGACTAATTCTTCTCTTAGTTCAAAAGGTTCAATTATTTTAGTGACTATCATCAGGATAGATTACAGTGACCGGCCTTATTATCATATAACGATTTTGAAGAATTAACTTATTGTTTTAACCTCCATTTATTCAAGATGGCGGTAAATGTATCTCATTAATTTTGAGATTTTGAGTGTGTTCATGTTAGTCAGGTGGCTAAACGAAAAGATCGTGACAGATCGGACAAAAGCACCACCAGTGTGATCTCTTCTGTAACTCATGTTATTGGGCTTTAAATTTCGTAAAAAGTGGCTATGATGGACTCCCTGTGGTGAAAATTTTCACATTTCAATTTTTGCCTCAATTTCTTTGAATCTATCTTATAATATAAATTCAATAAAGTTGAGCTTTGTAACTCAGGAAAATCTTTGAAATATTGTCAAAAGCTTTCGTCCACATCTGTAGACTTGTTTGTTCACTTAGACGCTGAACGCGCATACGGTACTTAATGACACTAGGGCCCAGTTCTCCCGTTGAATTCGGCTCTCCAACAGATTGTTCCATATGGGCGGTAGTTTATATCTTCCTCCGTCTGCATTGATAGATTTCTATCATTTAATGTTTTGAACACCTACATCTATCTGCTATTAGTAAAAATCTACTAGTATACTAATGCAAATGATACAATCTGATTGTCTGAGCTACTCGTATACTATCAGCCATTAGTGTGCAGTGGCTGGAGGTCGTCTAGTGGATGATTTAGAGTTAATACTAGACAATAATATAATTACTAAGACATATAAATCTCGAGCTAATAATCTAATTGTTAATTATTAATATTACTGCAAAAAAAAACATTACACATTAAATATGCCCGGTTTCTGTAAGATATTGTTCAGACTCGTGCCCAGTGTTCACTCGGTCATCCAAGATGGCAGCCTCCAGGTGTCACTGCAAGCCGTGTAAGTACAGAAGGAAATTTTGAAATTTGTTGGCAAGTGTCGCTTTTTTAAGACATAAATCGAAGGTTACGTAACTCTGTTTCATTTCAGTAATCTGAAGCTACAAAATGCCGTTTCAGTGGAATCTTTGCATTATTTGTCAAGAAGCTACTTGTGAGGTTTTAGGATGTCCCTTAAATGCTCATACGTTCCACTCTGATATTTATAGCTCCTTTTTGAGTTTAAGTCGCAGTTAGACATTGGTACTACTTTTGATGATCCCACAAAGCAAGCAGTGTAGCTAAGTGCATCTTTTGTGAGGACACAGACAGCGCTGGAGTGCTTCATAGTTTTTCCACATTGAAAGCCGATAGAAATCTTCATCTTATTGCTACTGAAGTACAGGACTTTCATCTGTTGGCGAAGATATCAGGTGGTGATTTGATTGCCATTGAGGCGAAGTATCACATGAAGTGCTTGACAACCTTCGAAACAATCACAGGGCAGTCAAAAGAAGAAGCAAAAGTGCTGAGTTGATGGAAGATGAAGAACAGGAAAAAATGAATGAATCAAGGGCATTTTTTGAGTTAGTTGACTACATTGAGAACTCTGTGGAAAACGGAACCCTGTTCTTTGTACTTTCAGAACTACATTCGTATGAAAATCGTCTGAAGGATCTCGGTATTGCTAAATCTATCAACAGAACTAGGCTTAAAAATGCGATATTGAATCATTTCACCAGGGTTTCAGTGTATCATATGACCGAATAACGGAGATCGAAGACTGGCTGGCTACTGCAGTAACTGAGCGATACCAAGAAGACGGATGCGTGTCACTTGCTTACCTCAAGAAAGGGCTTTTTTCATTCGGTGCTCTTGACAACCTGGACCACAATCCAAGCTCAACAACGGCGATGTCATCCTTTCATGGAAACTGGTATCAGTATATTCCAGTTTCCGAAAGAGAATGACCCACACGACCACCAATAACTGTACCTGCTTCCGGAACTTGCTCCCTTCCAGACAGCTATGCAATCGTCCAACCCACTGAACTGAAGACAACATCTGTTTTGGTTCCGGAAAGCAACCTGCAACAAGTTGACGTTACGAGTTTGGAAGAGGGTAAATTGCAAGAAAAATGCTGGGTGGAACATGCACTGAAAGAACTAAACAAGGATAACTTGACATCGAAAGACGCCATAGCATGGGCGGCCTATCATTCATCCGAGCAACCTATTGAGAAAGATCCCCCAGCTATATCTGCACTTCTTCCCCTCTTTTATGAGAAAGCTGCAACACCTGCGATGATAAAGCATGGTATGAATGCACTGAAACAAGCAATAACATTTCTTAACCCTGGACAAGTTCCAGTAATCGCCTTTGATCAAACCCTGTTTGCTTTGGCCAAGATGGTACAATGGAAATGGCCAGAAACGCACGGTGAAAAAAAACATGTCGTCATGTTTGGTGGATTGACAATTCCACATTGGAAGCCAGTAGAAATCTTCATCTTATTGCTACTGAAGTACATGACTTTCATCTTTAGAATGCTCTACTGAAACACGTTGAAAGGGCCATTTTCCAAGCAGGCATCTGGACTACAAGTAACATAAACACACAGGATGTTCCCTCACCAGAGATATTTGGCTGACACAAGATTGAAAACCAGTGGAAATCAGTTTGGATGACCATTCCGGAAGTGTCAAAGTCTTGCCAAGAGTTGATCAAGGGCTCATGCAAAGGACAGTGTTCCCGATGTAAATGCGCAAAGGCTAACTTGAACTGCACACCTCTCTGCCAGTACAGATGCAATGACAGCAGTGCTGTGGAAGTGTAGATGACAAATACTTAGTTGTACGGTATTCTAGCTGCCCAGGATAAATTCAATCAAATCAGCTTTACTACCTGCAGCTTGGGTGTTGTTTACAAAAACAAACAATGAAGTGACCAGGCCCACTATGCATCATGGGAATTCATATTCTCTTAGCGAATTCTCAAAAATAAGTAGTCACGGCTGTTCAACCTCTTTTGCTTGAATGTGAGTATTTTTTGGTATGTTTTTGTAGTTATTTTATATCCAGAAACATGCTTTCAATTTGAGCTTGGTAACCAAGCAATCCCAAAATTTGACTGTTTTACAATTTATATCGTTACAAGCAAAGGAAGAGCGATTTTCATGGGCACTGGTCCCAAAGTTGTTAGGTATACCCTAAGCAAGCTGTGTGCAAAATTTGGTGCTTTTGTCCAGCGTGTCATGATCCGGCGAAAATTTTGCACTTAGCCACCTGACTATATAATGTACCTAGAGTTCGCCTCTGTCCATAAATGTGATGAAAAAGAACTCTGGATCGCGGCCCGACCAATCGGTAAATAACCTATATTTATTTACTTATACTTAATCCTCTTCAGGTGTGTCCACGCATATTAAACGCCGTAAATATTTAACCTCTGACATAATGCCACCCCTTGTTAGGTTAATGTTCCCAATTTTCAAAGGGGGTTTCACCTTTTGATAGCAAAACTTCCGTTACTGTAGTTCCTTTATTCCTCAGGACTATTTTAATGTCCACATGTTTGTCATTTTCCCAGAGAGAGAGGTTAACAGAAGATTTCATGATGCCCGATTATATTAAAAATAGCCCATGTAACCTTGCCCATCACAAGAGAGGCCATTTTTGCATCAAGTCTTTAGGGCCTTTCTTGTTCTATAAGGGACCGGTCATTATTTATGGAGGGGGGGGGGGGGGAGAAAAAGAGGTGGGGGGAAGGGGTTATAGGTATTTTAATAATTAAAATACCTATACACCTCATTCATAATGGCCGACAGCGCAGTTAAGCCTGGTGACGAGCGGCATGAAAGCGAGGCTGTGAAGGCCTCGCTCCAGTTTGTATAAATGGCGTCGCAAGCGAATTCCTCTAGTGTTGCTTTTAAAATTGCAGAAAACGATATTCCAGGTGCTTCTCTTGCTGGTCGAAAACCAGCAGAACTAAAGAATGAAGAATTACGGTTCTGGTTAAAGTGTCGAGGTGATCCGGGGAAAGGACTAAAAAACAAAAGCAGAGCTAGTAAAGAGGTAGGAAAACTGTAAACAAATCGTCAAAAATTATATGCGAACATTCTCATATATTCTCTATACTTTTCTTTACAATTAGAGTTGAAGAATATATAGAAACTGGGCGAGATCAAGATATTGTCGACCCTGATCCAAATAGCCTTTACACACGAAGGAAGGAGCAACATCAATCTTCAAGCAGCGTGTCGTCTGATAGTGGTCAACAGCGACGTGTGAAATTCCCCGAAAGTGGCTGGAGTACTTCTCTCACAAATATGCCAATGTTTACAAGGGCCGAAATGAACAACCATGTCACTAAATCAGGAAAGAGTATTAGCAATCAAGACCACCACTCAGTTCCGACAGGGTTGAGAAAGGCCAAAACATTCCTCGAAGATGAATATCTGCACGAGATCGAAGCAACAAGCGATCAGCGATATTTCTATTTCCGTGCTAAATGTTGCCACAGCTTTCGTAAGAATGACCCACCTCATACTCTGAAGATAGCGTTATGTATTATCACCGGAGGGGTAACAAGTGCTTGCTGTTCATGTGTAGCTGGGACAGTTGGATTTTGCAACCATGTATTGGCACTCATGTTGAAAAGTTGCAAGTACACTTTGTATGACTGCAAATCCACGAAGGATCTCTGTCAAGATCAAGATCAAAACCCTGGTGTGGCCTGTACTTCAGAGCTGCAAAAAATGGCACAACAAAGGCGGAGGGAAAAACATTGTTTCTCAACCTGTGATGGAAGTTCAAGTTAATAAAACTCGGCTTGATGAAGCTAGAACAAGACCTGGGGTGAGGTCCCTTCTCTATGAGGCTAGAGTCAACAATGTGCATGACAAAGAGAAGGAACATTTGTTAAAGACTAAACTGAAGGAATTATCTCCGAATATGGGTCTGGCACAAATGGCTGACGATAATGTTGATGAGAACCTTGTAGAGACAAAGTTTGGAAAATGCCAAGTTGGATCTCTGTTGTCTTATCAAGTTGCCTTTACAGAGTCCAACTTCACTGCTACAGCAGATATTAACACAGTCCCAAGACAGCAGGGTGTGAATTGCCAGGAAATGAACTTTCCTAGATTCCCTTTGAGAAATGAGTTGGACATGGATATTCCTGATAACCTTACAGATGCGCAAAAGAAAGTTCTGGATAAACTTATGATCGATGAGGACAAAATCAATGAAGTTGAAAAGGCAACACGACAGCAGGCGGAGTGTGATAAATGGAAAGATGAACGTTGTTATAGATTCACAGCTTCTCGATTTAATCTAATACGGAAGCGTAAGAGGAATCATGACAATTTTGCACAGACCCTGATGCATCCTAAACCATTTACTTCGAAATATGTTGATCATGGCAGAAAGTACGAGCCTGTTGCCCTCCTGGAGTATGAGAAATTTATGCAGAGTAGAAAAACTCCAGTTAAAGTCCTACCCAGTGGATTAGTGATATCAAAGAGCCACCCTATTCTTGGGGCTACACCTGATGCCAAGGTTGTAGACATAGGATGTATGGATCATTTTGGTTTGGCAGAGGTTAAATGCCCTCAGACAAAATTTAATGTAACTCCTCTAGAAGCCTGCTCTGATCCAGATTTTTGTATGGAGAAAACCAGTAATACAAGTTGTAAGCTAAAGGAAAACCATGCATATTATGCACAAGTACAGGGTCAAATGGGAGTAACTGGTGCTAGATGGTGCGATTTCATTGTTTATACTAAGAGAGGACTTTATGTACAGCGAATTCCCTTTGACGTTCAATTCTGGGAACAGCTCAGAGGCGAACTAACCAGATATTATGTTGACACTTTCGTCAAATTTGCAGCAACTGATTTATTTGGTAATAATATATAAGTAATTTCCTATGAAAGGAATAGAGAAAGTGGTAAATTCAAATATTTTCAGGCAGCTCCTTGTGTCTTACTCACAAACAATTAGACGAGTGAGCACTAACAGTTTTTGAATGACCATTTAATAGCAAACAGTATGTAAGTGGTATACGTTATCATAATTAAATACCAGAGCGGAACTTCTGGCCCGCCATGCCTGTCTGAATATAAACATTGTGCTGCTGAATTGCAACAGTCATAATTAACTTTAGAGGGAATACTCAAACTCGTAACAAACAATTCATTATTCTATGGTATATACAGTATATTATTCTTGTGTTGTGCACACAATCCTGGTAAATTACCTAAACAAATCCTTCGAAACTGGAAATATTTACATGTATATATTCTAGGAAGTAAGATTTTCTAGAAATGTATAATAGTACATTTATATAACTGTAAAGACTATGTACATGTACTTCAGTAGACATATTTACAGTAAATGACCAATGTTGCTCTAAAATGTATCAGATTGAAATTATATTTTCTTGAGCATTGCAAAGAAACCCACAAACTGCCCACATTTGATTTACAATACCCATCAGATTCAAGGGTATGACACTATCCCAGATGTGGAAGTTTTTAATTTTATTGATAGCTCTTTCTATGTGAATTCTCAAACTTGCAATTTGTTGAGTTCGCAGAACATCCGATTCGGGCATTTGGTCTGAACTTCCAAGGAAGGGAGGGAGGTTTAATGTCACTCCCAAAGGCAGTAGATCTTCAATAGTAAATCCTTTATCTGCCATAACAGTGTCTGATTGGTCAAATGGGAGATTCAACATCCCACTTCTTATCACTATTTCTCTGTCTGAGATACAACCAGTATAAAGCTGGCTCAAGAATGTGACTGCTCCTCCGGGAGATATTCCTACAAGGCCTTTCAGTGTTGTATGATTTTTATACGAACTGAAGAGCTCCCCATTGAGGTGAAGACTGCTTGGCATTTCACACCTCACTTCAGTACAGTCTATAATAATTCTTGTAGAGCTGTATTGTGCCTTAAATGCTTCAGGCATAGTTTTATCAATGATTCTGCGTGAAGGCCAAATGTTGATGGAGCCCACGGTCAAAAACATGTAGTTAATCCAGCTAATAATAATTCTACTAGCAGTTGACTGTGAAATATTGAATAGGTGGCCCAAGTGGTTAACTGGGAAGCCTTGTCGCAGCCTGCACATAACTAAAAGAAACTCATCCACAGGCTTCAAAACTCTTGGCCTACCAGTCCCTTTATTTTCTGAGTAAGTTTCCTGGTTTCCAGAACCCGCAGTCGGATCAGAGGACGTCCAGTATTTGATATTGGCACCATCTTGGCCTTCATCAAAAAATTTATAAACAGTCATAAAGACTTCGGCTGACGGAAATCCGGTATAGAAATTTGTGGCTTCGTCACTACACAGAATTCTCTCAGAATTGAAAAGGCGACTCTCAAAGTTGTCCTTTTGTCGTTGAAGCAAGGCATATTTCTGTTCAAGTTCATCTATTTTATCATTCAGTTTGGAGAGTGTTTCTGTTGCCTTCATTAAATCTTCTCTCAGGGCCTGAGTATAAATGCGAAGTGTCTCCGCCTCACCGGAAATGTCGCTGGTAGTCTGAGTCATTGATTCTACCGTTTCACATACTGGAGTCTGAGTACTTGCATGTACTTTGCATGTTGCATTTAAATTTCTCCGTGATTTGGGAGCTGGGGGCAAGGGGAATTCTCGAGCTGCTGGGAGTTTGCGCTTTCTTGGAGATGTACGAACCCACGTAAATATTGACGGGACGGCTCTTGGCTTTAAACGCACATGGCCCGCAAGCGTTTTCTTCATGTCGTCCTCTTTAAAATGCCTTGAGCATACCTTAGTCGTAGGAATAAGTTTGAAATCTTTTCCCTTTTCTCTCCGTATGGCATGCAGCCATTTCTTCTCTAGCAATTTGTCGGAAGGAAAGACAAAATACGAAACTTTGCTTCCATCTGCTTCAACGTATCCTTTTATCGTGCACTGTGGGACACAACAGTGTGTCGGCATTCTGTTGGAGAACTGATTTATCCTTCCTGGTCAATCCGCAATCAATGTAGATATGTAATACTTAATTAGTTTAAGTGGAATTCAATATTAGCATGAGAATAGATGATCTTGTGACCTTTACAAGTTCAGTTCGTGAAGCGGAAACGTTTGCAATAACATGAGGCCTTTACAGCCTCGCTTTCATGCCGCTCGTCACCAGGCTTAACTGCGCTGTCGGCCATTATGAATGAGGTGTATAGCCCCCCTCTTTTTCAAACCCCCCCCCCCCCCCCCCCATAAATAATGACCGATCCCTAAATCAGCATTTTGAAACTCTTTAAATACGAATCATGCTCCAGCCTTGATCTGTTTCCCTGGTGTAGCCGTCTCGGTGAATCAATTATGGTAGGTCTTCTGTTAAGTTTGAAATTGCCTCAGTGGAGAGGTTGGTGGGGTAGGGGGACTCATTTTACAAAATGATAGGTGATAGATGACCCACATTATTACCAAATGATGTTTTGCGAATTGTCTTGTTATTATTTTGTTTTCTAGAGCAGAAGTAGTAGAAGCTCTCTTCAACTCAAATAAATTAGTTTTGAGACAAGTTGGTTGGAATTCTCTCGTAATTTTTTCTTTTTGCAGGGAGGGGGGGGGGGGGGGTTAAGGGAAGGGACTGGGAGGTGATGGGTGATTTTAAGAGAAAGGATGGGCTTTTCAGAGGAAGAGGGACTTAATACAAGATCTACAGCATGAATAAGCTGAATTGCTCTACGAAACATTCTCCATCTTGCGATGAAGGCTAATTATTACATTAAATAGATTTGAAACAGTGTGTTTGAATACTTCTATGGTACACGGATGGGACCTCTTCGACGTATGTATTCCCATTGCCAGGAAACTGCACCTTCCTCTGAATTAACATAGGCTTTCAACGCCTCTCTCATTTCAATAGCATGATTACAATATCTTGTGCCTCTTGTAGCAGGTAAGCTGCAAAAAGCACCAGAACCATCGTCAGCTGAAGTGATTCATCGCCACTCTCCTGGTAGAATATTTCCTGAACCATCAAAGCTGTCCACAAAGCCAGCTGGGCAGTAACAAGCAGTATCTGTCTGCCTTAGGTAATTGTGCAAAGTAATGGTTGCTTGTACAGTTTTTCTGCACTGTTTCAATTTTCGATTGAATTGCTCTACGAAAGATTCTCCATCTTGCGACGAGAGTCCCAAAACAGTTCTCAATTACTCTTCTTGCTCGAGACAAACTATAGTTGAATATACTTTGGTCCTCTTTAATAATCTTCTCTGGATAAGGACGCATCAGCCAGGGTTTAAGTGCAAAGATTTTGTCACCCACCAGGTAATGGGGGAGAAGAGGTAAGCTACATCCTGGAAGATGTTCTGACTCGGGTAATGACATGGATCCATCCTCAAAGGCTTTTCCCATTTCAGAGTTATTAAGCACACTGCTGTCATTTGTACTACCGTATTAGTAGTCCGGCAATATGGTGCAAAAATTTGAGGGAATTGTGCGATTTTTGATAAAAGCACCAAACTTCGCCCAGTGATAGCATTTGACACAGTGATAAATATTAGATATAGGCCCACTTCAATTTCCCCAGTAAACGACGATTTTAAGGGTGTCAAGTTTATGTCACATTGACCCCCCACGAAGAATATGACTTTTGGTACTTCAAGTGTGTTTACTGGCTCCATAATACGAAATATTGGCAGGAAATAACCAGAATCGTAAAAGGTGAAAGCAAGTAAATAACATCAGTTATTGTGGTTATAACTGGATCACGTGACTGATGACGTCACTTAATTTCGTGAAGGGAAATCGAGCACTTTTAATATTAAAATCTTAGTGAGGGATTGTTCCGAGAATTTGGAAATACTCTCTTTGGCTCTATTCTTGATAAAAGGATAGGATGCTCAGGCAGGTTTAAAATTTATTCTCCTACGAAATATCAGTTACGACAAAATAATATCACCACTTTAATACGACTGACTGTTCCCTTCACACTTTTCGCCTGACCATGTAAAGCTCTTGTTTTTTGGTGTTACCAAAATTAAAAACACAAACGTTTGTAGAAATAACTATTATTTTTATTGAAAGTGTAAAGTGAAAACACTGAAAAAACATTATTTTTTACCTGCGAAGATAAAAATAGCTTGAAGAATTAGATCACTCAACATTTAAATGGTTTTCGTGACTAATCAGTTCCAAGTTAAACACATGCAGCTATCGCTTTTTTTTCATGTCTTAAAACCCTCAGTTTATAAGTGCAAAACTGCTATACTTACAGGTTTCATTACTTTGAAACAAAACGCAAAATAACTTCGAATGAATAATTGATTGCCACAAGAAACACAGTTAAGTACGATCTTCAATTTATCTTAAGGATGGACGCATTGGTTTCAATTGGCTTCTTTTACACGTCAAATTAAAAAAACCTTAATTTGCGAACCTAATAAAAGTTAAGTTTCACTGAGAATCAAGCTTTGTAGACGATATGAAATTGGCTATTGAGAATGACTGAATCAGTGCTTGTTGACTGGAAAAAGTGCATACTGTGCCAGAAGAGTACTTCAGAGGTACTTCAATGTCCAGCCGATTCGAAGCGAAAGATTTGGGCTCTGGTTATGAAAGCCTTGGAAACAACCTTCGACGATTTCAAGAACTAGGATGCCTCCCGCTCAAAACGGATATTCTCAGTTTTGATAAAGATGGGAGACTAACACAAATATTGAAAGAGAAAAGTGCGAAATGGCACAAATCATGCAGGGATAAATTCAGCAATCTAAAGTTGCAAAGGGCTGAGAAAAGAGGAACAGAAGGCGAAGAAGAACATGGAGCAAAGAAGTCTGCACGACGCAGTCATTCAGCCGGTGAAGAGGAAAGTGTATCTCGTTGCTTTTTCTGCGAGGAAGGCTCAGGAGAACTTCACAGAGCTTCAACATTCAACCTAGATGCGAATGTAAGACGATGTGCATTTCAGACAAATGATTCTTCGTTACTTGCTAAATTAAGTGCCGGTGATATGGTAGCAATTGACGCGTTATATCACACAC
Organism: Desmophyllum pertusum; assembly: GCA_029204205.1. Classification (NCBI taxonomy): domain Eukaryota; kingdom Metazoa; phylum Cnidaria; class Anthozoa; order Scleractinia; family Caryophylliidae; genus Desmophyllum; species Desmophyllum pertusum. The sequence continues at coordinate 4,158,704 of MU825396.1, forward strand.
AATGCCTCACATCCCTCTACAGAAGAGCTCAAAATGCCGCGAAATCTGAACCTGAGCACACCGATGAGGTAATGAACTGTGGTATAGCACTGGCAGAGCTTGTTTCTTTCATCGAGGAGAGCCGAATTGACAGCGTGACACCTGTTTTCAAGTTGGCCGATTTAGCTAATATGTATGCTTCGCGATTAAAGCAAATGGGGGCCGATAGTTCAAGCCGAATTCACACGACAAGATTGAAGGAACGAATCTTGGTTCATTGTCCCTATCTACAGGAGTTCAAGGACGGCCGAAACATCATGCTGATGGCAAATGAAGATGTTGGGATTGCTATCAGGAAAGCTGTGGAAGAGAACTGTGACAATGACGCTATCATTCTTGCTAAAGCAGCCAAAATAGTGAGACGAGATTTACTTGCCATGGAGAAAAACTGACTTTCATGGTAAATTTGAGAATGATTGCCAAGAAAAGTCAGTTTCACAGTCATTATTGTCCTTAGTGAAGATGATTATGGGTGGTCCAAATATAGAAACCCAGTCCAGTAATGTTATTGAAGCTCAAGCCACACTCACCATTGCACAACTTATTAGGTTCAACTGCACTGTCAGGCGACGCAAAGACACCTTAGCCATGTATCACACTAAGGAACGTGAGCCACCGCTTCCAATTTATCTTGGTTTACTATTACATGCTGAAACTAGAAAGAGGGGCTTGGTTGACAAGATGTGTGACCTAGGAATGTCAGTATCCTACAACAGAGTTCTAGAGATCTCTACAGAGATGGGCAATGCCGTATGCACCAGATTCGCTGCAGAGAAGATTGTCTGTCCTCCAAAGCTGCAGAAAGGTATTTTCACAACAAGCGCTGTGGACAACATCGACCACAACCCCAGTTCAACAACGGCCATTGGTTCCCTTCATGGTACGGGTATATCTTTGTTCCAACATCCCACAGCAGAAAACGGTGGTCAAGAACGAGAAGCAATAATCACACAAGCAACAGAGCCACTTAAACGCCTTCAAACATTACCTGGTGAATACGCCAATGTACCTCCAGTACAGCCCTGGAAAGAAGAGCCAAGTGTTCCTGTTACCTCAGTGCCAATGACTGGTGAATTAACAGATCTACCCTCGCTCTTGAAGACTCAGTACAAGTAAGTATTGTTAATTAATAGTATTATACCAAATCGGCTTCCTTCTCGTTGGTTTCAAACCTTTTCAGAATAGCTCAGTGTTGGATCTAGGGGAGGGGCCCGGGTGCCCAACCCCCCCCCCCCCCTCCTTTTATGGACGAAATATTTCTCGGACCTCCACCTTAATGTAAGGCCCGAAGTGACGGAAAATTTTTCGGGCCCCCACCATATAAACAGGTCTGGATCCGCCACTGTAGCTTTATCTAAAAACAGAAATATCGCTTTTCGTTAACGTGCGGTCATTTTCGAAGCCCCGCTACTCAAAAGGCGTTGCCTGTGCGCAAAAGGCGTTGCCTTTGTGCGAACAATGTACCGCCAGCTATACAGACACATTCAAGACAGCAGATTAATTTGATAGTTTAACATTTATAGGCTTAAAACCAGCTGCAAGCTTATCCCAGGCCCTCATTTTGTTTGGAAAATGTTTCATTATAAGTGATTTCTTTTCTTAGGTGGCTTGAGCACATGAAGGATGTTCTTGACGGGATTGCCGCCGAAGCCAATCAAGACATGTGTGTATCATGGTCAGCATTTCATGCAAGTCGTGTTCTGCACTCAACCACTAGGCCAACCGACATAACTGCATTGTTGCCCTTGTTCCAGGAAGAAGCGAAATCGGTCAGCATGATACTTCATTCCATGAATGTAGTCAACAAGTCAGTGCAGTTTTTGAACCCAGGAGATTCCTGTAATGACATTCGATCAACCGCTGTATGCAGTTGCAAAGAAGATACAGTGGCACTGGCCTGACACACATGGGGAATCCAAATTCGTTCTCATGCTCGGGGGGCTGCACACCGAGATGGCGGCTCTCAGGACCATTGGAGATTGGCTTGAAGGAAGTGGTTGGACTAGCGCTATCACACAAGCAGATATCGCTTCAGCTGGCACAGCAGATTCCTTCCTGAAGGCTTCACACGTGACGCGCACGAGGCATGCTCATCAGGTGACCGCCTGTAGCCTCTACATTCTAATGCATAACGCTTATCGCGACTACCTACGGGAGTTGAATGACGTCGAGAACCAACTTAACTTTCAACAGTGGCAAGAGAAGAAATCATCGGAAATTCCACAATTCCAGTTCTGGTCAAAAACACTGAACTTTGAGTTGCTGATTTTGGTGTTTGTTCAGTCACTTCGAGAAGGAAACTTCGACCTCTACGTGGAATCCTTGAGACAGCTGGCGCCATGGTTCTTCGCCCTAGACCACACTAACTATGCTCGTTGGTTGCCAGTCCACTTGCGCGATATGATGAGCTTAGGCAAAGATCACCCGGATGTGCATTCCATGTTTGAGTGTGGTGGGTTTGTCATACGCAAGACTCAGCGACCTTTTTCTGCTATGTCAATCGATCAGGCTCACGAGCAGAACAACAAATGTGTGAAAGGTGACGGAGGAGCTGTCGGATTAACAGAAAACTCATCCCAGTTGCGCTGGATGGTTTCTGGACCAGAGGTTGCCTGCGCTGTTTCAGAGTTTGAAGCCTGTCATGACTCCATCAAGGCAAGGCAGAGTAAAGGGCCAGATATCCATCATCATGAACAGGTGAAGAGTAAGCAGAGTACATTTCAAAGACAGGTTGAGTCACTCGTTGCCGTTTTTGAAAACATGGGGAATCCTTTCAAAGAAACCAGTAAGGATTTGCTAGTTTTAGACACAAGAGATATTGCAGACAAGAAAGTATTAACGACAGTGAATGAAGTTGATCGTACTGGCTCGCAGCAATATAATGCCTATGTCAAGGAGCGTCAGGTGGAGCGAACCAAGCCAATCAAAGATGTGATAAAACAGAACAAGTTGCCTCTCTTTAGAAACCCTCGAAAAACAGTACCTTCTAAGGAGAAACAGAACATGGTGTCGCTGAAACAGAACTGTTCACTCTTTTCGCAGCTCTACATTTCCTGCCAAGCTCGACAAGGGAATCTTGACGACTTCTTCGCTCATGAGAATCAGAGCTATCCTCCGTCAATTTCATGTTTTGGCAATTTGCGTTCAGGTCAAAAGTCAGCTTTGTTAAAGATCCTAGAGAAGCTACCTGCCAGTCCGATTGAAGCTACGCCAGTGGTTGAAGCATTACTTGTCGATGGCACAGCACTCGTAAATATCCTCAAGCCAAACGGGGCGTGTAAGACATTTTTTGACTACGCCAATCAAGTCTACTTACCTTATGTCAGAAACCAGCTCCAGACCGTCAAAAGAATCGACCTTGTCTGGGATAAATACGTCTCTGATAGCCTAAAATCAACAACTCGCAGCAACAGAGGGCAGGGAGTAAGACGGAGAGTTGAGCCCGGCGTTAAACTACCAGGTGACTGGTACGCATTTCTGAGGGTAGACGACGACAAAAACAGAGCTGTTCAAATATCTAGCTGAGCAGACCATTTCAATCCAAGTTCAAGGAAAGGAGGTGCTTTCCACTCACTATGAAACCAAAACCCATAAAAATCTTGTGAATTTTTTCATGGCAAATTCACAACATTTTCATGACTTTTTGACAGGATTTTCATGGCCATAATTAATGGTATTTTCATCGATTTATCTCATGAAAATACCATTAAAAAAGCCATGAAAATCCTTTGAAAACTTTACCGTTAATGGCCCATGAAATATTCCACATGATAAAAAAGTCAATGAAAAACACATGAAAATGCCATGAAATTTTAATGACCCATGAATTTGACTTTTATGGGTTTTTCATGGTGTTGGGGAAAGGCCATGAAACATTCACCAGGTTTTTCATGGTGTAAAAATTCATGGAGTTTTAATGGGTTGCAAAATTCATGGGTCATGAATATCCCCTTAACGGGGAATATTTAATGAACCATGAAAATTTTCTGAGTACTTTCATGGCCCTTTAACAGTATTTTTATGGTCCATGAAAATATTTTACTTCTTGGTACTCTGATATTTTCATGGGGTAAATTATGGTTAAAATGTACCATGAAAATGGCATTAAAAGTCCATTAAGTTTGCTATAAATAACAAAATTACTTTATTGCTTAATCCTGTACACTGTTGGTCTATCAAACAATACAATGTAAGGCCAACTGAAACATCAATCTGCTGTTCGCAATAAATTTATTGCACCCTCTTTGAGTTTTATCATGGCATACTAGATTAAGGTGGCCCGCGGTTATTTATTGGAGCGGAGGTTCCCTTTTTAAAAACTACTTTTCGGCAGGAAAGCGTCAACCGATTTCTCTAATTTTTGGTATTCAAAATAAGGAATCGTTAAATTTTAGAAGGCTTTTAATTTTAGGGCAAACGAAATTTAAAATTTAGAGATACAAGCGCTATTAGAAAACCTTGTTTTTTACGAAATCGCGAATATTTTCATAAAACGAAGATAGATTTTTTCTAATTACGTTCAATAAGTTCCAAGACTTCAATGTTTACTGTGAGCAAGTTTCCGCAAAATCGGCTGCATAGAAATTGCTGCACAGTTTACTGCTGAATTTTAGCTTCAAAATAATATGCTTGTGTATTTGCTTCATCTGTTGCAAGAACGCTTCAATAATGCTAAGATCGCACCTATTGTTAGAAAGCTTGATACCACCTAAACCTTTGCTGAATAATCGGAAAAGATCGGAAATTCCCAGTAAAAGTTATAAGCAAATGAAGAACAAGATGTTTATAGTGCGTAATTTGGGAATTTCAAGATATTCACGTTTGTTCGACTTGTGAAAAAACTACCGATTTGTTTTCCGTAATTGTTAAGTATGATAAAATCCAGCATATATAAAAACGACCTCGCCTAGTTTTGGGCGTGTAGCCTCGACGAAGCTCGGCGAATTAAGTCGTCAAGTTAGCTACTTCATGTCCTCCATTTTACCAATGCTTTGAAAACCCCTCGTCTTCCGTAAATTATTCAAATTTGCCGCGTTGTGGGATTTATTTTGCACTTGGGAATTTTACGGATCATCGAAAATTTAAATGATAATGAACGATCAATGACATTCCAAGGAAATTTTCGATGATCCGTAATTCCCAAGTGACAAATAAATTCCAGAACGCGGCAAGTTTGAATAATTTACGGAACACGAGGGGTTTTCCTAGCATTTGTAAAATGGAAGACATGAAGCAGCTAAATTGACGAGCCAAATTCTCCGAGCTTCATTGACGCTACACTCCTGAAACAAGGTTAGGCCGTTTGTATATATGCTGTATTTTATCATACTTAGAAATAAGCGAAAACAAATCGGTAGTTTTTTTAAAAGTTGAACAAACTTGAATATCTTTAAATTCACAAATTACGCACATAAACATCTTGTTCTTCATTCGCTTATAGCTTTTCCTTGGAGTTTCCGATCTTTTCCGATTATTCAGCAAAGTTTTAGATAACATTAAGCTTTCCAATGATAGGTGCGATATAATAATTATTTTAGCGTTCTTGCAACAGCTGAAGAAATACACAAGCATGTCATTTTGAAGTGAAAATTAAGCAGTGAACTGTGTAGCAATTTCTGTGCAGCCGTTTTTGTGGAAACTTGCTCACAGTAAACCTTGAAGTCTTGGAACTTATTGAACGTAATTAGAAAAAAATCTATCTTCGTTTTATGAAAATATTCGCTTTTTCTTAAAAAACAAGGTCTTTTAATAACGCTTGTATCTCTTAATCGTTTATTCCGATTGCCCTAAAATTAAAAGCCTTCTATAATTTGAAGATTCCTTGTTTAGATTACCAAAAATTACAGAAATCGGTTAACGCTTTCATGCGGAAAATTAGTTTTTAAAAAGGGAGCCTCCGCTCCAATAAATAACCGCGGGCCACCTTAAAGACCAACTGAAACATCAAGCTTCTGTTCATAATTTATTGTACTCACTGAAATTGTAGGGCTTTTTTCTATGTAACACAATCATTTACTGCGACCAATTATGAAGGCCTTCATATCCACAGGTATGATTTTCAAAGATTACTTGCTGCCATATCCCACTTGGGATTTAAAATACTGTATTCAAAGTATCACTCATGATGTTTTTGAATTGTTTTCCACTTAGCTTTTATCCCCTGTAATGACTGTATACTTCAAGGCTTTCTACCTCAATTAAACTGCAACGAAAACAGAAAACAACCTGTGATTAAAATCAGCTAAAGATCTATACACATCAGAAAGATCAATACGCTGTATTTGCTTCTTCCTCTGATAGAGACTGCTGCATTTAACAGTAAAACACTAGCTTCGGAACGGGCTCGTTGATTGGTCCGCTTCAGATCAAGGGTAGCCAAGGTAGCTACCAATCAGGTCGCACTTGGTGCATCACGTGTAATGGACGAGAAAATCTGGGTACAAGATTAGCATGTTTTGTAAGATGGCGGCAATGGTGGAAAGAGGCGAATGAATTTTTGAGGTATTATAAACTTCCAACGCACTAACAAGTTTATTAACGAAACAGCAATTTAACGTGAATATATAATGAAAGTTAATACAGCTCTTGTGCTAACTTGGAAAGGTTGCACAGGGTTTTATATTATATTTTTTAGAGTTTTATCCGTGAAATATTTAAGCTAATAAGCTTATAACTTAAGCTTACTATTTCGTGCTTAATCTAATTTGCTTTCGTTTTAGAGACTGTATGTTTTGGAAAGGTTTACTTAATAATATTTGCTTGCGATCGCATGGGTTTATTTTCGGTATTTTACAAAGGTTTTCTTTAAGCTTATTTAAGTTAAATTTCGTGAAGTTGACGAACTGTGATAAGCTTATTTCATCTCCGATATTATGTTCTATATTGTATAGGCTAAGCGTAAACTTGTGTTACAAGTAAACATGTTTTCATTCAGTTTGAAAGAATTTGTTCAGATTTGTTCTGATTTTCCGATCTTCCTGTAAATTTTTTCAGACTTCCTTAAGTGCTCATTCAGTCCCATTTGTTCTACATTTACAGGGATTTCCCATTAAATATTTTGTTCTAAACTTTGGGGCATTTTCTATTTGCTAGTTTTCTTAATTGCATTAAATATCCGTACCCTCCCCCCTGTTGAGGACTTGTCTTTTATTAGGTAGAACCCTCAAAAATTCCTAGAATCAGTTCACCCCTCAAGAATTCCTAGAAAAAGCAGTTCACCCCTGCAAGAATTCAGTATAGAAAAATCAGTTCACCCCCTCAAGAATTCCTTGAAAAATCAGTTCACCCCTCAAGAATTCCTTTAAAAAGCAGTTCACCCCTCAAGAATTCCTTTAAAAAGCAGTTCACCCCTCAAGAATTCCTTGAAAAAGCAGTTCACCCCCTCAAGAATTCCAAGAAAAAGCAGTTCACCCCTCAAGAATTCCTTGAAAAAGCAGTTCACCCCTCAAGAATTCCTTTAAAAAGCAGTTCACCCCTCAAGAATTCCTTTAAAAAGCAGTTCACCCCTCAAGAATTCCTTTAAAAAGCAGTTCACCCCTCAAGAATTCCTTTAAAAAGCAGTTCACCCCTCAAGAATTCCTTGAAAAAGCAGTTCACCCCCTCAAGAATTCCAAGAAAAAGCAGTTCACCCCTCAAGAATTCCTTGAAAAAGCAGTTCACCCCTCAAGAATTCCTTTAAAAAGCAGTTCACCCCTCAAGAATTCCAAGAAAAAGCAGTTCACCCCTCAAGAATTCCTTTAAAAAGCAGTTCACCCCTCAAGAATTCCTTGAAAAAGCAGTTCACCCCTCAAGAATTCCAAGAAAAAGCAGTTCACCCCTCAAGAATTCCAAGAAAAAGCAGTTCACCCCTCAAGAATTCCTATAAAAAGCAGTTCACCCCTCAAGAATTCCTAGAAAAAGCAGTTCACCCCTCAAGAATTCCTTTAAAAAGCAGTTCACCCCTCAAGAATTCCTTGAAAAATCAGTTCACCCCTCAAGAATTCCTTTAAAAAGCAGTTCACCCCTCAAGAATTCCTTGAAAAAGCAGTTCACCCCTCAAGAATTCCTTGAAAAAGCAGTTCACCCCCTCAAGAATTCCAAGAAAAAGCAGTTCACCCCTCAAGAATTCCTTGAAAAAGCAGTTCACCCCTCAAGAATTCCTTGAAAAAGCAGTTCACCCCTCAAGAATTCCTTTAAAAAGCAGTTCACCCCTCAAGAATTCCTTTAAAAAGCAGTTCACCCCTCAAGAATTCCTTTAAAAAGCAGTTCACCCCTCAAGAATTCCTTTAAAAAGCAGTTCACCCCTCAAGAATTCCTTTAAAAAGCAGTTCACCCCTCAAGAATTCCTTGAAAAAGCAGTTCACCCCTCAAGAATTCCTTGAAAAAGCAGTTCACCCCCTCAAGAATTCCAAGAAAAAGCAGTTCACCCCTCAAGAATTCCTTGAAAAAGCAGTTCACCCCTCAAGAATTCCTTTAAAAAGCAGTTCACCCCTCAAGAATTCCTTTAAAAAGCAGTTCACCCCTCAAGAATTCCTTTAAAAAGCAGTTCACCCCTCAAGAATTCCTTTAAAAAGCAGTTCACCCCTCAAGAATTCCTTGAAAAAGCAGTTCACCCCTCAAGAATTCCAAGAAAAAGCAGTTCACCCCTCAAGAATTCCTTGAAAAAGCAGTTCACCCCTCAAGAATTCCTTTAAAAAGCAGTTCACCCCTCAAGAATTCCTTTAAAAAGCAGTTCACCCCTCAAGAATTCCTTTAAAAAGCAGTTCACCCCTCAAGAATTCCTTGAAAAAGCAGTTCACCCCTCAAGAATTCCAAGAAAAAGCAGTTCAGCCCCTCAAGAATTCCAAGAAAAAGCAGTTCACCCCTCAAGAATTCCTATAAAAAGCAGTTCACCCCTCAAGAATTCCTAGAAAAAGTAGTTCACCCCTCAAGAATTCCTTTAAAAAGCAGTTCACCCCTCAAGAATTCCTTGAAAAAGCAGTTCACCCCTCAAGAATTCCTAGAAAAAGCAGTTCACCCCTCAAGAATTCCTAGAAAAAGCAGTTCACCCCTCAAGAATTCCTAGAAAAAGCAGTTCACCCCTCAAGAATTCCTTTAAAAAGCAGTTCACCCCTCAAGAATTCCTAGAAAAAGCAGTTCACCCCTCAATAATTCCTTTAAAAAGCAGTTCACCCCTCAAGAATTCCTATAAAAAGCAGTTCACCCCTCAAGAATTCCTATAAAAAGCAGTTCACCCCTCAAGAATTCCTATAAAAAGCAGTTCACCCCTCAAGAATTCCTTGAAAAAGCAGTTCACCCCTCAAGAATTCCTAGAAAAATTCCCTCCTTCCCCCAGCCTAACCCCTGAAGAATTCCTTCCTTCTGCTAGTATAGCCTAACCCTGAAGAATTCCACTGTTCCTCAACAGGGGGTACACATATTTAATGCAATAGCCCATTCGTCTTTGGTCAATTCTGCGACAAAACGATTTCCTCATGTAGCCAGGCCTCAGAGAGAATTCAGAGATGTGTTGACTAGCTCAGATCCAATTAGCCTCTTAGCCAATCAAAATTCTGGAAAAGCATAATGCAATGCTACGTTTGTAATAATACAGTTTGTTTACAGCTAACATAGAGACATATCCAATTCTTAGTGAGTATTCAATGTTCAGTTGGTCAAACTCAATTGATCCCCCAATTCATAAATAATTAAATTAATTGGTTTAAATAGCCTGTTTTATAGCTTAACTGTTGCCTATTACAGATCCATAGCAGTTATGCTGTCTACATTTCTAACTTTGAAAAAAAAAAGATATTTAAAATTATTTAAATATTTATGCAATTAACCCATCCCCGGAGAGATAGGGACAGATAATCGGGGTGGTAGAAAGTTACATGTTATGGTTACATGTTATGGGGCGAAATTGTCTGTGAGCGTTAAGTTTATGGTTTCTTTACTGCATAATATAATATGCACATATGCAGCAATTTTCATTTTGCTGTGGCATTCTTTTCAGCAGTCCAAATACAGAACAGGAAAGTAAACAAGACTGCATTTGAAGTGGAAACCTTGGCATGAGTTAAGTCAATTATAATTATTATTATAAAATTATAAATAAGTCCATGCATGGCCTCTAAGCCCTTGCATGCAAAGGGCATAATGATATTAAATAATATCTCATTCAGGTGCAATATTAAAGGGAGTGTTTCACGGTGCGGCGCATGTTCAGGCCATAGTTAATAGAGGGAAATGGTTATGAAGCCCGGATTTATGTTGGAAGGTCAATGACCGTGCACATCTTTTGTTTTGAGCTCATACACTATGCATGAATTACGTAATCGCAACGTTTCTATTGGTTAGTTGCTTGAACACACGTAACAACCTATTGTATTTTGTCAGGTTTTGTGCACGGTCAACCCCCAAAATAGCGAACAAAGACATATAACAAAGAACTTTGCTGGGCTTCATAACCATTTCCCTCTATTAACTATGTTCAGGCTTATCAACTTTATCCGTTTAAAAACCATACTCACATGTACTTCTCGATACTTCAGTAATCACATACTATAATTAGTCCAAGCAAAACGACGAATGACCAAAATCCACAAATTATTTCAACAGATTACATCGAGAATTGTCGACATTGAATGCCAGAATAAATTACCAGAATATCGTGTTGGCCCGAAGGATTTATTCTGGTAATTTATTCTGGTGTACAAATGTCGACATTCTCGGTGTAATCCGTTGAAATTGTTTATGACTTTTAGTTATTCGTCGTTTTTCTTGATCTAATTATATTATGTGATTACTGAAGTATCTAGAAGTACATATGAGTGGGTTTTTTAAAATGGATAAAGTTGACTGAAGCCGGCACATGCGTCGAACCAATGGTTCCATGGTTACCATGAAACACTTACAAAAGATGTCTCATGGCAGCGCGTCTTTTCACTCTTAATGTAATCATACCAAAATAGTACTTTATATTGTTTTTAAGAGGTACATATTGGTTATGTCATATGGTATTCGGTTTATTCTTTAACAAAAGTGTTCTTACAGAACATGTAAAAGCTATGTTAAATGTAGTACATGTATATGAAAAATCTGTTAATGATATTATTTACATAATAAAATGGTGTTTTAATATAGGCCATGGAGTGTGGCAGTAGCATGTATTATTGGAAAATAATTATGTATTTAGGTATGTAATTTAGTATTATTTGAATTTATTATTTGAATGGAATGTCAACAACAGAATTATTATTTACTTTCAATTGTTCGACCATAGTATTAATTTAATCCAAAATAATGTCTTCATTTTATTGATGGAGATGTCAGCAATCTTTTCCATGTAAGGCAATAAAATTGAGATTTCTGAGGTCCTGGTCATTCAGCAAATCATGTATCACCTCTGTGAGTGGGATCATTGGGGAAGCAAGACATCTCTTGTAAATACATCTGTTTTTAAATTCTCTTTTATTATCTTAATGGAATTTTGGAGACACCATACCTGGGAATTATTATTTCTTTGTTTGCTTGTTCATCCATATTATTAATTTCATCCAAAATGATGTCTACATTTTATTCACATGTAAGCAATCTATTCGGTGGAAGGCAATGAACTGCGATTTCTGAGGTCCTGCTAAAGTGCCCATTCAGCAAATCCCGCACCACCTGTATGAGAGTGTATCTCATCAGAATCATTTCATGATCACCACTCTGTTTTGATTGACAGCACTGTGAAATGAATTCTCTTTTGGGATCATCTGGAAAGAAGGTCATCTCTTGCAGGGTGACACTTTAAGGGTTAATCATTTAAATGTACATTTAAAAATGATATGAATTTAATTAATAAAACTTTACAATTTTAATAATAATACAATTTTGCAGAACAATGAATTCACTCCAAAAAATGGCATATTCAATAATATCATCCTCATGCTTCATCAGTATGGTCCAGGTGTGTCACGGAAATGCTTAGATGTTGCAATTTCAACACAGTTATCAGGATTGTTCTCAGGATGTTTAAATTTAGTGGTGGGCAAATTAAATTATTTTTTTAATACACTTGCCATTCTTTAATGGGATATAATGCTGTATGTGGTATACCGTAGAATCCCGGTTTTAAGCCCTGGGCTTATTCAACTTCGTAAGGGTTTTTGGGTGGGCTTATAAATTCGTTCTATTAAAAAGAAATGTTAAATCATGTCCATTTCAATTGAACATCATGTCCATTTCAATTTAACAACAGTGTTCATGCAACAATAACAGTAAAAGCTTTGAAACGCAAATGTGCTCAGACAGGTGGTTGGGCTTATAATCAGGGGGGCTTATAACCGGGGGTGGGGGGAGGCTTATAACCGGGATTCTACGGTACTTCATTAATTTTATTGTTTGCATAAATTATTAAATCATGCAGTGTTGTTATCAAAAGTAGTATTTAATAGTACTTGTATGGATTGTTCACTTATAAATTGCAGCAAAAGTAATGGAGGATATATGTTACAAAAGTGTTCTTATAGAACATGTAGTGAAATGGTAAAAAGCCATGTTAAAATGTAGTATATATGAAAAAGTTTGTTAATTATATTCTCTACATAATTAAGTGGTGTTTTTATATTGGCCGTGGAGTGGCCAATATTATTATTTTCTTTGTTGCTTGTTGGTCGAAATTATTATTTCATCCAAAATAATGTGTACATTTTATTGATGGAGATGTCTTTATTCGTATGCCAGCAATCTCTTCTGTGGAAGGCAATGAATTAAGATTTATGAGGTCCTGGTAAAGTGCCCATTCAGCAAATCCCTCACCACCTGTATGACAGCATATGCCACCAGTGAAATTAATCCTCTTTTGGGATCATCAGGAAAGAAGGTCAAATCTTGCAGGGAAACCCTTTTGGACAAAGAAGACATTACATACATCTACTTTTAAATTCTCTTTTACTATTTGAATTAGTATTTGAATGGAATGGAGTTTATTATTTGAATGGAATGTTGGCGACACCCGACCTGGGTTATGTCATCATAATCATTTCCATCACCGCTCTGTTTTGATTGCCAGCAAAGCAAAATGAATCATCTTTTTTGATCATATAAAAAAATAAGGTCATCTCTTGCAGGGAAAGCCTTTTGGACACCTGATTTTAAATTATATTTTATTATTTAAATCAAGGCTGTCGTATAACGGTGACCGGTCACCTGAGGTGACTGGCTTTCTTCTTTGGGTTTTCCTGGCCTGGCAACCTCCTTTTTCTCTTTTTGTCCACAAAAAAAGTCTTCTCCATTATTATGCTTCATGTAGTGTACATGAAAAGTCTAATAAAAGTCAAGTCAAGTCAAGTGAAAGTCAAGTAAATTATCCAAAGAATAGAAGGAAAAAAAGACAGCATTTTCCATGTATTTCAGACACTGTCCCGGCATATTTGTTCAAAACTGTTATAATCTATGACATAAGAAACTTAATAAACTCTAACTAAATGATAACAAGCAATTTATTCAAGAAATTCCATACTGCAACAAAATGTTTGCAAAATTTCAAAGATTTCTTAGCCAAACTTGAAACTTTGAAAAACTGACATCCTGTCATTTTTTTTCAAAAATCCATAGTGCAATCCATTTCCATCCTCGCTGTCGTTAGTCATCCTCACTTCCTAATGGGTTCTTGTCATTTGTCGAGTGCTATTCTACAGAATCAAACCATTATTGGTCAACTCCCTATGATCTAGATATGTTTCTGAGCTTCCCAAAATCATTCTAAAATGACTTAAAAGTATTTTGGTGACTATTTACAATGGTACTAAAATTTGAGGGGAAAATTAAATTAAACAAATGACGACATGTTGGGTTTTACAAAATGTTTCAAAATCCTTTGACATTTTCGTGCCGTACACGATAATAGTAAGCGAGTTGTAGGTTTTATTTACACAACACAATTAGTGTCGTAGGCTTGTCGTAAGCATGTCGCATGCGACAAAATCGTACCGTCTAAATCGGCCTTAACAAGACGAGGGTGTCTTCTCAATCATCTCACGCAGGGAATATAAATCATCATCGGCACTACTACCAGGAATTTGGGTGGTACAGGCTGGATATCCTAAAGGAGAGCATCTTTCTTTTGTCAAGACTGTTAAACATATCGACATCACTTTCAGGACAGTTGGTGGCATCACTTGCAGAAGGGGTTAGTATGTCCGTTTCTGGATAGCTTTCTTCTGCCTCATCAGAAACAGATTGCAAGGACAAATCTTTTGCGAGAAATTCCCTTAGCTTTGTCTTCCTTTTAAACGGCTTGCTAACCGTCACGGCTTTCTTCAATCTTAACCCTGATTTCATTGGTAATGGGCTTTTGAACAACTGGGCTCTGGTCTTCAAAAAGTCTACTGCTTTTTTCAAACAAGTGTGATCTTCACATACATCGTAAGCAGGTTTAGTTTAGTTTAATGAGTTTGCCACACTAAATTTTAAATGAATCTTACAGTTAAATAGAATTTTAAAATAAAGAGTTAAAAATGGTGGCATGATAAAGGAACGTCTAAATTGGCCTTAACAAGACAAGGGTGTCTTCTCAATCATCTCACGCAGGGAATATAAATCATCATCGGCACTACTACCGGGAATTTGGGTGGTACAGGCTGGATATCCTAAAGGAGAGCATCTTTCTTTTGTCAAGACTGTTAAACATATCGACATCACTTTCAGGACAGTTGGTGGCATCCCTTGCAGAAGGGGTTATTATGTCCGTTTCTGGATCGCTTTCTTCTGCCTCATCAGAAACAGATTGCAAGGACAAATCTTTTGCGAGAAATTCCCTTAGCTTTGTCTTCCTTTTAAACGGCCTGTTAACCGTCACGTCTAAATCGGCCTTAACAAGACAAGGGTGTCTTCTCAATCATCTCACGCAGGAATTTGGGTGGTACAGGCTGGATATCCTAAAGGAGAGCATCTTTTGTCAAGACTGTTAAACATATCATCGACATCACTTTCAGGACAGTTGGTGGCATCCCTTGCATGTATGTCCGTTTCTGGATCGCTTTCTTCTGCCTCATCAGAAACAGATGGCAAGGCCAAATCTTTTGCTAGAAATTCCCTTAGCTTTGTCTTCCTTTTAAACGGCTTGTTAACCGTCACGGCTCTTTTAAAATAAAGAGTTAAAAATTGTGGCATGAGAAAGGTAAATAACTTTCGTCCTAATTCCCTTTATAAATTAAGTATAAATTTAAAAATAGAAAATACATTTAAGAGAAAGAAAGAAAAAGTTACTAAATGTAGCATGGCCGATTATGAAATTCAATAAAGGGAGGATGCAGGGGGAGGGGTGGGTGAGGGTGTTAATTTTAACAAATATAATGAATGTATGTAGGATTTAAATTGTGTAAGTGAATGACAGGATTTCAAACTGGATGGTAACAAATTCCATAGGTCGGCAGACCTGATAAAAAATGATTTCCTAAAGATTAGGTTGTAAGTGTTTGGATCAAAGTTGCGCGTCTTATTCTTGGGCTCAAACGTGTATAAGTATTCATTAACATCCGTTGGTTAGCTGTTCAAATTGATATTAATTTTTATTAAGTTTTGAATTTTATTTGCAGTTACAGATGCAACATAGACAACATGGCGGCCGATTACAACAATTCTTTGATCGTGAACTTCTACAAAACTAGAACAGTCCAAGTCCAAGGAGTTGATTGTCATCTAAAAGCTAACCTGGATGCCACAAAAGCTAATAGTGTACACTGCCTTTTTTGTTTTTCACCGTGAAATAAGGGCTGTTGTACTTGCGCCTCAAATGAAAACCTTAAACACGAAGACGCACTATAAAAGGCTTAGCTCCTCCTACTTTCCATCTAATTTGCATTTTAGTTCTGCACGTGGCTTGTAATGTTCTTGTATTCCTTTACAATTTTTGTATCCACTATGAACATAAAACTTTATAACGTCTCAAATTTCCTCATTTGTTCTCGGTAAGATGTGAATTAAAACTTTTAGAACAGATAATTCAAAATTATGTGCTTCAAATATGAAACTTTCACGAGCGAGTTTGAATTTCGCGGGTTGTGTCAGCGTTAACACGCACGTTAGTTATGATAATATTCTATGTTCTTTTGCTGTTTCTTTAGTAAAGAAAAACGAAAAATTATTTATTCTCTACCGACGGCTAATTTTCAGCTATTGTCTCGTTCGCTGTTGATTGACAAATGGGGTACCTCTCCTTTTATAGTGCGTCTTCGTGTTTAATAGACTTCAATGGAACAATTAGGGAATATATCACGTGATCTGAAATGGAACGTGTGCAAAGCAACGCTAATTTGAAGATGGACACCAAAATCAAGGTTTATTCACCTTGCTGTAAAAGGACGTCGAGGCCAAGGCGGGATAAAAAAGTTACAACAAGAAGAAAACAGAAATAAATACATTATATATAAATGGCATAGTTAATTAGGTACCGGCGCAGAACATTCTAACCGAAGGTAATAGTGCCTCTCTCTGAAAAACTTCTCTCTGGTGAAACTGCTATAGGACAGCAGTTGAGGGGGAGGCTATTCCATAAAGGTATTGTACGCGGGAAAAATTTAAACTTATACGCATTGACTAAACTTAAAGGGGTGATTTGAGCGGGTTCTACGATAAGAAAGTTGCACAGAGCTGGGAAATGACAAATGACTATGTGATGTATCTTCTTCGACTGAAATGGCGAAATTCGCGTTAAAATAAGTGTCGCAAAATTTCATGTAATAAGGTAAAGCGGACATAAAACAATTAGGGAAATAGGTAGCTGCTATGCTCATACACTGTTATCGATGCAAAAAGTGATAATAAAAAATAAAAATGACGGGAGTGATCATCGTACCTTTTGTGGTGTGCTTTGTTATTATTAAAGAAAGGAACTAGGATGTATGTTTTATTATTATACATTCCACTCACTATCTCGAAAGCGTACAGTAAATTTTCGAAATCAGCGCCTTTGAAAGCATCTACGTCATCTACCTACAGATTAGCGAGAGGATCACGGGTAATATTATACAATAATCATGTCAAGGACAATCAAGGTCACGGGTAATCATGTGAACTATGACCGCGGTGTAAGGGTGATCATGTCTAGTTGCGTTGTTGCTTGCCGCTAAGTAACATGTACATCGGTGGCAGTGATTCTTTTTTGCTATCCAGAATAATCAAGGTCTCGGTAAGAGTTATCAGCCTCAGCCTTCAGCTTCGGCTGATAACTCTTACCTTCGACCTTGCTTATTCTGGATATCACATAAACCTCAACCAATAATTGTTAATAATTAGTAAGTCTTAGGCCCAGTTCAGACGCCGTACTTCACATGAGCCGAATCAAATTCGATGAATTAAGTTCATGTGTAGTACGGCGTCTGAATCAATTTGGAACGGCTGATCGAATTCGGATCGGCTCAGCTGTTCTTCCCGCCTGGCTCAGCCGGGAATAACGGCTGTGGACCGGCTTTGATTCAGACGCCGAACTTCACTTGAGCCGAAACAAATGCATGAATTATTATAATGTATTTTTCAATATAACAGCAAGTTTCCCCTACTGAATTACGTTCAGCTGAATTAAGCTCGGCGTCTGAATCAATTCAGCCGGTATAAATTAATTTAGGTCGGCCTAAATGCGAATTTGATTCGGCTCATGTGAAGTACGGCCTCTGAACTGGGCCTTAGTGTTGATAATGAACTTGCGCTACACCCACAAAAAGATACAACAACAACAACAACAACTTGGGTTAAAGTACATAGATTTTCACCTCCCGCAGATATTCTAGTACCTTATAGGGGCTCCAAATTTCCTTCCATCACCCCCGTCTCTGGGTTCTGTAATGGATGACAACCCTGCAACTAGAAATATTTTTGAACGCCAACAGAATTATTTTTATGTTTAACAGCTTGGCCGACCGAGATCTTCCACGGCAAACAGAGCGGCCATGTGAAAAAATATTTGAAGGATAATAACTACAATAGCCTCCATTTGGCTTCAAAAAATATGCTCGGATATTTGTCCTTGGACATTATCTGTTCCTTGAAGCTCACAGTTTTCCTCGAGCTTCGCTATCGGAAAACTGTTCGCTTCTCGCAACAGATAATGTCCGCGGACAAATATCCGAGCATATTTCCTCGCCAAATGGAGGTTATTGTTTATATATAGCTAAGTTAGTTGCCTTATGTTATCTCATAACGCTTAAATATGCAAGGCTCCCAAATTAAGACGAGACGTCACAGACCATCACAAGGTACTTAGATATGGTTATCTTGTTACTGACGTACATTCAACCCGGAAGACCTCTACATTGATTGAAAGTAGGAAAACAACGTTGATAAGCTGGCAATTCAGTGTTCAAAACAGACTCGTCATATGTTTAAAAAAATAAATAAAGTGTGCATGGCAATAGGAACCTGACGAATATTCTGGTACATTTTATTGAAATCAAGTTTTGTAAAACTTAAATATGAAATACCGTTAAAAAGTATATACAGTCGAACCCATATTAAGCGGCAAACCCCTGTTAATCGGCCAGTTATCAAAGTCCGAAACTATTATCAGTATAAAGTATAACACTGGAAGTAAAACCGCTATTAAGCGGCCACCTCTATTTGGCATCCGCGGCCACCATTTGGCTGTCCTGTCCGATGAGGGTTCTCCTATTTTTTTTTATCCCTATTGAGCAGCCACCGAGTATTTAAAACACGTAGTTTGGCGGCCTTGTTTTGAAAAAGCCTCGTGACAGACAAGAGTTCGAAATATAAGGTGACGACTAAACATTCAAACACATGTTTGTTATTGTCGCTATTCTTTGATTTTCTACCACGCCGCTAATTTATGACTCCGCTTACTGTGAACCCGACGTAGTCAATCGATAAAAAACTGTCCCGATTTATCAATCGGTAAATTTGATTCGATTGATATCGATTAATCAGTAGAATGACACACTTGACATTTATTTTATCGTTTTTTTCTTGATTTTTACCGATTTTTAATGAGGGAATTTTTTTTTCTGTTTGACATCTACTACAATCGCCTGGTTTATTAAAAATAAAAGGAGTTTCACTTTTTCCACCATATTTACAAATACAAATACACACCAACAAGGAACGAATAAAATCTTAAAACGCTCAAAAATCACCCCTCCCCCCCCCCCCCACTTTGCCGGATACACGTCACTTATCGGCCTGGGTGTTTGTCGTGGTACGCGTTTCTCGTTATGCATCAGCCTCGGTGTTCCCGTGCTCGGCACCAGCCCCTTAAAATATTGGATTAATCAGCTGTACGCATCCCAGTGGCCAGCATGCTTTGCGGTCACACGTCTCCACTCGAGCAGCACGCTTGTTGAAACGATTAGCTATTGTATAGTTCGCTAATCTGTTTTGTTTTATTCTGCGAACGAAGTGGCTATTTGACGGATCATCTAGTAATCTGGCATGGTAAGTTCTGAACAGTTAGCGAATTATATGAGCTACAGTAATTTTGATGTACAGTAAGGCCCAGTTCAGACGCCGTACTTCACA
This sequence comes from Desmophyllum pertusum, assembly GCA_029204205.1. Taxonomy (NCBI): domain Eukaryota; kingdom Metazoa; phylum Cnidaria; class Anthozoa; order Scleractinia; family Caryophylliidae; genus Desmophyllum; species Desmophyllum pertusum. The sequence goes on from MU825396.1 coordinate 4,178,216, forward strand.
TGAGCCGAATCGAATTCGATGAATTAAGTTCATGTGTAGTACGGCGTCTGAATCAATTCGGAACGGCTGATTGAATTCGGATCGGCTCAGCCGTTCTTCCCGCCTGGCTCAGCCGGGAATAACGGCTGTGGACCGGCTTTGATTCAGACGCCGAACTTCACATGAGCCGAAACAAATGCATGAATTATTATAATGTATTTTCAATATTAATTATAATAGCAATTTTCCCCCATTGTGTCATTCCAGAAAATATCCATACCCCCCCACGGAGGGTTATTTTGTTTGGACCCCCCCACCCCTTCGGAATTTCCATTCCAGCGGGTGTTTGATGAACCCCCCTACCCTCCGGAATTTCCATGAGTTTTAATCTGAAAATCCCCTACCCCCTGGAAATTGAAACCCTTTTTATACTTGAAAAATAGCGACAAAAGCTTACCAGTTAGCGCAACATTTATTTCGATCACTTTCAACAACACGCACACGGCTATTAACACAGCTTACCGAAAGAACAAACAATGAACGTGAATCGCAAATTTAATCCAAAAAAAGAAAGAATATCTTTCTTTCCAATTAAAAATTTAACTTACTTGTCTTGAAGTCTGATTATGTTTTTGTTTTCAAGAGATTTTGCCATTGCTAGCGCTTACTCGACGAAGGAATCGTTCGCGTTCGTAACAAAGCTGGGCAACCTGGCTTTTCTAAGAAACAACGGTCAGGGGACTGGAAGGAGTTTTGGTCGGCCATTTTGATACGGTTCGGTTCAGTTCGGAGGTTCGTGCTTGCAACTTCTAGAGACAGTTTTTGAGAGGCGGTAAACTAAAAAAAATAAAAGATGCATGAAAGAACAAGATGTTTGGGATTATTTCAATGGTCAGAACGTTTGATTTGGCTTTGTTTCATTCTCCGATAATAGAGACAAAGTACGTAAGTATTTCTTACGAATTTTGATGTGCTTGTTCAGAAAGGAAACCCTCTGGAAAGAAAACTATTTTTGTACCCCCCTCCCCTTCGGAAATTTATCACTTTTAGACCCCCTACCCCTCGGAATTTCCGTGACCCTCCGTGGGGGGGGTATGGATATTTTCTGGAACGACACATTAAATTAAGTTCGGCTGAATTAAGCTCGGCGTCTGAATCAATTCAGTCGATCTAAATTAATTTGGGTCGACCTAAATTCGAATTCGATTCGGCTCATGTGAGGTACGGCGTCTGAACTGGGCCTAAGGTATAAAAAGTAACAAGGATGGTTGAGACTGTACACTCACTACTGGCTACGATTGACTCGGATATTTCATTTTAGTTTTTTACCGATCGTTTCAATTATTAGACCGGGTACAAAAGTGGCGCTTTGTACCGAAAGATGTCGAACAAATCCTTTTAAAGAAATGATCGAGGGTGAGCATCAATTCACATCATCTTTCTTAATTAAGATTAATATTCTTATTACGTGGCGAAGAGTCGAGAGACCGTTTAAGCGACCAAACCTCAAGTAAGCACTTGGCTCGAGTGAGCCTGAAAAGATACAGTACCACTTGGCGTAGTGTATTTTAGCTGTTATCCAAGCAGCCACTGGGCTTATACAACTTTGTAAGGGGTAATGAGAGGGCTTTAAATTGCGGGGTTTATAAAAAAAGTTTCGGAATGACTGAGCTGACAAGAAACGAGATGAGGCTTAAAATAATAAATGGATAATTATACTCATTATATTGTGATTTCTAGATTTCTGTTTGAAGTTGTACCCTATTACGAGAAAATGTTAGTAAGGAAATGAATAAAAGGATTGAGTGGGACTTATAAGAGGAGGGCTTAATAACCGAGATTTTACTCTAACATCGACAAATAGAGCGTTTGCACGTGACGTCAATGTTTGGCGGGAAAGTTATTGGTGTTCCATCTCCGGAATCATAGGTCAAGAGTCTAGAACTTTGACAACAGACAGTTAAATTGTGTAACGAATGCCTTTATATTCAGAACATTTTCCAATTTGGAGATGTTCTTGAAGTCTTGGGCTGCTTCTTGAGGTTGTAGAAATTCAAATTATGGCCAAACAGAACGAAATTGGGATGGAAATGTCCTGGGAGTATCTCGATCCTCGCGTGAACAATCGTTACGACCATAACTCCGAAAATATTTCATGTGTTGGCATTGATCCTGTCTCAATTCAAGGGAAAAGGTACGATAACATTAAACGGTATTTTAGAATTCAACGATACGTCTTTATTTAGTGTACCGGTTCGTTTTACAAAAGGAATTTGCCCTTACTTTCAAACTCAGTTGAGTTTTCGTGAAATATGTCAATATCAAGCCGGTTAAAATTTACTTTCGCAGAAGTTTTTATATAAGACTAAGCTTTCCACATTATCACAAAAATAGGGAACATTTCTTTTATCCGAACATTTGGAGTATTTCACTCCAACAGAATTTGTAAAAGGCGGATCTTTGTGTTTTTAAGGGCGGATTCATTTGCAACATACGCGCACCCTCCAGACAACAAGTCTACGATATGGAACATGTTCAACACGTTGTCTGCCTAGGATTCTTGGGTACCGGCGACAAATGCTGGGGGTAACTTGCGATGGACTAGCATCCCATCCAGGCGAGTAGCTCCCAGTCACTTCATGCTGTGGAAACTGGAGTTGAGCACCGACCTGATAAGCCACTCAGTAGGCTTGTAGACAGACTTTAAAATTTAATCCCCTTTCTAATTTTATCACATAGAGCAATCTAACCGTCGGATGGACTGGCAGAGGAGGTGGAAAATGCTCTGCATGTCACTCGGCATATCCCAACGCTTGGAAGCCAGTGAACTGTACTAGTTGTGGCCATCATATTGGTGGTACTCACGTTCCACGGTTGAAAAGACCGAAGTTGAGTAATCCTGATGGTGTATCGTTGGCGTGGCCCAGTTCCCAAAATTTATTTTCTGTTAGAACGAGTACACGTGGCGATAGGTGTTTTGTATTGACAGGTGACGACATCAAATTTTGTCACTATGAACAATGTAAAAGTGCACGAGCTGTCACCGTCGGTAGTGCAGAAGCAAGTGTCCGTGAGTTTGATTGTCAGCATCTCGAGAAAGTAAGAGGAAATATCGCCCAACCAGAGCAACAGTGGGAATTAACAGCGAGCTTGCTGGATCACTATCCAGCAGATCAGACGGTTAAGGACACACTAAAGAAAGAAGTGTTAGAAAAGTTGCAGGGATATCCTGCAGTCTTTAAAGTGTCAACCAAGTTTTTCGTCGCTTTTGGGCCACCCAACGCTTCATCCCCTCTAGGGTATGTCCACCTTAGAAATGACAACAACTTGTTGCATTGCAACTCAAAGCACTGCCAGCCACTTTCTTCAGTATCCAGAGGTAAACAGCAAAAAATTAAAAAACTTTGCATCCATCAGCATTTGGTTTTCTGCCTGTGCCGTCAACTATTCGCTAGACCCTTGGCCGCGAGTTCCGTAACTGCAGCATCAACGTCGTCATCGTCATCATCTGCATCATCATCATCGTCAACAACAACAACAACAACAACAACATCATCACCCACCATTGTGTCCAGTCCTTCCACTTCATCTTCGCCTTCATCCACAATGTCCACGTTTTCCAACATCACTGATTGTAGCCCTTCGCCATCCAATGAAGCAACATCATCACAGCAAGCAACATCATTGTCGTCGTCGTCTTGTTCGTCAGCATCTCCAGGCCCTGAACCACCGAGTACTATGCAAACATCCACCATTCAGGCAAACCTCTTTAGGTCCCTGCCATTAAGAATTCCTGTGGACATTATACAGAGAGCAAATGATATAGATGCAGCCACCGTGCTGAATTTGACTGAGGTAACATAAACGCTATAGACTACTATTGAATGTACACGGAAAACATTCATTGGAGTAGTTTGTTGTTTCATATTAAAATCCATACTCAAGCCGTCTGTGTCGCGCGGGTAGACAAGAATCAGATTTTAGTAAATATGACTGACCAAAGTAGAACTAATATGGACGTAAGCGTGTTTTAGTCCGAACCTTCATTCAGTTGAGCTTGCTTTCACTTGAAAAAATTTAACTGGATTTAACTGCTAAGGAGTTAGTTTGTTTATTTATACCACCTTAATTATTTTCTTTTAATGTATTTGGATAGGGTAAATGGCCATCCGTATTTTCCCCTGACGAAACTACCTGCAGGCTTTGTAATTTCAAACTCGGTGACACAAGAATGCACCCAGGAAGCGACGGAAAAAGCTACATCCTCACCAACAGCAATCCCTTTCGCGTCTGCAAGGTTATGGTTAAAGTATGCACCAACAAAGACTGTAAAGCTATGCATCAGGTCTGGCCTTATAACATAGGTGAGTGTTGCCTGTTAACAAATATCTCTATTTTTCATTTTTGGAATCACTCTGAAACGTGCTGCACTGCTTCTATACCCTTTTTAATTTGGGTAGTTAAATAAGATATTACGCGCGCTGTGATTTGTTGAAAACGTTTTAGAATATCTCGAAACAGCTGTGAAAATACTCGTCTATGTCTTTGTTTAATTCTGTTTCTGTTAGAAGCATGAAGGTAATTGCAGGTAATGTTGTACTTCCACAAAAAACAAAAATAATTGTTTCCCGTGTTCTTATGACATATCTCTTAGGACTTTTTAATGTCTGCGATAAGTTCCTGGTGGCATTCAGCGTACTCTTGGAGTTGAGAGAGGCCTTTAAAAGAGGCGTTCCGATATCTGTGGCTATTGAATCGAAGTTAGATGCTTGGTGCAAACAGATTGCAGAGGTAATTACACAGAAATTAAAACCACTAAATACGTTATTATTTAAAAGACTGCAAGACCTCCAAAACTGGAAAATGACTGATAACTAATGCGGAAAGTAAAAAGCATAAGGGCCGATTGTTTCAACGAAGTTAGAACTGCGTTAATTATCACGACCAACGTTAATGCACTACAACAAATATCAACCACTCATGATTTTAATGAGCATATAAAAACATTATTATTATTATTTGTAGTAGTAGTGTTATTGTTATTATTATTATAATTATTACTATACAGTATACTGTCAACTCTCTCCAACATGGACACCATCTAGACCGGCACCAACCGTACATACGTCCTCGAGGTGTCCGGCTTAGTAATATGACCCCAAAACGGCGCGCAGGAACCGACACCAGGTCTCCGTTAAGAGAGAGTTGATTGTAAAATTACCTCTTCGAGAGTTTTCATGTGTTTTGAAGGTAATTTTGTACATATCCAAAAAGTGAAGCTGCGATTTATTTTCGTAACTTTTTTCCTGCGAAATTTTAACCCATCAATTTTAGAGGTGGCAGCCATTTTTCCGGCCAGAAACATGACTGCCATCTCTCAGACTCAACCCATTCACGGGAGGAAACTTAAGGCGGAAAGCAATTTAAGGATTGTGGAGTTATATTATTTGGTGAATACCGTTAAGGTATGACTCATGAATGTCTAGTTTAAGCGTGAAAGCTTATGGCGTCATAGTACAGGATTTTGTCCACTATTACTCGATTTTCTAATGGATTTCGTCTTAATATGTAGTAGCAGATGACATCATGGCGACCGGTCGAGCACTGCCGAGCTCGCTGAAATACTTTATGTTCCTACTCATAACGGCTTTAATAATACGAGAGAAAGTCGAAAAACAACTCTTACATGGACCAGCCCACTCGGGAAAAAACAAGGAAGGACAAGAATCTCTGGCCGCTCTAATACCACTGAAGACGAGCTTGAGAACTCGAGCGGGTCGCGGCAAAATGTATTTATCATCCAGAATTTCTTACACAGCGAAGGACACGAGGACCCTACAGCTTAACCGAATCATCTTAGGCGGCGATATACATACAAATCCAGGGCCTTCAAGTAAGAGAACGCCAAAACACCCGTGTAAAGAGTGCGAGAAAACTGTTCGGTCAAATCAAGAAGCCTTGTTGTGTGTTCATTGTAACACTTGGTCACATGTTAAATGTCTTGGCCTAAGTAAGGCTGAATTCAAGTCGCACAATGTTTGCCCTAAACTACATTGGACCTGCTCTCTGTGCTCGCTTCCATTCTGCCAAGAAGAATGCCTGACAAGCTGTCTACAAGAAGAATTTATTTCGATAAATAACAGGGTGAAGGAAGACGATTATGCAAATAACAATGCTGGCGAAGCTGTTTATGCAAATTCACTGGATGCAATGAACTGTACAGTGGAATCCCCTGGGAGACTATTAATTGTCGAGGAAAGGAAAAGGAATTCAAGCGGAGCCTTTATTGCTCATCTAAACATCAATAGCATACAAAATAAATTTGAAGAACTTAAAATACTGAACAATTCCTTAAGAGCACATATTCTAGTGATATCTGAAACAAAAGTGGACAGTTCCTATCCCAACAGCCAATGCAACCTCCCAGGATACCACATGTATAGAAAAGACAGGAAAAAGGGTGGAGGCGGACTGTTAGCATACTTCTCCTCAGCTCTGCCCTCTAAGAAGCGGGCCCTGCCAAAGACCTACAAGACCCTTGAGGCTATTGCTGTTGAGGTGAAGATAGGAAGCAATGATCTGCTAGTTCTGTCAATCTACAGGCCTCCAAACCAGAAAAGGAAGGGAAATGAGTCCAGCTTCCAGGGTCTGAAAAGTGTTGAGGAGGAACTTAACCACATCTGTCAGTGGGCGTGCTTCCAAAAGCAGTCTGTCATCATTTTGGGTGACCTTAATCTGGACAGATTGAGACTGGATCGTGCTGAGGGGAAAATTCTGAAGGACTTGGAAGAGGTCAATAATCTGCAATGCATGATAACTGAACCTACTCGAGTTACAGCACATTCGGAGTCACTTTTGGATGTTATTCTAACTAACAATCCTGATCTGTTCAAGAAATGTGGGGCTTATCAGCCAGAAATGAGTGACCACCATATGGTATTTGGAGAAATGATGGAGAAAGTCCACAAACACAAGACTCGCACCATCACCTTCCGGCAGACAAAAAGTACTGATTTCGAACAGCTTAATCAGGACTTGGAGGCTGCCCCTTGGCATGTAGGGGGGATCTTTTGTAATGTGGACGATCAATATGATTATTGGAAGGGACTGTTTGAGAGCGTTGTGGATCAACATGCACCGACTAAAAGAAACGAGTAAGGGAGAAAGACATACCCTACATGACTCCAGAATGGAAGCAAGCCATCAGAGATAAGAGAAAATTTGCAGTTCAATTTGCAAAGGACCGCTCTCTTGAAAACTTCGAACTCAAACGAAAATACAGGAATATTGCAACACGGGAACGCAGAAAGGCAATAAAGGCTTACTGGCATAGAAAATCGGAAGAGCTGAAATCTAAGCCCAGTGAGTTTTTCAACACATTCAGGCCATTCATCAGCACAAAGGCAAAAGACACCAATGCTATATGTTTGAAATCTGGAGATGGCGAGGTTGAAAAAGACCAAACTATGGTGGCTGAACTCCTAGCAGGCCATTTTAATACGGTGGCAGCCAACATAGGAGGCAATCATGTCATCAGCCTTACCGAGAATGATCATAGGAACCACAGTAGTGTCAAGGTTATTGAAAGCAATTACAAGGGGAATAAGTTTGAATTCGAAGAGTTCAACAAAGAGGAAGTGCAGTATGCTCTTAAACATCTCAATGAAAGAAAGTCGTATGGGTGGGATGTGACAGCACCACCAAAGCTCTTCAAGGGAGTGGCTGAAGGAATTGCACCATCTCTAACTAGACTTTATAATAACTGTATTGACTTAGGCGAGTGGCCATCTGAATGGAAGAAAGGCGAATGGACCCCTGTATTCAAAAAGGGAGACAGACAAGACAATTGAACTACCGCCCAATCACTTCACTTGTATGTGTGGACAAGATTTTTGAACACTTACTTAGCAAACAAGTGACGAGACACTATGACCCCTATCTGTACCACAGAATGACAGCTTATAGAAAACAACACAGCTGTGAGACAACCCTGCTGATGTTGATAGAAGACTGGAGACTTGCAGTGGACAGAAAAGAGCTGGTAACAATACTTTCTACTGACATGAGCAAGGCGTTTGACTCGTTAAGCCATTCACTCACTCTAAAAAAGCTGGATGCCTACGGATTTAATAGCAGTTCACTCAAACTGATCAGATCATTTTTTGATAGCAGGCTGAATAGAGTGAAAATAAATGGCCACACGAGTGAATGGAGAACTATGGAGCGTGGGTGTCCTCAGGGATCATCATTTGGCCCCCTCCTTTGGAACATGTTCCAAAATGACATGGCATCTCAAATCCCTGACTCAAACCTTACGCTCTATGCTGATGACCACCAATTGTATGTGACAGGAAAAACCTATGAAGAAGTTGAATCTACTCTAGAGACTCAGGGCCAACAAGCACTGTCATGGTATAGGAACAATTCTCTCTTGGCAAATCCAGATAAGTTTCAGTCTCTTACGATTAACCCAAGGAACATAGATGCAGACAATAAGGGCAACGTTCTCAACATCGCCGATGACGAGGTCACGAAAACTGAACAAATCAAGTTACTAGGAGTAAATATAGACGAGAATCTTAACTTTACGCAACACATTAGTGAAATATGCACTAAAGCCAGCCAGAAAGTAGGAGTCCTCATGCGCTTGCGCAATCTTATTCCATGCCAAGCCAAGCTCACACTGTATAAAAACAGCTGTTATGCCACACTTAACATACTGCCATTTAGTGTGGAACTTTTGCAAATCTTCAGACGGGCGAAAAATCGAACGCATCCAAGAACGAGCCCTGCGTGCAGTCTACAAAACAACAACAGAGACATATGAGGAACTTCTCAAGCGCGCTAAGTTACCTACGCTTCACAATAGACGCCTACAGGACATTGCAATACTAATGTACAAAGTAAAGAACAATCTAGTACCTAGCTACATATCTGAGATGTTTACTCGTAAGGGCACTCGTTACAAACCTTAGGAACAGTGACTTCGAAATTCCATGATTTAATACTATAAGTTATGGTAAACACACACTTAGGTATCAAGGACCATATATCTGGTCGAAATTAGGAAACAGTATGCGTGAACTACCAAGCCTTAGCTCGTTTAAAGCTAACATCCGTAGCGTTGACCTGGCCAGCCTAGTGGAAGACAGCGGCAACTGCTGCAACCTTTGTAGCATGTGATTATTTAAGATTATTTATATTTTAATAAGCATTTTCTCATTATGTAATCTTAATATTTAAAATTTTAATGTATTAAGTTTATTTAGCTCAATTATTACTGTTATAATGTACATAGGTTTTTTTATTAGAATCATAATTACTTTGTAGTAGGTGTCCCCAATTAGCTCTATGAGCTAAACACATTGACACATTAATAAAGATATTATTATTATTATTATTATTATTAATATATTTGCGTTTTATCAAACAGGATAGATGTCCCACGTCATCCTTACGACGATATACAAGACGTCTGCTATATAACGGTTTCTACTGCTTTGAAATCATCACACTACGTCCCTTGGATGACACGATTTGCGGCATTTGTGGGGTTATCGGCGAGTTCTATCTCGGTGATGGCAATCAGAAGAATTGCTGCACACTCAAAGGGGTATTGCGTGAAATAAATAATATAAGATAAGACGAGACGAGGTGAGATGGAATGGGGTAGGATGAATATATCAGGCTCATTTGATCCCCTTGGACCGTAACATACTTTAAATTACGCCTGTTTCTGTTATCATTTTCGTTTACCGTACTCGTCTTTTGTTTCATGGCTAATTACACTACCACGGCAATTTTGTTACTCAGTCTAAATCAGGTCGTTTGGTAGGGGTGGCGGGAGGTGATTATAGTGCAAGAATGAGTAATTTATCATAATTTGTGTGATATTAATAAGATCCCCTCGACTCTTAACAATTATTGGATGAGGTTTTTGTGATATCCAGAATAATCAAGGTCTCGGTAAGAGTTATCAGCCGAAGCTGAAGGCTGAGGCTGATAACTCTTACCGAGACCTTGATTATTCTGGATATCACAAAAACCAAATCTAATAATTGTTTATTATACATTCAACGAAAAAGAATAACGCTTCTGCCACCGATGTTACTTATAGCAGCAAGGGAGCAAGCAACGCAAAGCGCGCGAACTAGACATGATTACCCTTGGAAATCACGCACCGCGGTCATAGATGACATGATTACCCGTGACCTTGAGTGTCCTTGACATGATTTTTGTATAATCTGCAGGTTATTACCCGTGATCCTCTTGCTAATCTGTAGGTAAATGACGTAGATGCTTTCAAAGGCGCTGATTTCGAAAATTTACTGTACGCTTTCAGCCAATCAGAAAAGAGATAGTGAGTTGAATGTATAATAATAATAGTTTTCATTCGGGATCTGACAGGTTAGGAAACGTAAGCTGATAGTCCCTCCACATAATTATCATTTCTTGAAAGATAAATATACCCTGGGTTATTGTAGGCGTTTATATTTTTTGTAACCCGCATTATCCTTTTTTCGTCTGAGCAGGTCAAACATGAAGAATCTGAGAGCCACAGTCCATGCTCACTTGAAGACTTTTTGGCGAAGCTAAAGACGAAATGGATCCAGAGGATGCTGTTCTCAAATGATACGGATGAGAAGGACGAGCCAATCATAGCGGGAGCCGTACCACCGATCATTGCACCCTCACAGCGTGGTGAATGTGTTGTAAATACAGAGATGCAGAAGAAGAGTATCTATTTGACCTTGAAAAAGAACAATACACCAGGTGCTTGTTTTGAAGGAATTTTTGGTAGTTCGATAAGCTGTAAAACAGAACTGATTGCAGACGTCGGTGGAATGACTAAATATTGAACAAATGCATGCAGTGTCGGAGACATCGCAAATTTAGTGATTTATGTTCATGACAATAAATGGTATAAGCAAGGTTTGTGGACAACATTTCAATACAAAAATTAGCGATAAAATTAAACTTCAAGATGTCATTATCAAGTTAAAATGCGATGGTCAGTAGTGGAAATTATATTAGAAATAATATTCATATTCTGTTTACAGATTCCAGTTTGATCCATGTTCTTTTAAGATTTTAGTTTCTTGTGAAGTTTCAAAGAACAAGTAGAATGTTATTAATTTCACAGGTGATCCTGCGCTGTTACATCGTGTCATCGTCGATGAAAAGTTCTCAATGGAATCCATTGACTCTTATGACTTGCCGGTTGTAAAGCAGCTAGCACAGCGATGTAACATCGATTCCGTCTGGTTCACCCAAGGTAGTTATTAGTAAAGATTTTGTAGATTATGTCATCCTTAGCCTCATGCAAGCAAACTCTATCGAGGAGAGAGCTTACTCGCAGGCTATGTCATCTTATTATACGACATAGCATTTTAGAGTACGAATACGCACCAAAACGAGTGCAAATATGAGACTGTATTACACGGGTCTTAGTCCCCCTGACCGCGCGCTACGGAAAACACTGTTGAAAGCCTATATTTTAGGAAAGATATTATGTCGTATAATAAACAATTTATTCAGCGGAAAGTTGTGTAATACGGCTGGGCATTTTCACTCGTCAATGTTTATTTTTTCTCGCCTAAAGGCTCGGAAAAAAAAAAACCCGCTGAATAACCTCTTTTTACAAAACGCGTTGTGTGTAATCAATTTAAGTTATTGGCCGGTTCACAGAATTTTACATTGAATCTGTGTCAATAACTGTCCTAATCCAATAGATAACGATGTCAGTTAAACAATTTCTCTCAAATATGTTGTTGTTCATTCAGAGTTTCATCGTTGGACAACTGCAAGCTTTATACGCCACATTACTCATTGGGAGTTTACCATGTCATGGATTTGGCGGCTTAAGTGGTCATACCGGTGGTTTTTATCACATCGTTTGTCGACACGGTGTAAGTTCACCTGCTTCAACTAAAGTTCAGACGCTTTTTTTTTTTTAGTTATTTTTTCAAGGGAGTGATTATTCTGCACCCAGTTTATGTAGTGAGACATTAGGAAGACACCTGATGACAGGTTATACCACGTAATTAATAATGTTGCTTTACTGGGAGATAGCAGACTAGTTAGCCTAGGTTAGCTTATGTAACTTGTGGTTAGCCTTTATATTGGGGTTAGTATTTCTAGCCAAAACATTCATGAAACTGGCAGCTGGTTTCGGTGGTCTAGTGGGCATGATTCCCGCTAGGTCTAGGTATACGACGCTAGGATCAAGCGTCATTAGATCTCATGAAAGAGAAATATGTCGCCCATTGGAAACATACCGTTCCCAAAAACTAAAATTTTACAGCATTTTCAACAGCAATTACCGTAAAAGCTCTATTAAGCCCACAGGGGCTTATTTAATTTCTCAAGAAGGGGGGGGGGGGGGGGCTTATTAGAGAGGGGGGCTTATTTCAAATCATAAATTTTCGAGAAAATTCACATTCATTTTTTAAAACTTTACTATTACACCAGAAACAAAGAAATGGGTTATATATCACAGTCTTACAAATGCAATGTCATTTATACCCTAACTCAACGATAGTTCTGGAAAGTAAAGACCGTGTTTCCATACAAAGTGACTGAAACAACAGAAAATATTTCTTTAAAGACATTATTACATCAGTCTGACGAAAGGGGGGACTTAATAGAGAGGGGGGCTTATTACAAAATCTGACTTCCAAAGGGGGGCTTATTAGATAGGGGGGGGGGCTTAATAGAGAGGGGGGGGCTAAATAGAGCTTTTACGGTATACACCCTAAATCTATTTAGACTTGACTAGAAAAAACCCTGATAGAAAAGCTTTAGTGAAACTAAGAACAAGCAACCACAAACTTAAGATTGAAACCGGTAGATATGAAAACATCTCAAGGTGTGATAGACTTTGCACTCTTTGTGATCTCAATAATATCGAAGATGAAATTCATTTTTTGTTTCATTGTCCCAATTATTCATCGATTAGAGATGGCTTTTATGATAAAAATAGATAACAAATTCTCAAATTTCAAACAGTTACCACTCACATAATTACTTAGAGAGTTATTGAACTGTTCTGATTATTTTATTAACATACAGTTGGTAAAGTTCATTTCCTCCTGTATTGATCTGCGAAACAAATTGTTATCAGTCTAGTTTGATAGTTAAGATTTACGTGTAATTCTCTTTTCCATTGTATTTTTTTTAATTTTAATTTCTATTTTAATTTCAGTTCGTTTTCCATCTGTATTATTCTACGCTTTTGCAATACTGTAATGATTTATGGTCATGCAAATAAAGCTTATTGTTGTTAGGTAAAATCATTGTTCCGGGTTCGAGTCTTCTTGGGGTCAGATTTGTTTTAACTTAAGAAAGTGGCTAAGTGTGATTTCTACCTCGTGTGTAAAAAAATAAGAAGTCTCGCTACATGAACTGAGTGCAGAATAGTCACTCCCATTGCAATCGGACTGCATTTTTGGTGAAAACTGTGATTAATACATACAGAACGAATTTACAGATAGAGCATAAGAAAATATTTCGCGCAATATTGGCCTTAGTAAACATTGGCGGTAATATCATTTGTTTCTTTCTTTATGAATTATTAATGATTTCACAATATTAACTGCTGCGTGCTTAAACAATTCCTTTCTGGTTTCAGTGTACTGTGGCATCAAAGTTTCTTCTCCTACAAGAATCAGTAAGAGATGCTGCTGATCTTTATCTATCGTTACGTTATCCCCCACCAGTGTTCATCTGCGACACTCCTTGTACCTTTACAAAACACATGGATATACGTTCTCCTAATGTGGCAAGTCTGCTTTGGAGTGACAATTCTGGATGTTTTGAAAAGCCAGTTCTTGGCCATAAACCCCAGTCAGGTATTAAGTCATGTGTTTTCTTATCTATCAAAATGGCAGTCGAAAACCAAGATAGGATTATCAACATATTACATTACAATATTGCACCAATATCGAGACATAGTGACTTCGTTGGCCTCGTTTATTCGGCCTTATACTGCCATATATTGTTTTAAACATTCTGACTCTCTCTTTGTTACATCCCTGGCCTTATGCATGATTACGTCTGTCAAAATTAATCTCCAAGCCTCGTTGACATGAAATTATTGTCCAACTCTGGCAAGTGCATGCTGTTTACACTTGATAATTATTTTCAACTTTACTGCTTTAATTTTGGGAATTGGTTTCCATATAGTAGTCCTGGTAGTCCCGATCGCCGCAGTCCCAACCGATTGGGACGATCACATGAAAAGATTACCGAGACGATCGCCGTGGCTTGGATACATGTAGCTTCAAATTCTGTCGGGACGACCGGTACGATCGTGAACGACTACAAGCGATTTATTCGCAACCACTCTAAGGGCCTCCGCAGAATAGAGAGATAGTTGTCGACAACTATTATACTCGACAACTAAAATGAGTCGACTACTATTAGTACTCGATAGAGCTTTTCACACACTAGAGGCTAAAGACAGCTTGTTAACTAGCGTTCCTGTGCATACCAATACGAGTGCACGTATATTTGTTAACTTTCATTTTGATAGATCAGTTTGTAACTTTATCATCATATTTCTTTGTAATTTGAAGGTAAGCGTACCTGAAATTGTACCATTGGAGTATAGAAACCATGATGTGGTCCTTAAAAAATCGGAGGACCTTGAGGAGTTCCAGCACCCGATTACTGGCGTCCAACGCAGATACGTGGTTGGAGATCGATTCCACACTGCCTCGGGACCCCACAAGTCACCTCTTTGTGCCTACCATGATGTACGATTGTGTGAACAATCGCATTCTATCAAGACCAGCTTCGTAGAAAGCGAAAACCATCGGAAAAATTTTCGAAGACTCCGCAGTTCCACCATGCAGTCATTTCCTGTGCATTTCTTGTACAATTATCTTATGGATTTTTACCATAACGAGCAAATTGTTGAAATGCAAATTGAAAAAATGCGCAAGGTAATGAAAGAGGGACAGGAGATATCAAGAGATGAGTATAAAAGATTCACCTTCAGGAATCTCAATTCACTTGAGGATACATTAATATTTCTTGTTATATACCTCCCAACTCAAATGCGTTTTCCGATTGGACAAGAACGTGTCACGTGTGACTGGCCCCACCGGAAACATGTTTCCCCTCTACCCTCAATGTTCCCCTCGGCTTCGAATCGGATAACATTGAGACTACGTTTACACTAGAGGAGAATTTTCAGGTTTCGTGTTAACGTAGTCTGAGGGTCTCGGAGAAACAAAACTCACTGTTTCCCTTGGGGCCAGCCTGGTTTTCACTAGGCGCAAAAATAAGTCCAAGATTTATGCACAGGTGAAAACGAACGCAAGCACAATGACGAAATTTTTTATCATTGTTAAAACCACGTTTTTGTGTGCATTTGACTGACGGAAACCACGTAATTTTCTATTGTTCCACTAAATTAGCATTTAACGGTACTTGTAATTATTGTTAAATTTGTAGTAGAGTACGCTATCGTTTTGGAATTGATGTATTTTGTGTCTGCTTTCTTTTTTTTCTTGTTGTCTTTTTTTGCAAGTTTTTGTTGAAATGCAATTAAAGAATAAAATAAATAAAACAAGTAGTTTAACAAGCATTATTCCGGGGAAGTTTATTATCTCCACACGGGTAGTCACGAGCGTGCATTAAAATGACAATTTGGCACGAAAATCTTCTGACATTGAGATCCAGTTTTAAAACTTTTATCACAATAAGATAACGACTTACTCATGTTCAGGGCAAAACAAAAATTTTGGGTTACCGACTCCTTTTCGGAGATAATAGGTTCATAAGATAACTGAGAGAGAACACCCTAATTTTGAATTCGTAAAAAATAATTTGTAATATACAAACTTACATAAAATAAGGCTAAGAATGTTGTCAGTGTTTGTCTCCAGCGATCATTTGTAATATTTTCAGACTAAGAGTCCCTGAATTTCGAGTTTCGATGACCGATGATTCAAAATTAGGGTGTTATCTATCTCCTAAACGAAGTCGGTGACCCCAATGCTTTGGCATTTCTGAAATGATAATGGTAAAATAATAAAAAAAATATCGATGTCAGCAGATTTTCGCTCCATACAACGTCGTTAATAAGCGTTCACATTCTAGTGAGGGGAAGACACAGTATACAAAAGCCAGGCCTGAAGACTTTAGGTGTCTTGCCCACGAACACAATACATGAACCGTGACAAGGATAAAACCTGGACCACTAATGTCTCTCCTACTTTTCTTTGCCCTGTCGCACGCGTGGAACGATACCAGACTAGAGATTGTTGTTGGGTGAAAAAGCACTTTTTGTAGTTACTTTTCGCCGACTTTTTAGCACCGTTTAACCCAAATAAGCGCCACATGTTGCAACAAAAATACTAACAGGCGTCGCACCCCTCAAGTATACTATTCCTCAACAACAAGGCGACGCCTATTCTAAGCACGTGAGCTCTCAAGCGGCGATTGTTCGAATATAAAACTACACGGTTCGATTACGATGAAGGAGGCAATGATATTTAAACTGAGTTTTGTGTCGTTGTTGCCCTTGTTGTGACCGTTTTAAGAAAAAAAAGTAGTTCCGTTTTCTCCCCCAAATAAAACGCCGCCCTTGAAATGAGCGCCGCATCAAAAATGTCGAGAAAGGTGGACGGTACTTCTATATTCCGATTCTGATGATAAAAATGTTTCAAAGTGACAAAAACGTGCACCTTTCCACCTTACTGACGACAATTCTTGACAACCTTTTGACGTTAGCTTAGCCAATCGAAAATCGAGATAGTTGAGTTTATCTGTGACATGATTGGATAAAAGGATGTCAAGTTGTCAGAACCAAATATTTGACGAGTGGCAACACGTGTCGTTCAGTCGTTCGTAAAAAGCCAAGGAACAGCTTTTCGCCGTTAAAACAACCACTAGTGATGGCAGGCCAAGGTGGAGGTGGGTCTTCACAGGCCATTGAGGTAAGAATAAAGATTGTACAGATCAACTTCGACGAATAGAGTTGTGCTGGGCTGAGAAGCTAACACTGTGCATGTTAGCCTTAGCGCGCACGTTTACATCTCCGCAAAATGGCGAGAACAAATGCGCAAAGTGATCTGTGGTCCTTGACAATAAAGCCCTCCATTTTTCTTCATTTGCAGACTAATGACGAGGCCGAGCAGTCGATCTTTTTTGTCCAAAATGGGAAGACATTCGTCCATGGAAAATATTGTAAACTGTTTGGTGATTTCAGTATGAAAATTGTCGGTGAAGTTCACCCAAGAACGGAATGGCGTGGCGGGTTGGGGATGTGGCTTGTTAGTTGCACGGGATATCGTTTCTCGGAGCAAGTTACAAAGTAAGGTTCACGTCTATTTCCTTTTGTTATAATATTTTCTATCGTCACATTTACTCAGCTACTGTGCAGGTATTTGAATGATTCTCTCTACAATGTTTAAATTAAAACTTTGAGTATGCTGAAGATCTAAAGGAGTCAAATGATTGTTATTAGTAGATAAGTCTTAAAGGAGAGAGAGAGAGAAAAAAGAGTAGACGAGAGGTAATTGTCGCTCTCTTTTGACCGCCAATTGTCGCATGTGCTATATACATAAGCTAAAGGAGGCTGAAAACTGTTTATAACACTTGTGCTTTGATTGATTGCTACTGCCATCCTACATTGTTGATGTTAAAATATTGATATCAAATGAATGCACAATTATTGGTAAACAAGTTATAATCATCTGCTTGACTTTTAAGGTTACCACAGCAACAGTATAACCCGTATAAACCACCCTTAATTTTAGCTTTAAGTGCTCATAACTCAAAAACGAGCACGGTGACCCCATTTTTTATTTTTGAAAAATAATCAGCACATTAAGATACAACTTTTTGCAAAGTTTAAAAAAATTCCATTAGGTAGGTTCAGAGCCACCTTAACATTTGGAAAATTTAAGGTGGCTCTGAACCTACCTGATGGAATTTTTTTTAAACTTTGCAAAAAGTTGTGTATCTTAATGTGCTGATTATTTTTCAAAATAAAAAATTGGGTCACCGTGCTCGTTTTTGAGTTATGAGCACTTAAAGCTAAAATTAAGGGTGGTTTATACAGGTTATACTGTTGCTATGGTAACCTTTTATGTCATGCAGATGATAATAACTTGTTCACCAATAATTGGGCATTCATTTGATACCATTATGTTAACATCAACTGATATAGGATGGCAGTAGCGATCAATCAAAGCACAAGGTCTGTAAACAGTTACCAGCCTCCTTAAGCTTAAGTTTAAATCGAGTCTCATGCATTCTTATCGAAAATGCTCAAACCTTCATGACAGTTTACGACTGTTGCCAAACTCCATTCTTCTTAGACCTACGATTTAGCGACTTCTTAAGTTGAGTTACGATGATTTTTAATACAGCTTTGTCGACCGACGAACTTACATCAGTATTTTTACAGCGCTGTTATAGCACTTAATAGAAAGAAATAAAAGAATGTGAAATTAACTTACATTTGTAAACATTTGTATATATATTAGTTTTTCAAGCTTGATAAGTTAATTTTTGATCAATTTATGTTAATGTAAGAAAACCAACACAAGCAACGGAAGCCCTATATACTTTTTTGGAAGAAAAATACGAGGACCAGACGAGGATCCCTTTGAAGTGAATTTCACATATATACAAAGTGTATAATCGAAAAGCCAATGACAGCTAACACGATGCAAACTCAAAGTTAAATTTTAAGCCTGCGCCGCCTGAGGTACATGTAGCACTATCATAATTTCCTACATATTTTGGTGTACACAATCATGCCTGAGTAGACTCCTCAGAGGGTTGCATTTCCAGAAAGCAGCCACACATTTAATTATGCTCCTTTTCCCCCTTTTCTGTAGGCAAATACCACTGGCAAGCAGTGTGTTTGATTCACGCCAAAAATTCCTTGATGCAATAAGGATTGCATTTCCCAGTGGCACTTTGTCCACTGGGAGATGCCGCCAGCTCCAGAATGGTTTTGAAGTATTTTTCTTTCTTAAAAGAAAAATACATACAGAGTGTAGCGGATGAAGAGACGTCAAAAAGAATTTGTTTTCTCACCAACTATATGGGAAGACAGGACCATTCGTATTGGTTGCTGTCTTCAGAGGTCTGTACCATTCATAATTATAATTTTATTATTTATCACATTTTAATGCTGTGGTATTAATGTTTGGAGGCAAACACAATTAGTTGTGACAGATCCAATGGCAAATTCAATGCAAACCTAGCTTAATTATATTACATTAGCCTGCGTTGCAGCCGGTATCCGGTGTCAAAATGGTGTAGGCTGTCTGCGACGCAGGCTATATTACATTGGCTAAGGGAAACTTTGTTTACCCAGCAGCTGAAACTATATTTCTCCTTGTGTGTATTTTAGGTTCAAATTGACAATGGTGTGGTGTTACAAGAAGAAGAAAGAAGGTATTATACGGACAGAGATCTCTCTGCCTTCGCCACCAGCTTCAACAGCCATCTCCTAAATTTTGTTCCATTGCAAAACTTTTTCAAAGGTCATTTTTCCTGAAGATTTCATTTTGTTAATATTCAACTTGTTGACGATTTCATTATCATATATATCTGCAAATAGTAGAGGTAATCATATTTGTGGGTGTACAAAAATAATACAAATCAAAGTTTTCTTTATCAGAACGTTATAAATTAAGATTTTGTATGTTTTCATTAATTTTAATTTTTTGATTATTGCTTTCACAGATACTTTGAATTGGTACCCTCAACATTCCATTCAAATGCAGTGGCCTTCAAAATGGCCACTGCATTTACCATTACAAGGTTAATAAGAAATGCCACGGCAAGAGAGGTTTGGGGTGAGTTGACAGTTGGCAGACTGATCTTACAGTCAATATATTAATGTACAACACACATGTACATGTAACCGACAAACAGCTTTTAGTTGCTTTCCGCAACTCAGCATGGCATGGATATAAAAACCTCCAATTTTGTATAGTAATATAGGTTGTTTAATTAGTTGGTTAAGTTTTTTGGTTTGTTTTTGTTGTTGTTTTTTAAATTTCAGCCTGTGTAATATTATAAAGCATCATTAAAATGATGGTAAATGGCATTATATAAATTTTTATTATTAACTTATTATTGTCAGTTATATTGCCATTTAAGAATGGAAATCAGCGACATTAAAGTCGAACAACGTTTCAGTTATGCAATGACTCCATGTCATCATTTTCAAGTTCAAAGTACATCAAAATTTTTACAAATTATTAATTATTTATTGTATGTAGGAAAATTATGTACAGGAATTAATTTAGAGGTGTTAAAGTATTCAATTGTTATGTAAAAAGTTTGACGCAAACGGAATTGTGTGTTAAGTTTTGGTTTCATGTTCCTGATAAACAGCATCTTGTAGCTCAAACAATACAGCTTAATGCAACATTTATTTAGCACTGTAAATCTGTCTTTTTCTTTCGAGTGTTTACCATTATAGGATATCTATGTTCCGCAATGCGTTTGAAAAGGTGTCGGGATGTTTAAACAACATGCATCAATAGATCACCCGCTGGCCAACAAAAGATCTCCCAGTTTACTATGATTATTGATCATGATAATCTCATTAAAATTCTACACAAAATTACTGTGACTATTACGCAGTGTTCCCACTAGTTTTGGAAAACAGGAGTCCCAAGGACCCCAGTTCCAGTAATTGGGGGTCCTTTCTATTTTTAAGGGTCCCCTAGTGAGAAAGGCATTTTAAGTGATATTGTTGGTCAGCGGTCTGTTGGTCAGCGGCAGACCGCAGGAATGTAACTTCGGGGTCGGCCATGTTGAAAAGAGGAATAAAGATTAGTTGTGTATTCTTCTAGTACTGTCCGCTAGACTTGGTGTCAGAAGTGGGATGTCGCACCCGAAAAGACCAGAGCTCAAGCTAGCTGGCAACGTAAGTGAAAATTTCAAGAACTTTGAGCTTCGCTTCAATGACTACTGTATACAAGCAAATTATCGGGACTTGACCAAAGACCCCGTCACAGCACGCGAGGCGCACTACAAGAGTCCTCTACTTGAAATATCTGCCCTACGATCCTCACTGCCCGACGAGGCTTTGTCCGTTCTTAGATACACAATAGACCCGCAGATAACAGATGAAGAGAAGAACAAACCATGGATCTGGATGGAGAAATTACGAGCCCACTATACAGGCTCCACAGGGAGCTCGCTTTTGACCGATCGATTCAAGTTCTGGACGTCATATCAAGCGAAACACGAGTCAATCCAAGAGTGGGAGGTGAAAGTGAGACAAGCTGGCAGCCTTTGTGGATACGGAACGCTTAATGACGAGTTATCAAGAGACAAATTCATTTTTGGCCTCAGTGGAGAGCATATGAGAACCGAGCTGCTCAAAACACATATCAAGCCCGACAACTCAAAGAAAACCATGACAGATGTAGTATCAGAAGCGAAAGCTATAGAATCTGCGAAGCAAACAAGCAAGCTGATAGCTGACTCGTCGGCTAAAGGGATTGTAGAGGAAGTCAATTGGACGGGCCTCAGACATAGCCAGATGAGACTAAGACGAGAACCAGGAACCTGTTTTTGGTGTGGTGACCAAAGAGGACCGCATCCCTGGAAAGAATGCCCCGCAAACGGCAAAACATGTACTAACTGTGGTGGCAACGATCATTTCGCCCGAGTCTGCCTGGGGGACCAGAAACCTCAAGCGTCCGGCCCCAACAATCGGAAACAACAAGCATGGGGAAGACCACAAACAAGGAGTTACAACCAGCGCGGTCGGCGGGGTTATCCACGTACCCGGGGACCCCCTCAACCAAGAGACGTCCACTATACTGATATGTATCACCCAGAAGAGCACGACTATGGTTTCACTACATACGCGCTGGAAGCACAAGTACACAACATCGATACAGAGAACCCCTCCAAAAGCATTGGAAAGCGCTATTTCACAACTCTACCACTTTCAGCGACAGGGTCCTCATTCAAGCCGGTCAAGTTCCAAATAGATACAGCAGCAACCTGCAACACAATGTCTTATAACACACTGCAGTCAGTCCTACCATATGCAGAAATCAAGCGGTCTCCATATCTTCTGTACCCCTATGGAAACTCCAAGCCACTTAGTCCAGTTGGCCAAGTGGAACTAGTATGCGACAAGTCTGACAAGTACGAAACACTTGTTTTCCAAATCCTACCAGACTCCTGCATTGGCCTTAAGCCCGCACTTCTCTCTGGGAGCGACAGTGAGCTTCTCGGGCTGATCAAGATAAAAGCAGACGAGATCCATTCCCTCTCCTCGACAGTAGACCACACCGCCTACAAGACTTCCGAAGGCCTCCCAGGATTCCAAACGTCACCCTCCAAATGTCGATGATGTCATTCAAAACAGCATACAATCGCCCCACGACACAGAAACATCTTTGACCTGCAATCATCTACAACAAATACACGAGATCACCACTGACCCCGTGTCAACCTTCGCCCTCACCCTCAGCGCCGATCAGGGTTGCTTCCGACCACAACCTTCCCCCACCGGGCAACCTGAGAAAAGAAGACATACTTACTCAGTACGCCGACAGCTTTGAAGGCCTCGGGCTCCTGGGCCCACCAGTCCACTTTCAATTGGACGAGAAGATACAGCCAGTTCAAATGCCGGTCCACAGAATACCCGTAGCGAAACGAGAAAAGGAGAAAGAAGCCCTAGACCGATATGTCAAGGCAGGTGTTCTAGCCAAGGTGACCGATCCAACAAGTTGGTGCTCCAACGAGCTCATACGAGAAACGCCAAAGAAATTCAGAGTGTGTATAGACCCAAGCCAAACAGTAAACAAGGCTATCAATCGCCCGATACACCAGATGCCCACTTTAAACGAACAGCTTCACAAGTTAAGTGCAGCGAAATGCTTCTCACTAGTTGATGTAAAAGAAGGGTTTCTTCACATCCCTCTCGATGAAGAATCATCATGGCTGACAACTATGCACACATCATACGGACGATACCGATGGTGTCGCCTCCCCTTTGGAATTAAAAGTGCCCCGGAAGAGTTCCAGATGCGACTGCTAACCGCACTTGAAGGTCTGGACGGCATCATATGTATAGCAGACGACATCCTAGTATTCGGAGAGGGCAAAGATTTTACAGAAGCTGAGAAAGATCACGACAGACGACTCGTCGCCTTGATGGAACGCTGTCAACAGAAGAACATCAAGCTCAATGCACAGAAATTTCAGTTCAAGTTGAAAGAGCTAAAATTCATGGGAACAATAATCTCTGACGAAGGAATGAAACCGGATCCAGACAAGATAGCAGCCATAACTGAGATGCCAACACCACAAAACAAGGCAAGCACTACTTCGGTTCATCGGAATGGTGAACTATCTCTCGCCATTCTGCACAAACCTGAGCACAGAAATACAACCACTACGAATGCTAACCCAGGACGCTGTTCCTTTCAACTGGTCTGAAGCACAAGACAAAGCCTTCAAGAAAGCAAAGCAACTGATCTCATCAGCTCCAGTCCTAGCTTACTATAATCTCCACAAGCCGGTCGTACTACAGACGGACGCCAGTGATTACGCAGTCGGTGGAGCACTCCTCCAACCCAATGACGAGGGCAAGCTCCAACCAGTGGCCTTCACGTCCTCCAGTATGAACCCTACGGAACAACGCTACTCACAAATAGAGAAAGAGTGCCTGGCTATCTGCAACTGCTTCCAGAAATTCGACCAGTGGCTATACGGCAAGTCTGACATAGCAGTTCACACCGACCACCAGCCACTGGAAACCATCATGAAAAAAAACCCTCAATAAGGCTCCTGCGCGCTTACAGAGGATGATCATGAAATTGCAACGCTATCGGTTTTAAGCTAACCTACAAGAGAGGCCCGACCCTCTACCTGGCCGACACTCTCTCTCGGGCAGCCCTTCCAGAACCCCATAGCCGCAAAAGTAACATCTTTCGAAGTATTCCGCACAGAGATGGCAGCTACACACAAAGACAAGAACCCAAGGCTAACAGAGAACACCGAGAGCAAATACGGAAGAGACAAGCAAAGACGCCACATTGATGGCCTTACAAGACGCCATCATACATGGATGGCCAGAAGACAAAATAAAATTGGAAGAATCACTACGCCCCTACTGGAACTACAGGGACGAACTGTCAGTACAGAACGGCGTAATTTACAAAGGCACACAAGTAATGGTCCCTCAATCAATGTACAAAACCATGCTTTCAAGATACACGCAAACCACTTTGGCGCAGAATCCAACATACGCATGGCACGTGAAGTTCTGTTCTGGCCAGGAATGAGGAAAGCCATTCAAGACGCGTGTGAATCCTGTGGCACCCTGTGCCCAATACGGTCAATCAGCCCAAAAGGAACCAATGAGGTCTCTACCCATACCTACGAGGCCATGGGAAATAGTTAGCCAAGACATCTGTGAACTCGAAACGCAGAACTATCTAGTTACCGTCTATCACTTCTCGGACTGGATAGAAGTAGACAAACTAGAAGACACCCTGTCTGCCACAATCATCGAGAGAACCAAGGCCCACTTTGCAAGATATGGCGTTCCAGTGAACTGTCCACACTGACAACGGTTCGCAGTTCATAAGCAAAGAATACAGACAGTTCTCAGTGGAGTTTGGATTCAAGCATACCACGTCCTCGCCATACCACTCAAAAGGCAATGGTAGAGCTGAAGCAGCTGTCAAGGTCACAAAATCCATGTTTGAAAAGGCAAAACGACTTTCACGACGCGATGCTGATGTACAGAAACACCCCCCCACAGGGTCAGACCCTACTCACCAGCTCAGCGCATGTTTTTTGAGACGGACCAGAACCACACTACCTACCTCAGAAACAAATCCTAGCTCCATCCATGGTCAACTTTCAAGTTGTAAAGCAGGAAATCATCAGGAAAAGAAATGAGTCCAAAGTGTAGTATGACAAGACAGCAGGAGCACAGCAAATTCCACTCGACATTGGCAACTATGCATATGCCAAGCCACGGCCAACCCCACCGCGGAAAAACCATGGAAACTATGGTGGAAATTATCGAGGCAGATGAGGCAACAAGGTCATACACAATCCGAACCCCACGCGGAATCAACATCAGAAGAAACAGAATCCAGCTGAGACCCGCAGCGCACCGTCGGACTGACCGCCAACCAAAGTCAGGCGAAAACACACGTCACGGGGCAGATGAGAATATACCCAACATCGGTACCAAACATCAATCAACCAGCCCACCCTAGTCCGCCCAAGGAAATCACCCACAATTCCCCGCACCGCAGAGACACGGACAGCCAGTACCCGTCATCCCCAGCTGAAAAGATCAGTAAAACAAACACAGTTGACGGGCAAGCGGAAAAGGAACCAACGGTTCAAGCCAACAAAGAACTAACAGGAGACGCACACCTCGGCAAGACAGACAAGATCTGGCAGGGAAGTCAAAACTCCAGAAAGATTTAAAGACTATCACCTCAAGTAGATGTTTAGAAACATCATCCAGGAGTATCACGGGAACATTTTCGAACGATATAGCATACCCTTAAGGTTTTTTTTTTGTTTTGTTTGGTTATACTATTGTTATACATTTTTTTTTTCGTAAAAGGGGGAGATGTTGGTCAGCGGTCTGTTGGTCAGCGGCAGACCGCAGGAATGTAACTTCGGGGTCGGCCATGTTGAAAAGAGGAATAAAGATTAGTTGTGTATTCTTCTAGTACTGTCCGCTAGACTATATACACATCATGTAATATTACATGAAGTATTGACCGCTGACCATCAATGAGCCGAGAGTTGTTCGCTCGTTCACGTGATTATCATTGTGATTCTTGCTTCGTTTTCGAGTTTGCAGCCAAATTTTCATAGTTTCCAGCTTGGAGAGGTAATGAAAAGGTAAAGGAAAACTAGTGAAACTTTAACATTGTTTCTTATGTGTGTTTTGTATCTTGAAAAAATCTTATTTATCTCAAGAGTAGACCAAACTATGAAAACACTAGAAATTTTGAGCGCTGATTTATGTGCGTTCCCTGGGACGTACTGTGGCTAAAAACTGTGCGTCCTTTTTATTTTTTTGTGCGTCAGATACGCACAGTTGTGCGTTAATGGGAACACTGTTACGCACTTAAAACAATTAAGAAAATGTAAACTTCAAAATTTGACTTGTGAGCCACCATGTCCTATGGTGTAGAGTAAAATGCTTAATAACATAATATTATGAAAATGTCCCTTATGGTAAGTGCTCCCATATATATACATGTAATCATTCCAGTGCTACATTTTGATATTATCAAAAATATTTAAAGATTTAAAATACACCAATTCATCCCAATATTTATTTTGTGTTGCAGGCGAAAGCAATATTGGATTGATTTTTTCGTTGCAAAAAAAATGTGGGGAAATCACTCACGTTGGACTTGCTGGCCAAGGGTGAAGGTGTCCCTTGTCGGACGCATCCCCTGCCTCCTCAGTGGTGGCAACCAAACCACTGCCGGTACATCAGAGTAAGTCCCTGTGAAATATACAGTAGTTAATCAATCATTAACAGTGTTTCCATTGTATTTTCCACTTTTTCCCTCCCTTTCTGTCCCTGGTGTACATGTAGAAGAACCTGGCCAGATTAGACCTTGAGTCCAACTTGTCTCCCATCGTGTATTTGTACACGTACCTCAATCCATTTCAAGTGTTCTCCCAAAATCACTGTTGATAAGGGGACAACTCAGAGAATTGTAGCAGGAATCTGTCACCACAAAGGTTAACAAATCTGACAGCTAGTAAAGTTTGCCAAGCTAGCACTATTCAGGGACGGATCAAGTATTTTGGAAGGGGGGGGGGGGGGTATTATTTTTAACACCTGCTGAGCATGCTATATTTTCTATTATAATGTGTTTATATAATCTTTATTTTTTCGGAGGATTTAAGGGGTTAGCTATAGCCACCCAATCCATCCCCTGGAACCGCAGGAGGATATATGGGTAGGGAGAAGCTAATGGTCGTGGGTTGAAATAGGCTTGTGGGTGAGTGGGTACCAGGTCGTGGGTCATGAAATTTCTGCTATGGAAAACGTACGTACGTGCTTAGAATTCATCTTTACACTGTAAAAGATATGTAATCTTCGGTAGTCTTTGGAAAATGTTCGTATGACATTTGGACAACATTCGGCAAAATATATTCAGCCGTTGCTTAAGCCTGGTTTTCATATGAGCGCAATGATCGCAACGATCGTTGCGACTGCCAATCATGCATTGCGATCGCATGGGAAACCAGGCTTTAAACAAGGTATTGGTATTTTGAAATTGGTATTTACTTGGACACCGGCTATACCACACCTAGGACTGTTTTTCACTAAGGTCGGTGAGGCGAACGTGTGAGAATAGCTCGTAAACCGTGCTATTTTCGCGTGCCTACTTAGCGGAAAAATAGAGACTACTCGCAGGTCAATACCACATGACACAAAAGTTTAGACAAATAAAGTGACATTTCGGTCACGTGACCTCTTAAAGTCTTTGAAATGGAATTCACATGTATAGACACTGTAATCGTTAGAACGCCTTGTGTCATCATCCGAAACTTTTTGAATGACATCATTGAACAACTCCCAAAATAATGTTACATTTTTCGGCGTTGTCCGAAACCGCCTCCATCGTTGCTAATGGAATCTGTCTCCGAAGCAAAGGGTGACGTAGCCCTTGGAAATGCAGAAATTGTCCTATTTCACGACCCACGACACGACCTGGTACCCACGACCTATTTACCCACGACTTGGTACCCAAGACCATTAGCTACTCCCATATGGGTACTGGCAGCTTGTTAACCTGCAATGTGTGATAATACATGCAATGAACGCCCTCTCCTATCGAAGGGCTGTCACACTTCACTGCATAGAGAGCCAGCTACATATCATGACACCATCATAAATAATTATGATTATTATAACAGTTATTTTAAATTTAATTTGCATGCAGAAAATATTAATACAATAAAATTTTACCTCCATTAGCAAGAAAATACTGGAGATGCTCTCCTTGTCATCACTGGTGGTGATGGTGGGATGACCCTGCCATCTCCAACCAAATGGGAGAATTTCTAAATCAAGTCCAGGGAGGACTCATTCAAGGGTCCTCCAATAGTGGAATGATGGCACCCAAAGGAAGCCTCCTGATGTGTGCAAATGACAAAGAAGTGAGAGTGAGGTTAATCTACAATGCAATGACAGTATTTACACGGATTAGCGATAGTTGGCAAGAAAAACCTGAATTTGTTGCACTTGCTTAGTGACAAATTAAGTTGCTCTTTTTCCCTTAACTGCATACCATTATAGATATATTAATTACAGTGTCCATAACTGCATACCTTATATGGTTACGGTCAACTCTATCTACAGCGGACACCCTCGGGACCAGCTCATAGCCGTCTACCTTAGAGAGGTGTCCGCCTTATAAAGACTGGTTGATGTAACTTGACACTATAGGAAACCTGTGACGCCAGTCCCTTTCCTCGCGCTTCTTGTCATCAGATCAGTTTGAGATTGTTATTGCTGTGTGGTATTAGGTCAATTTGAAATAACAGACGGCCTATAATCTATTGATTATGCAAAACACATGCACTTCTAGTGTCCGCCTTGAAGGTATTTTTCACCAGAATTTTGCTTTAAAAAGTGTCCTGCTGTTCAACTTAGAGAGGTGTCCGCCTTAAAGTGGGTTTAGTTACGGACAAACAAGTGAAATTCGGCCAGGACCAGCCATCCATGTCTGCCTTACAGCGCGTGTCCGCTTAGAGAGAGAGTTGACTGTATAACCATATATAAGCCCATATAGATAATGCAGCATGATCGACAGAAGTCTATTATTGCCAAATGAATTATTTTTTATTTCAAAGGTTTGCGTAGCTGCAGTGAAATAAATGGTAATTTGGGGAGGGGTATTTTGCCAATTATTGGTATAAATTATACCTGTCTTATTACTGAGAAAAATATATTTAATAGATTTCTTGGTATGTATCACTTATACATAGAGTATCTGGACGTGTCATCCGTTTTGATTACATAAAGGATGAACTGACAGCCGAGGAGAGTTGTCGAACGAAAAAGAAAATCCTGGCACTGGGCGGAGAACAATAAGGTGTGATAGTATATTTATATAATATATAACTTTACTTCTAGGAATTGAAGTAAAATTATTTTACTTCGATTCCATCACATACAAGGTAATATTGAAAGAGGGTCGATGGTAAAAGGGGTGTTAGGGTTACTGAGTTGAATTTTCACTTTTACAAAGCAATGACTTCATGTTTGTCCAATAGATTTGTTTTCATGTGCCTATAACCAACGCTGGTGTATTTGTTTTCCTGTCCAAAACCATTAATTCAGCAAGGATTTGGCCAAATATACCTCAGCTACGGCATAAAAGGTAAACTCTTATCCTGGTTTAAGAACTTCCTGTCAGGCAGAACTCAAGAGACTGTGGGTCGATGGCGAACTCTTCAAACCCATGCAAAGTCACCTCTGGGGTGCCTCAGGGGTCTGTCGTGGGGCCAATGCTATTCCTGCTATTCATAAATGACCTGCCGCACGGGCTCACCTCCAAAGTACGACTCTTTGCTGATGACTGCGCCCTCTACCTTCAACTTACCTCTGAAGACAGTCCTTCAACACTCCAGTCTGACCCTGGACCAAATTATCCTCCTGGTCAAACCACTTGGAAGCTGAAATTCAATCCTTCCAAATGCCGTGTCCTACACGTAACTAGAAAAGATCCCCGCACAAGCATAACATACTACCTGTTATGGATCCAAACTCACGGAGACTGATGTTCATCCCTACCTCGGTGTCCATATATCAAATGATCTCAGCTGGAACAACCACATTAATTACATGTCAAAGAAAGGCTCTCGCACGCTAAACCTACTCAAAAGAAACCTTTACAACTGTTCACCTGAGGTCAAAGCCCGTGCTTATCTTGGCCATTGTAAGACCGGCATTGAACTACGCAAGTACGGTCTGGGACCCCTACACTAAGTGTAATTCAGACAAGTTGGAGAAGATCCAAAGACGAGCTGCCCGCTTCGTATTCAACAAATACTCCAGACAGCAAAGTGTCTCTGCTCTTCTCAAGAGCTTAAACTGGACAGATTTACAAACTCAGAGGAAACGTGACCGTGTAACCATGATGTACAAAATCCTAAATGGACTAATTGCTATTCCACACAATGATTACGTCACACGGAGCACCACAGTAACACGCAGAAATCATAACTTCAAGCTAAACACTTTTCCAACATTATTAGATTGTTTCAAATACTCCTTTTTTCCCTAGAACTGTTAAAGACTGGAACTCACTACCAAGCAAT
Source organism: Desmophyllum pertusum (assembly GCA_029204205.1). NCBI lineage: Eukaryota > Metazoa > Cnidaria > Anthozoa > Scleractinia > Caryophylliidae > Desmophyllum > Desmophyllum pertusum. The sequence goes on from MU825396.1 coordinate 4,208,531, forward strand.
GTTTGTAAACTCAAATAGTATAAACCAATTTAAGTCCCGTATCTTGGAAGTAGACTTCAGATAGTTCATCATTTAGTATTGTTTATATTTTTACCTAGACTGATTCCATAAGTCGGTGTGTCCGCACGCTCCTTGGGTTACCCATGAGTAGCAAGCGAGTGGAAATAGCTACTTATGGAATCAGTCTATCATTCATTCTTTATTTTTTTTTTCCATCTTATGTTAACCTTGGTGTAAAGCAACACAGCATTACCGAGATAATAAACTGAAAGACTGAAAGACTGAAAGCTATAACTGTTCAGCCCTGTCTCTAATGTTCAATATTGAAAACTGGGGGTCGCACTGTATTTTTACGATTTTTTACGTTAGTCATGTTGACAGATTTGATACTTGAATAAACTAAATTGGTCAAAATTGGCTGTAGCCGCGACCCATACGTATTTAAATTAGCCTTGAGCACTAACCTCGGTTGTTGAGTAGATGATTCAAAAGAAAGTTTTACTCTAGAACAAGGTTAGTGAGGCTAATTTAAATGCATACAAAATAATTTTAAATTGCCCGCCATTTTTGAATTTGGTTAGACTGTTCACAGCCTCTCTATTTTCTCAGAACGGCTGTGAACAGTCTAGAATTTGCGTCTATTATATATTAAATATTTTATGCTTTATTATTATTACAGTCAAGCTCTCGTTGCGACGCTTCTCGTGGCGACCGCTCTCGTAAGCGACCAAGCTCTTTTTACGACCACCATTGTGAAACCCAGTTTGAATTGTCATTCAAATTCTGCCATTAAAAGCTCTCATAAGCGACCGCTCCGGCATCCATAAGCGAACGCGACCACTTTTGGGAATTACCAACCGGTCATTTCCTTTGCAGCTCTCATAAGTGACCACTTGTTGTGCTACACATTTAGAGACATTGTATTACTTGCAATCATCTGAATAAGAGAAGTTTTCAATCTCTGTGGATGCTTGACCTGTACATTCGCTTTCGTACATTTCGTAAGTGGCCAGCTCTAGTTACGACCACTTTTTCTAATTCCCGAGGTGGTCGCTTACGAGAGCTTCGACTGTATTATTATTTAGGTTGCCTTTATTGCCTGGATAATAAAATATATCCCACTGTGGGAGGAAGTGGAAGAATTTGTTCAGCCAATCATCACAGTCATTGTCAAAGAAATGCCAAATCAGCAGCCCCGATGGGTCAAGGGGTTGCTTTGACAATCCTAATGTATGGCCTGGTATGTATAACATAAACTTAATGTTATTTTGTAATTGAGAGATAAAAAACATTAACTTAAACTTTAAATAAATGTCAATAAACCGCATGCAATTACATTATGCACAATGACAGCAGGGCTTTAAGTGGTATCTTGCCTGGACAAATAAAGGCAAACTTTCAAACAAATATGCAAACAGGGGAAATTGTCACTTGACGCTGTTTTCGTCAATTTGTAGAAAACACTGAGTACAATATAAGCATCTCAAGAAAGCAGTATTTCAATAAATGTTAGAATACAAATATGTAAAACTCCTTTTCTTTGGACTACATGTACATGGATTAGACTGAATTGTGTCATATCTGAGAACAAACAGTGTATTTTTCGGTATTAAACTGAGGTCAAGTCTACTGAAACATTTTAACAATACATACAACCCTTTTATATGCCTTCCAGTCAGAAATGGTACCCCCTAGTTCAGTTTTTGTTGAAAATTAGGAAATTGATACCTGCACCCTCACTATCTTGAACCCCTGCTATCTGGAACATTCTCATTCTATCCCCCATTCTCTGGGGGCTTATTTAATTTTAGACCTCAAAATCATCACAAAATCTGACTTCCAAAGGGGGACTTATTAGAGAGGGGGGTTTAATAGAGGGGGGGGGGGGTTCATAGAGCACATAAATTTATACAGTTGAACCCTCAAGGAAAACAAAAAATAGTTTGAGATTTAGATAGCAGGTAGTCTGAGATAGCTGATAACATATTAAATGACTGGAAAAGCTAAACCAGGGGAAATGGATTTAAGTTCGAAAAATTCACAGGTTTATTCTTGTGTGTACCACTGGCCCAATTTGTCCTATCATACTTATTTAGGCATACTTTGTAAGACACGTTTTCCCACATGGTCCACTCAGGGCTGGTTTTGGCTGGTTTAGGAGAAACTGGGTTACACGTATATTACATTACGTTGCAATTATTAATTAAAACATTTGAATTTACAGTTGCACTGTTCAATCGGAGTGAAACCTAACATTGAAGCTTTGTTAGGCTTCATAAAAGAAACCAGCTCCACAAAGATGGATAAAAAAATCCCCATTCTAACACGCCTACAAGTAGGACTGATACAACATTTTGAAAACGCCTAAGAAGGAAGCGGTAAGGTGACCAAAATTATATATAAAACATAGAGAAGATGTCGTGGCCTTATGGTTTAAGTGCATTGGACGACAGATTGAGTGGTCCAGGTTCGAGTGCTGGCTTGAATCATTGTTGTGTTCTCGGGCAATAAATATAACTCTCACAGTGCCTCTCTCTCTCTACCAGTCCCAGGAATATAAATGGGTATAGGTGATCTGACTTGCTGGTGGTATTACCTGCGATTGAATAGCATCCCATCCAGCTCATAATATTATCCCAGTGGGCTTATATAATTTTACAAATCCAAATGTCTTAATTTTCACAAGTTTCTGAGCATACTGTAAGGACATACAATATTGCAATACAGAAAACGATATGAGGCTTATATTATATTTTGTAACTCGAGTTTCTGAGCATACTGTGAGGACATACATGTATACAATACAAAATACATTTAATGCCCTGAAAAATATAAAAATCTTCCTTTATTAGGATCTTAAAATCCACTGTTTGTTCTCACTGCAGACACTCCAATGGTTAAATCCCAATGTAACAGCAAGGAATGACAGAGATGTGCTTGAGCCTGCCATTGCAATTAGATTGACTGTCCTTGACAGCCTGCACGAAATCGAAAGACCAGTAAGTACCTGAATGCTTACAATTCAACTTGTAAATAATCCCAACAAATTAAACCTAATGTTAACAAAATTTGCTCTTAATTAATGTGTTATTATGCGAGTTTGGGATGTGGATTATAACGAATGATCATGATCTGCCCAAAAACAGTTCTGAGAAAATTATGAATTTTTTAGCATCGCTGATCTCCGACAGGAGGCAGTGTGAGACAGTTAATTGCAACATTTTTTCCACTCAGGAGGTGAAAAGGCTTGTTGGGGACAAAGGCTACAATAATCAAGTAGCCACGTTTGCGAAAACGGCAGAGGCTACCCTATCTGATTTAAAAGCAAAAATCAAAAAAAAGATCTTGTGGGATCAGGGAAAGCGTTCAAGATACTGAAGAGCCTCCTCTGCAAGGAGTTCCTCAACTGGATTAATTATGGTTTGTTTAAATTAACAAGTAATATTGATATGGAATCTTGTGACTGATTCTATAGTGAGTTTTTTCTTTTATAAATACATGCCATTAAGATTAAGGGCCACTTCAAATAAAGCACACAGGAACTACAGAACTCTGCCAACAATGTTATAACTTTCCATTGTACCAGAATGTATAAATTCCTATATGTATTAATGTATATAAGGAAAGGCTAACAAATGAAACAAAATAAATTGAATTGAAAGTAAAGCTACATGTAACATAAGACATGTAAGGTGGCTTGAGTAATATGGTATCCGTCGAGAAATAAAAGGATGTCAGATACAGTTGAATTCTTTAACATAACAAAATATTGGTAACAGATATAACAAAAATAATTGTGGTGAGTGTATATCTGTGTCAAATTTTCTTGCATTTGTAATTAACAAACAATGAGCCAACAGCCGCTAGATAACAATGGATCAATATTATTGATAGAATTCAGTGTCTTAAAAACAGGAGAAAACTATTACTACAGTAGCTTATATAAGACATTGCATATATTCATGCATTCATGATTCACTAAATAATAAGAACACATTTTTAAGCTACAATCATTGTGTAGTGCACATAAGAACATAAGGAGGATCAGTTTAACCCTATTCTGTCTGGGAGGGGGGGGCAGAAAAATTCAAGCCAGATTACGGCCTAACTTTATGACGTCTTTCCCTAAAAAATATCTGGGCACATTTGCAGCGTGCTTGTCTGTTGTTTGATCCTGTGAATTTACATTTCCATGGCCACCAAAAACCAAGTTTGGCAGGTCATTTTGCCAAATTATGGTATTTTCAGCTTAATTTTGGGTTTTCAATGAGATTTTTAATTTTAATATGAATTAGAGTTTAAAAAATCTTTACATTGTTTTGCATCGTTGTATTTTTTATTTTATTTTTCTTCACAAAACATCCCAAAATAATAGCAACATCGACAACAAAATTAACAAAAAAATTGGATGGAACCTACATAAAGTACCTCAAATATTCATGTTTAGAAATTGTCTTTACAAACTAGTACATATAGCTGGTGGCTAAGTATGAAGAAAATAATAATATGTGGTGGTTTTGTTTCCAAACAGACTTGGGTCTCAGTCAAGAAATGCCGGCAGAGTTTAATCCAATGGAACTGGGCATGATCACTGATGAAGATCAAGATAGTAACATCGGGGGCGAAATTATCGCCATAGAAAATGCACTTGTTGAAAAAACAGAAGGTACATGTACAAGAAAGTAGATTTTCTCTTTAAATGTGTGAGCTATTTGAACAAAACAATAATCTTCTTTCCTGGTATATCACTCCTGTCATATATCCAGTGTTACAGTGTTACAGTGTTGAACAGTGGATGATAATGAAAGATTTACTCTGTAAAGCTGGGACTGTTCTAGCTTAAACATCTCTCTTAATTTTACCTTTTATGAGAGATGTCTGGGAATCTACACAAAAATGCCATACTGAATGATAATGATAATTTACATGTACATGTTGCTCTATAGAGCTCATTGTAGTGCCTCTAATACAATGTATTGGTCGTTACTTACATGTACATGCAAGATTCCAAAATCAAGCAAACGACAAATCAGATTTCCGAAGAGCTAATTATATCATCACCATCATTGTGGAATTTTTTAGCCCTATTAAGTAATCTCAGACATCTCTGGATTCAAATGGGGGATTTAAAAGCCCGGGAAAAATATGTTAACTTTGGCTATACCATATTCATCATGATTTTCTCTAGACTATGCTGTTTGATTCCATTTAACCCTTGAGAACAAGTTACATGTATATATTAGTTATGACTACATTACATATCAAATATCAATCTCTTCAACTATGTACATGTACAGATAGATGCATGAGAAATGTATGTAGATAAATTTTAATTTGTTCAACAATGCGGATTGGCAAACAAATCTTTGCCTTGCATTAATCTTCATCAGAATGATGTATTAAAATCAGATTTGGTTGAACTAACTTTGACAGAATTCAACAGAAGGTTACAAGAGACACAGGAGGATAGTTCTGCTGATGTCAATGCTGATGTCAATGATGCACCCATTTTAAAGGTACAATTTATTACGTCCATTGCATTTTCCCACTCCTCATAATTTATCACTTATTGTATAGTTTCGTAAACGAATCGTACTTTGCGAGTATCTATTTCAAGAGCAAAATACGAGTGACACTTTTGTCAGATTCCCGAAGATTATGTACTTACGAGCAATTCACGAAAGTAACGAATAATGAACGGGGTATCATTTTTGAATGCAAATTCTTTCTAAAACGGGGTCCAAATTTGTAGACCTGAGTGGCACATACCCACCCAAAACATACCCGGGGGGGGGGGGACTCAGTATTAATCTTAGAGCAAAATAAGGACGATAGTTCCCGATTTTCGAAACGATGCGTTTTTGAAAAGAGAGTATGAGTCAGTTACTTAGTGATATACTTCTTGGTACATAACTCGACTTTTGGTCGGGGTTTTTCGAAATTAGCGAGTTATAATTGGGGTGAAAAGCAAGGGAAAATCACTGTACTGAAGTTCAACTGTACTACCCACCCGTCGCGAAGCTAGTCAGAGAGTTATATGGCTCTCTCAAATATTTTGGGAAAATCCGGCCTTGTAGTATGATCAAATCACAGCGCGCATTATCTCTTTACAAATTCTAGCCATATAATAAAAGAATTGTATTGTGAGAAATGATCTATTCATATATAAACTCTTCAGTGACTGAATTCCCAAAGCCATGACTTCTGCCACTTGGGAGCGAATACGTTAGAGATTCCAGCATCGACTAGCTATATGGCGAGAAGAAAAGAATCGCGATATGAAATCTCAGACCTGAAGTCTATGTTACGATCTACTATCAATTTTATTTATGGACCAATGGAGACTACAGTCAGCTGTACAGTACACTTGAGTATTTTATACCTGACACAAATGACAAATGCAAATGTCCTAGCTACGACCAGGTAAACGTACTATTGGTGAGGGGTGAGGCGGAACCCAAGAGTAGAGGAGACGAGAACTCAACGGCAGGTGGGAAAATAGAGGGCGGGATTTCCAACGTGTCCTGAACCGGAAGAAATAGGAAAAAAGTACGCAACATTGTGTAATATTTCGCACTTAAAAAAACCACCAAGCGGGAGCCGCCACTTAGGAAGAGGTGGAAACGGGGAGTCGTATTTACGGGAAATGGGAAGTTCGCACCTCTTGCCCCCCCCCCACCCCCCAACTTGATGATAAGGTCATGTGAGCCTGTGACAATTGAACTCTAACGTTTTGACCCGTCGCTTAGCCCTTACAATAATGACTAGCTTCACGCAGATGAATGATCGCACTCGCAGTTCCATTCAAATCTATCTCGCTTTCTCAGAGAGAGAACTAAAAATATCACACAACGCGTATAGAGTGCGAACGATCCGCGATGTGGAGCAGGGCTCGGAATTTATAGTCCATTATACATGTAGTGCAAGTGATCAAAATGTTATACTAAGTGTTCAATTCATTAGCATATACTGACGCAAATTTGCGCTGAACCCGTCTGCGTCAATCTATCCGGTACGGGCATTGCACTGTTCAGGACGGCGTCCACTGACCTGGGCAGAGAAAAAAGAAAATTATTTGCTTCACTGGGAGTTATTTAATTAACAATTGTATTCTGAAATTCGCATACACTAACTTCGCCAAATAAACTATATTTCGGGCGGTTACATCGTGTAGTTTCCCGGGTTAAAGTGATCGGATGCTAATGACGTGTCCACATGACTCGTTTGTAAACCGTTTTCTCAGTGTTTGGATCAACACTGGAGTGTATGGACATGTCGACGTCATGGCGGCGTTGCGATTTAATTTACTTGTGCTTTAGGAGCCATTACATATTACCACGATGAACTTCAAACTCAACATGGAGTAAAACTGAGTTCTTACCCGGAATTTATGTTACACAGAAGACAGGATCCAAAGATTCTTGGTGTCATCTGGGTCCTTTGCAACGACCACTTGAGATTCTATCTCACTGACAAAGATATAAGGTAGCCATTTGTATAGCCCTAAAGACTGATCCACGCGCCACATTTTCATCTCTTCTTCGTAGAATGGTGGCTTAAACCAATCCACGTAGGCAAGTTCGTACGTTTTACCAGCGAACTGTTGAACAAGGAAGTACTGGATCCGCCCAAAGTAAATAAATTTCTCCTCTCCAGATGGGGTCGTGCCGATGAAGTGACGATCTGTTGGTGGCTCGGTTTCCACGAACTCGCCCTGGATGAAACTGGAGTATGCTTTCCTCACCACACACTCGTCCTCTTCTTGGGCGCTGCGGAGATGGATTAACATGCCTCTTTGTCTATCCACCAAAGTGGCTTTGGATACCACGTCGCCAACGGTGGGAGGGCCAGAGAGCAAACCAGGCAAAACATCCCCATACTTATCCAGGAGCATGCTTGGTGGTGTCCAATTACCCATTGACTCAGGAACGCGATGTCGAAGTCTCTCTTCTTCTTTATATTTGTCGTACTGGTGGCAAACCTCTGCATATTCGGGCAAGTGGAGCTTGTAGCACTGAACAAGCTGGAGATACCTGCGTCCATCTAATGATATCTGCACTTTGGGCCCAAAGGTATATGTTTTCCTCTCCTTGCTCATATAGGCGATGAAGCTGCGGTGTCCATCAGTAGAATCGTGCTCTTTCTGTAACATCTCGCGGACGTCATCTGATATTTGATTGCTCGACAAAGCATTTTCAGTAGCTTCTAACACCTAAAGACACGCAAAGTATTACTTTTGGTTACACACATGTCATCAGTCCATGCCAGATATAGACTCCAACTTGGCACATCATTAGTTAGACAAGAAAATAAATGAGTGGCGAGAGTAAATAATTAAACGAGAGTGAATAAATAAATTGATTGATTGATTGATTGACTCATAATTAATTCATTATGGCTTGTTCATTCATTTGTTTCAGTCGAGCTCAGTTTATATGCCACTGGTCAGCTGTTGTTCCCGCACCCCCTCCCCCTCCCCGCGACCTGTGGAGATTTTACGAGAGTATGAGACCGAAAAATGGTACTTTTCTGCGCGTTTAAAAATCTCAACGCGCTTACAAATATGCAATAAAAATAACTAAACTCACTAACTAACTAAGGGTAAAAATGATTACTAAAAGAAATGTTTTCAGTTCCTTTTTAAAAATGTTTATTGTCTCAGATTGTTTTATAGATGTAGGTAGGGTGTTCCAAAGTTTCGGGACGTAAAAACAAAAATCTCGTTGACCATAGGTAGCTGTTGAAACGTCGGGTATTTGTAAAAGTGAGCGGTCTGAAGAGCGACGAGAACGAACAGGTTTATAGGCGTTGATGAGGTAGGTTGGTGATTGTCCGTTGATAATTTTATATGTTAAACTGAGTAGAATCTTAAAAACGATGCGTGACTGAATAGGAAGCCAGGAAGATCCCTAAGCACGGGAGTGATGTGGTCCATCCGATTTGTCCCTGTAATTAGATGGGCTGCAATGTATTGTGGATATGCTAATCGGTAAGTGTATTTAAGAAATGAAAATCGATTCATGTTACAAAAAAAGGTGACAGGACAAACAGAAGCTAGTATACTGGGTGATAAAGGGTGGGGGGTCCCAATCACAAAATCACCAGCCTATTTTTCCTCAAATCACGAATAATAATAATTATTATTATTATATAACGTGTGTATTTTATGGCATTTTACGAATTACGTATTTTAATAGATTTGAGCTCTTTCAAGTTTGCTCAAATCACGCGTCACGCATAACCCCTTTTCCACTCTGTATAAAAATGTAAGCTTACATTTCCGTTATGATTTTTAAAGCTTATTTTGATAACGGTAAAACAGATTGAAATGCTGAATTGAAGTTCAAAAGGTTACATTCGGCATTTCGATCTATTTTGCTGTTAGATATCATATATGGTTTCCAGGTTTCTCCTTGAATTATGACCTTGTAAGTATCCATTATGGTTTCTTTCTTCATTGTGGTATTAATTGATTAATATTAAGCTGATACCTTGTATGTTTCCAAAACACAGGCTTCAGGATAACGCTTGTTGTGAATTCTTGACACCAGGAAATGTTGGTAACGCTCACACGCAAACATGGCAATGCTGTGTACGTCACCAAAGCGCTGGATGCATTCTGGCAGATGTTGAAATAAGTGTAGCATTACTACTTGCAGTGACACAGGAAAAGCCATTTCCAGGTAACAGAGAGCTTCTTGCATTGCTGTGAGATTCTCTTCTCTATCACCATTCGGAACTGGCATCAGCAAACTGGCGACTGCATCAACAAAACGGAATAATGCATTGCGCTGGTCGTCTTCAAGCATTCCACGAATACAGTACTTTAAAATACCACTGCTGAATGCCTAATGGTAAGAAAAAAAACTGCTTGTTAACTCGTAGTGTGAAAAAGATGTTAACTCAGGTTGTCAAGAGCACGGTACAAGGCCGGAAAAAAAACCGTCCCCGACGAGAATCGAAGCCATCACCTTTCGAAAACGTCACGTGTGGTAATAAAAAGTAAAAGATGACCATATTATTTCTTGGTCACACGCTCACGACAAACTGAGCTTAACATCTTTCTCATTTTATTGACTGAGCTTAAAAATTTCCATATTTCTCTCTTTAATTTATTACCCTACGAAACACTGATTATTTTTATGTAATTCTGGTGCAATAGTATTGCTGTGGAACTCGCGTGCAAATTTCTCTCGTTTATTTTAAGGGCTCTAGATAACACCCTTTCGCGAAGGACTAACTATCTCACTGTCTTGAGGATCTGGAAAACAATCATTCGCAACAATGACTATGAACAAACAAGTTCGATAATTTTTTCGCCGATTGTAATTTCAAAGGTTCGTTGCCTTCATATTTGTGGAAATTTTCTGCAGGTTTATTTTAACAAATAAGTTAAAGTACAAAGCAAGATATTTCGTTACCTGGAACCAATCGTGGGACTTCAGATTAGTTTGGTTTGCGAACATGCTTACAGTGGATCTATAACTGAATCCAATGGGGGCTAAGATATGTGTTCGTCTCTTGTCTGCGAGCATGATTTCTTCTTGTGTTAGCGACCACGGGGCCTGTGGTAAAGGGACGTCTGGATCATCCTCCAGTTGACAGGCGGCATTGAAACGCCCAAGGGCTTCTTCTTGTAAGCGCACCTTCCTGCCATCCATGGGTGCAACGCATGTTAGCGTACGCACGATTATGAGACCAATTCGTGCAATCATGTGCATTGGCTCCGCAACAACGTCCGTTATCGCATTGAAATAGGTGAGCCTGTCAAAGGCTGGGATACCTGTTAAAATACATTTAAAGTGATAACTGAGCTGACGTTATTTGCTTCACAGGTAACTATATATATGGATCATGAATATTGCTATAAAGATATATAAACAATACTTCCGCGGCGGACATTATCTGTTCCGAGAAGCGAACAGTTTTCTGAGAGCGAAGCTCGAGGAAAACTGTGAGCTTCGAGGAACAGATAATGTCGAAGGACAAATATCCCAGCATATTTCCTCGCCAAATAGAGGCTATTGTTTATATATTCCCCAGTGTTGGCTGCGTCACATGACGTGTTTAGATCAATCGCGCACAAGAAAAATATTTGATGGATTATAATGCCTGATAATGATAACGATAATGACGACGACGATGATAATAATAATAATGCTAATAATACATGATTTATAGAGCGCCGTGTCGCTATACATTTCACCTGTATGATAATAAAAGTAGCACTAAATTGTGTATCAGAGCAATATATTATTTTACAAATAAGAAATTAAAATTATACAAGGGAGAATGCTATAAGAGAAGCATTGCCCCATACAAGGGTCTCTTCCAATTATATTTTGTTGAAATTGAATTTCCATTTTTAGTTGATGGCTGAGCATTTTTGAGAGGCTACCTGATTGGTAAGTTCAAGTAACTTGATACATACATACCGGTTACTGACATACTGGTTACATACTAGCCTGCGTAGCAAGCTCTCTGGGAGTATGGGGTGGGGTAGAGAGCTTGCTACGCAAGCTAGTAACATACCTTTGACGCCAGTGGACTTTGCCATCGTTTTCAGAGTTGTTTTACTTTTGCCGTCCGCGCATGCACGTTCGTACGCTTCACCATACTGATGTTGGGAGTCCTGTGTTCTTGCCTGTGGTGGTGGGCGGTTTTCTTCGTCAATAAGTGGGAAATCCTTCCCGTTCGCAGCTGTGCGTAAAGGGTGGTCGCTTGGCAAAAACCTTCTAGCACCAGTGTAGACCATTTTGCTCAGAATGGGGAGATAGATGCCAGGCTGCCTACACTTGTTGCAACCCTGATAAGAATTTGGACCCAGGGTGTCTAAAAACATTTGCTGGCCCTCATAGTCAAGGATGTTTAAGACACACCTAGCCTTGAGGGGGAAAAAGGTACCAGAGGCAACGTCGAAGGTCTGTACGCCATCTTGCAATAGAACAAGTTCGTCCACTAAAGGACGAAGGTATGTTGACAATGATTTCGGTTTCGTCGGCCCCGGAAGAATGGTCCACAGCATAATGCGTCTGTCTGAACATCTCAGTGGCTTAGCCGGGAAGTTGAGGATTTGGAGTGAAATAGGACACATGCTATACTGCGGATTGGAGTCATGGAAGGGATGCACGGGATCTGCACTCACTGCGAGGAGAAGATTTCGCACATCCCATCAAGGGGTCCTCTTTCTGCATACATTTCACGCCAAAGCTCTGTGTCATGGATGTCGAACACCAAATCATCAACTTCCCTTGCTTCTTGTCTAACAGCATGACTCTTCACCAACGTCGCCATCGCGGGAGATTTAAAAAATAGGCCCGCGAGGCGTGCTCATGGCTACTGCATTTTTTACTCAGAGAATGCGCATACATATAGCCCATGAGCCGATTAAACGAAATGGGTTAGGGACTCTCACGATTTCAATCAGTAAGTTATATTTTTCTCTACCCAGCAGTCATGAATCCACATCATCCCTTTATAACATGTATACTAGACATACTAGATATAAACATTTCCACGCCAATGGCTTTCGTTAACTCTCACCAGACCTCTCAATTGATAATATAGGTCAAGACTTCGTTCTCCGAGTTGTCGCCGTTGAGGATAGTGCAGCAACTTTGTTGGTTTTGTTATTTTTTTCTTTGGTGTATTGCATTTGATAACCCTAGCCCTAAGGCAACATCTCTTGCTTTGGCTAACCACACTAAAATAATCAGGCCCGTAAGGCGAGGGATGCGACAGGTGCGTCCGTGGACCGATGGCTGTCAATAAAGTGAATGAAAAGCTCTAATTCGCTAACTGGTGTAGTCTGGAAATGAAGCCTGAATCAACGAAGATAACATCGAAGGTCCGCCATTTGTAGATTTGCTGGGTGACATATTAAATTTTGGACCAGATCTTGAGATTCTATAAGCTGAATTTAACGTTAACGATAAATTCGACCTAAAACCCTCATACGGAATTTTAATCCCCAGGATCTCAAAATGAGAGAAGACTGGGTACCCCAATAATGAACTGCAAAAGGGCTCAGCATGTGTGTCAATATTGGATAAAATGGACCGAACAGAGCCAGAGGTCACAGAAGAGCGAAATAGAAAGGCCGCAGCAAAATCCTGTCAATCGATAGATACATTTGTCCGTAAATTGTAAATTACATGTCACATAAAGTTTCTTGCAATTGTTTGTCATTAATCCATTTTGAATTTAAAGAAGCTTTACAACTGCTGCTTACTAGTTTAGCCTTTTGGGTTAGAAAAAAATCGTTAAAAATCGTCTGGAACAGGGTATCTTTTTTAACATTTAGTCTGGAACAGGGTCGCAAAATTAGCGTTTTGTAGTCGGTACAGGTTAAGGGGTTTTATAGTCCAGCGGCACACCCCTACCCAAATTTTTTTTGGGAGTACCGCCCCCCCCCCCCCCCCCTCCCCGGGCTTCGCTCCTCGCGCGTGACGTGACTCTGCTCATATCCTAGCTAACTGAACTGGGTAATTACAGTACACTGCACGATTCACGTTTAACGTAACAAATTTATTAGGTCACTTTTAGCAACACTTTGCTCTCGTAAACTAGCTCGCCGACTTCTCAGTTGCGGACAACAAACTCTGTTCAGTTTATTTACCTTCATGTCATTTTGATCAGTACAAGACTTGAAACCCAAGCTAATTTGAATACAATCACCCACTGTTTTCTTAAAACAACGGAAACTGTGCTCAAATGAGATGATCTTATCTTTCGTCTACAAACCAAGCAGATAAGTTCGTCTTTAATTTTAGAAGATATTTTCATATTAAAATCATTCCTCGTTTCGAAAAAAATTTAACACACTTAACAATAGTAGATCTAAAATCCATTTTCTAATATCATTTTGTCACGATGTCTAACGTCAGACTCCCGAAAGCGCGGTGAATTAATTTTCTGCAATCCAGCACGCGGCTTTGATCTTTGTCACAACAGCATTCGCAGCATTCATGCTGACATAACAAAATTCTCAAATCACTCATCACTCATACTCTTCTGATTGTCGTCATACTGTAATATCTTTCTTTACACAGCAGCATTCGAGTTGTAAATTCACGCTAGCATAACAAAATTATTTGGTCCCTCAGCAATACTTTCTTCTCTGACTTCACCCCTCGCGCGCGCGTGTGACTAAATGAGTAGATAATAAATAAATAAAATAAATAAATAATTTATTAAAATATGTGACCCTCCATAGGAAAAGGGGGCTTAAGGTGATTTTTTACAAACGCATTTAAACGCAGCGTTTGAAATGCTTTTCAAACGCATTTCAAATTATTTCAAATGCATTTCAAATGTGTTTCAAACGGTTTCAAACTGAAGGCGTTTCAAACAGAAGAAACGCGTTTCATTGCGTTTGAAACACAAAAATAATTAATTAAGATGTGCATAATTATTTCCATTACAGAGGTTAACGGCCATACGCCGGCCAAATTTATAACAGAGCTGGACAACTAGGGTCTTTTTTGTAGGGAAGCTCGCGCACGAACTATTAGACGAATGAATAGAAAACGTTTTGCAGAACCGGTTCAAGCGTGATGGAAACAAGTCCTATTAATAAATGCTAAAAGCGGGAACTTTATAGCTTTAGCTCAAAAATAGTATCCGATATACGGATAGCTTCGAAGGGTGACGTGTAAAGTTTCTAAAATTATAAAGTTCATTCGTAAATCTTGTATGCATCATCGACGAGGTCGTAGCCTAATTTACATTCCGTAGATTATTATCTGTTCTCTGGATCATGCTGGATACATGACGCACGCAATAAAAAACTGCTAACAGCTAGTAGAATTAACACAAAAAAATCCATAGAGTGCATTAACTGAAAAATTGAAACAGAACTACAAACGTATGTAAAAATCGACCGCCATTTCCTTCATTCAAGATACAAAAGAATGTCGCGCTTTTGTGAACAGATGATCGGCGGACTGATTAAACTAAAGATAACACTGACGTCTTCGACCCGCAAGAGTTACAAGTATCGATGTTACAGAGGAGTTAATACATTGAGGTAAATTGTTGTAACATTACAGGAAAGAAAACGAGGAGTTATCGTACTGTGTTGGTTTCACTTGGAATCGAGGCATAGAACTGATGGGCCTCCGTGACAAACGTCAGTGTTGCGTGCGTTATGCTCGATCTGCGGTTAGAAGTCTTGTCTGCTGTCGATGTCATGTAAGTAAGTATGTCAAGCCTTGTCCGAGCGTTTCTGTTTTAGGTGCACGCTCAATGCATTGCGAAGTGTTTGAAAAACGTTGCAAGATCGTCAATTTATACACATGTAATGATGTTTATACTGTGTACGTGCTCGCTTACACGTTTTTAGAACAAGAAATACACCTGAACATTCCTGTTATCTTTCTTGATATCTTTCGCGTATTTATACACGTAAACATGCTTTTAGAACGAGGTTATTCCCCAGGATTATTCCAGCGTCTTTAGAACACTTGTACGCGCTGTTCTCTTATTAAACAAATTAATTACTAGGTACATGATGTAGGCGAGTTGACTTCAGTGTGGGCGAGTTAACTTGTTGGCGAAGCGACCGGCTTCGCATACGGAACTTGATTGACTTTGTCCAAATATTGTACGAAAACCGAGTGGAAGGTTTTCGATGGTTGCGACTCAGATGAAGCTTAAATCAACGGAGACGACGCTCCAAGAATACTAATTCATGCATTGGAATGTCGTACGATCTTGAATTCATACTCGAAAGGAAAGGTAATTACAGAATTACAGGAGTTGACAAATAATGTCATAGCCTGTTCACGCATCATATTTGTTGACATTTCCGTTAATTTTGAGAATACTGCTATGCACTCTATAAAAACTTTCTTGTTGTTTATTGTATTGATCGACCTAACGATGGAATATTACTGAACTTTTAATCAAAAGTAAAAAGTGTAACTGCACCACCGTGATTTATCTAGCTTTTTAAATTTCATTAACGACGCCTGAAGTTACCGTTTACCATCTTCAGTCCAGCATTTGTCGTGTTGTCGAATAATTATGCTTATTATGGCCTTCAATGCCAAGACTAGACCACTTGCTTTTCCCCGTAGTTTACAAATTCGCCGCATGCTGTGATATCCAACACATATATCTCGATCATAACTGACTTGCGGTAATCGATTAATGAATGAGGTAGTAATACTTCGGAAGTGTTTGTTTACCCTACTCAAAACGTTAAAGTTGTCCACGATGTTTCTGGGGTTCCCTGTTAATGAAAAATCAACAATCATTTCAAGAATTTCATTTGGAAGGACCTCCATGGAAGGAGCCTCGTAATTGCTACCAGTATCATCCATCTCATGTCCAACTGAATTCGTATCTTCAATTATATGTGACTCCTCCATCTCATTATGTGCAGCTGAATTCACACTAAAAACAACAATCGACAAGTAACAATATTTTCTTTACAAAAAAATAGGTTTTTTCGAATGGAGCGGAGATTAGTTCATCTTCTGACATCTGTTCGTTATTGATAAGATAGCTACGAGATTGTTAATTGATGTCGTTGGTGATAAAATGGTTTCAATTTTTACGTAAACAAATCTCTTTGTCCTTGGTGGAAAGATAAACTGCACATGTCAAAGATTGCAAAAGTTATCTTTCCATCAACAATAAAGAGATGACACAGCCTTTTAGTTGCAGTAAAAATTGAAACCACTAATACTTGAGATACCGTTTCAATCACGTCACCTCTCTTCGTCAATAAAAAACAGATGAAAGAAACGTAAAATTGAACCCTGCCATTTGAATAATACTGGGGAGAAGTCACACAATACAATACTCACATTCATAACAACTACTCATTCTAGAAACACAATTTCAATCACAGGGACGAACACCTTTTTACGTGTAAAATTTATCTTTCCATAAAAAAAAAGGAGATGACACAGACTTTTACTAAAATAACACTTGAAACAACTAATTGTCACAATACCATTTACATTACGTCAATTTTAAAACCTGCCTTTATATGATGACAAAACCCTTGACGGCCTTTTACTTGAAAGAACAATTTAAATTAATTATTTTAATCACGTAAGCGTACAACTTTTACATGTACAATTTATATTGCCATCAACAACAAAGAGATTATATCGTCTTTTATTTGGCGTAATTTGCAAAGTGTTTGATGACACAGCACCATTCGCGCTGACATAACAAAATTATATCATTACTCACTCTATACAAATTGTTATTTGAAAACTTGGATGATAAAACTTTCAACACCACGCTCTACAAGTTTTCCAACGGTTGAAAAGGTACTACATCAAAAAATCACAACTATTTCGTAAAACATCAATACTCTACTCTTGTACATGTAAACAACTTCTCGTGTAAAGCTTCAACTATACCTAATAACACTTACAAAGAAGTCACACTAACTACGTTGATCACTAGAAGATAAATAAACATCAGATCATACGACGAACATTCGCAGGATTATAGTAAGCTTTCAGTGCATGACAAAATTGCACCGTCTAAATGCACAGTAACCTAGAAAAGCTAACTACGTTGACCAGTGACAGATTAACGACCATCATACACAACCTTTTAGCTTATGAACTAAGAAATACTCAGAATTGATAAATAAGCTTGTAAACTTATTCTCGTCGGTTAATTACTAACATGCAAAGTTTAACTGATAAAATATGCTCGTACCCTAGACGAAAAACACACTGACGGGTGAAATTTGGTTCACAAGTTTAGATTTAAGAGTAAACGTGATCTGTATTATTCAATAGAGTTTAAAATATATGTCAATTGAGTCATGTGTGCTGTTATTTTGTCATTCCGGGCTGTTTAAGACTTTTTTGGGCGAGATGAAAAATTCCGCCTCCTCCCGGCGGGACCACCCTACAAACTCGGGAGGAACTCGAAAGTTAGTACACGCAATACCCTCAATACGAACAACCGCTTATTACGGACAATTTTGTTTGTGCCGACGAAAAGCTAATATATTTGATCTTATACATTAGCCCTAAATACGGACAACGGACACTTTTCCGCTCTCAGTGATACAAAGTTAACCTCGCTTATCTGTGCACTGTATATTTTCATTTGTCATGACATGTTTGACAACTGTCTTCCGGTGTTTGACCCTTGTACTGACCTAAACGTTCTCTGCTCACTGTGCTAAAACAAAAGTAGACTAAGTGACAGGCGTAGAACAAAAGTTTCACTTCCTCGGCCTTTTATTGCGGTCATTAGACGTTGCTTAATACGGAGGAGTTTCAATCACAGT
This sequence comes from Desmophyllum pertusum, assembly GCA_029204205.1. Taxonomy (NCBI): domain Eukaryota; kingdom Metazoa; phylum Cnidaria; class Anthozoa; order Scleractinia; family Caryophylliidae; genus Desmophyllum; species Desmophyllum pertusum. The sequence goes on from MU825396.1 coordinate 4,226,802, forward strand.
CAAAACAAAGGGATTTGACTTCAAGAAAGTAAGAGACTTGAGAAACAGAAAAAAAAACACTGCAAAACTGTCAAAGTTATTTGCCTTTATCTCTGTAATTGTGTAATAACCCAACCAATTACACGACGCAAAATTATTGACATAGACAACGAATTATTACACAAGAATCAATCAAAGAACAGTTCTCATCTTGCTTCCTACTATAATGTGACGAAAAAAGATGCATTGTGGTAAAAGAAAATATAGATTTTCCCCCACTATACACTTATACAGATTAGAACTTGCTCCGTCGTTTCACCCTCACATGGCAGAAAATAAGTCACAGAAGCTCACAGAACAGCCATTTGGACTGGTACAACTTATCAATAAAGACGCAACTTAATGACTTACATCCTTTACAAAGAAACCGCAATTCTGTTATCTTATGTCAACACATAGTCTAACGTCACTGTTGTTTTCAACCAAAGATCAACATTCCGTTCTTATCTTTCCTCAACACATGCACAAATGCACACAGCAAAACGCTCGACACTACGTACAAGTGACTCCACCATGTAGTGATTCTGTTTGAATCACTCATAAGAACAGTTGCATCAACAGTCTTTCAACTGAACTGAAGCTATGAACAATCAACCTCAATTCAAAGCGGGCTGGAAAAGGTAATTACATTTCACAGAAATGCTAACTAAAACTACTACGTAGATCGAACTTTATGTGTAGACTTCGTACACCACTACAATAGGGTGTCTAAGGATATTTTTTCCTTGACGAAAATAAAGTACAGCAAACAAAAGCGATTTTGTTTTACTCCGGTTTTTGCGTCGTGACTTACCGCTTAATTTGAACAGAGGGGAAAAAAAAGGAAACCAACTTCGTTACAAAAGTTCAATAATTTGCCTCAAACGTGACCATGCTCGTATAATCATAAAAGATACAAGTAATCAACCTAAAAATAGAACAATGCAATAGTTTGGACACAACAATCAATGAAGCGAAAATCCCTTTCTTTAACAATTGAAAAGTCATCAACCTAAAAATAGAACAATACAATACATTTCAGAAATTCAAAGAATTTTTACAAAAAAGTCTTACGAACAAAAAAGTCTTACGAAGGAATGTTACAAAGAATGCTTCGACGACGACAATAATGGCCACTTGCGCAAGCGCAGTAGCCATAATAAATTCTGCAACCTTGGGATTATGGGTATGGCCGAATATGTCTTGGCATTCACACGTCGTTCCTCTCCACATTTTGGACACTCTTTGCTTTTACTGTTTTCACCCCCGTATAGAACACACTCATTGTGGCATATTTCGTGGCGTACGGATTCCGTCAAATGGTCCTTCATTAAGGAACGGGCTTGCTTAAAGGTGGTGGGAAATCGGACTGGTTCATTCATTGCTAAAGACATGAGATTTTGCAATAGCTGCAACAACTCCCCCACAGCTGCCTTGGAGATGCCTGGATATTTAGAGAACCAGTGCAGGAGAGCGACAGCTACATCAAGTTGGGTGATGTTTGAAGTGCCGCATATCGGATCACTTGAGTTACTTTCTGCGGCGTCTTCAGGTTGACTTGCCCAATTTTCTTTCAGCTCATCTTGGCTGGGCGCAATGCCCTCGTCGGAGTTGTCGTCTGCATTGGCACTGAATGGTGACAATAGGACCTTTAATTTAGATAATTGATAAACGTCAACATTAGCTTATAAATTGCGCTTTAGTAGGTTGCACAGTCGTAACATTTACAAGTTCATTCAGGAAAGACGTTTTACATTGAAAGGCGCCGTATAAAATAGTTATTCAATGCTGTCGAGTGATAGACCCGGAAAATATCCAAGTACGAAAATGAAAGCCGCGAGTGTTAATTTCACGGTTTACAGTCAACTCTCGTCTCAGTGTGGATACCGTGACCCCATTATTACGGACACCCGCTATTACGTTAAAAAACCGTACAATTGTTCTTTCATTATCAGTCGAACCTGCATATAACGGCCACCCTCGGGACTTTGGAAATTGGCCGTTTAATACAGGTGGCCGTTGAAAACAGGTTCACCAAAAATACTTCGTGGGCGTGGTCAAATTTAAATTTATTGACGTACAGCGTTATGCACTAGCAACTGAGAATTCAAGCTAACAATAACACAATCAAGCAATACAGTACATTGACATCTATGGTGCTGTAGTGTTGATGGATCCATAAATCCATATATCCCTTTTTAAGCGAAATACGGACAAACATGGGACTGCTAAAGGGTGGCCGCGACCGCTTAATAGAGGTGACCGTTTGATACAGCTAGCAAATACAAAGTTCGTATGGGCGAAAATTCGGGAAAACTCGACTGGCCGCTTAAGGAAAATTATCCAAAGTCGTTTATGATGCCCATTTTGCCTCGTTTTCGCTTGGTTTCGATACGTTATACAAATTCACAGCAAAAGAGTCCACAATCAAAATATTTCAACCTCTCCGTTTAAAATAGAGGGTGGCTGCTTAATACACTAACAGGGCCGTTATATACAGGTTCGTCTGTAACTTTACATTAACTTGAAATAAGTTATTAATGTTTTCCGAGGATTTGAAATATTTTCGTTGAAATTGTTCTTACATGAAATAACTAAAAAATCCAGAAAATAGTGCAAAGCTCATTTTAGCCGGGCAGTCGGCTAAAGTCTAAAGTAACAAGTCGCTTGTGGCGCCCGGGTTTTCAAAAATGTTCGGAAGTAAGCGCAAGTATAAAGTTTACAAATTATAATTCACTTTTAGAAGATTTTCGAACACTTCCGAAAATTTCCGCGGAAATTCGATGATCTTTCGACCACAAGTTCAATCTACTTAAAACCATTCCAAAACGAACCCATTGTAATGTTTTTGTATGTGGAAAAGGGCCCAAAAAAAGGATACCGACCATTACTTAACGATTTAGCACTGAGTTTCATAAATTGTCCTGGAACACTAATGAAGACCGAAATCATTACCTCAGACTCGCTCTCCGTAGAATCTTCTTCGACCTCCATAGAGGGACCATTCAACTCATTCATATGGCGCTGACACGTGCGAAGTGTTCGTACACACTCGCCTCTGCATGTTCTACAATGGCACACTACGCTCCCCTCCATCTGTAAGGAAAGTTATCATTTGGTCAACGTTACTATTTATGAGAGAAGATCAGTGATATGGCATTTCCTTCCATGTCATGTTTGCCAAAAACATTACTGACATGTCATGTTTCTCAAAAACATTGTCACCGTTTTCATAAAGATTTCAGACAATCATGTCATGTCTATCAGAAACATTTCTTACATTGAAATTTTCCAATGAGTTATTTTCCTTTAAGTATGACTAATGAAGACCGAAATCATTACCTCAGACTCGCTCTCCGTAGAATCTTCTTCAACCTCCATAGAGGAACCATTCAACTCGTTCATATGGCGCTGACACGTGCGAAGTGTTTGTACACACTCGCCTCTGCATGTTCTACAATGGCACACTACGCTCCCCTCCATCTGTAAGGAAAGTTATCATTTGGTCAACGTTACAATTTATGAGAGAAGATCTGTTATCAAAGCAATTAATTTACAGTTCCGATAACCACACCCGAAAATTGACCCTCAAATTAAAGTAACTACGGAACAATTTATGCAACTCTGACGTTCATCCTGACACTTGAAAAAGACGATGAAATGGGGATAAACATCCCTATGTTTTGTAGACTTACCAAAACCTTCGTATCAAATTATCCTCTACGAGTGTCCTATTTCCGAATATTTTCTGTGAAAGTATCCCTGCACGAAGAAATTTTCACTTCCATGAACTAGAGTTGTTGACAGAAACCAAACAATTTAACTGGCGTGTTCGCTAGGTGATTGACAGATCAGAACAATTTTGACCAATGACGTTTCAGCGTCTTCGCGGAAGTAAATTTCTTTCGCGCCAAATTATAGCGCCGGCGACCACGCGTTGCTTTTCAACGCCAATTTGAAACCTTTTCAGTGCGGTTTTAAAATGGCTTTCAATGCCGAGTTGTTGGCGAGGAAAAGCCAGGGAAAAAGAACAAAGGAACGACTGGCGTTTTTGGTAAGTCTGACTTTTATTCCTTTCTTTTTGTTCTTTTTTTAAACACATTTACGAGTTCGACCAATTTAACCAGTGCGATAACAAACGAAACATAGTTCAGACAACTGCGAAGCGTGTGACCGAAATACTGACTAGGTGAAGTGTTGTTATTTATTTAGTTCTTTTATTTAAGGGCTTTTTGGAGCGGTTCAGACAGTAAAACAATAAGCTTGGTGAACGTGATATGCAATAACCGACTTTACAGTAATATAAAAGAGTCAAGCGAAAGACTGTTGTGAAGTTTTTACGACTGACTGACTGACTGACTGACTGTTCATCGATTTTCTTTGTCGCCGATTTATTTCGCTGTTATTTGCCTACACTAATGTTCTTCCTATCACAGAGAGAGGTACGGACCAGCATCTGTGTGTTCGGTGTTAATGGACCGAATGACATAAATTTAAGAAAGGCCATTGAGAGAGTAAGTGTGAAACGTTTGGTGCATGTGAACTCAGTGTTCACTTCGCTCGCCATCGGTTACATATGTATTACCTCGTGGTGGCCCGGAGCGTCTTGATATTTCTGAACTGAATTTCACGTTTCGACTTTTTCTCCGCAGGTGGACAACACTTTCAAGCAGAAAGTACAGCTGGGTGATATTGAGCGAGCCTTCAAATTGAGTCTCACAAACGCCAAGTACAATGCCACGTAAGTGTAGTTCTATACTACTTTTAATTTAATACGTCTTTATATTGTACGCACATGTACCCTATATTGTTGTTTGCACTGGAACGTATATCTTTGGGCCTGATGTTTGCATTCCCTCCAAACGTATCGCACTAATAACACTTGGCAAATCCATTCGCAAAATTCAAAACATCCAGCTGAAACACAGCATCTCTGCGTTAACAATTCACAACAGGATCTCCCGCTCCTGCGTGACTTTATGATGGGCGGACTATCGTGAACTATGCATGTATCAACTGAGCAAACTTTCTACGGTAGCCAAACTAAAATTATATAAATTAGTATATTCCACCGGTTTGTTTAAAGATGTCTGAGAATTGTTGTTATTTAGACTGATTTCAATTAATATCTGTGAAATTCCGGCCGGGGTTATACATGGCTTGGCGTCCACCAGCATAAAAAAGTTCCTTAAATCACGAGATTTCAGCATTAATGAATGTTATACATGCATCTAAACCAGTAAGCTGGGAAGCCAGTTAAATGACTGCGATAACAAACTATTTGGTGTTTGAGGCAGGCTTTACTGAATCCTTCGACACAATCGGTGCTGAATACCCCTTTTAGCTCCTTTTCGATTGTGCACACTTTTTATACTGGTAGCCGGAGTACTATCAGCTAGCAGTTGTGATAGATTGAATCGTGTACTCTGCATGAGGACAGAAAACCACTTGAAATGTCCAGAAAGCCAATCAAATGTTTAAAACAATTCGAGCCCCCCCCCCCCCCCGGCACAAAATAAAATGGTCCATACTCGATTACGCGTGGACTCGAGGGAGCGGTGGAAATTAATAGAGCCATTACCGTCCCGGAGCCAAGCGCGCGGTTTAGAAATGTAGGCTCTGGGAACAGGCTTACTGCTTTTACAGAGAAAACTATCCTGCGCAGCGAAACTAAGCACAAAAGAAACCTTCTGCAAAATTGTGCAAGAAAATGCACGCATTTTATTAAAATGCCATGCCTTTAGTTGGCCAAAAAATTATGCCTAAAAATTACACAACCCCCTCATACCCACCTAAAAAAGAGGGTCCTGATGCTGGATTCTCATGCAGTTAAAATTTTGGTCATTTCTCAGTTCTCAGTTAAAATGTTTAGCCATTTCTCAGCTATCAGTTAATTTTGACATATCTCATTCTCGGCTATCAGTTAAAATTGTGGTCATTTCTCAGCTATCAGTTAAACACCATCAGGATCCTCAAAAAATAAAATGGTTCCCTTCGGCTGACAGTATTGGAAAGCGCGTGAAAATATTATCATAATGACGTACCTTTCACTATCATGCTAGCAACAGAAAAAAGAACCCTAGGATCGGAAAGAGGAAGGAAAAGCAAGGACGTGAGTATTGTCAATTAAAAAACTTATAACTTCATCTCTTAAAATTCCGAAATACTAACTGAATGCGTAAATAAAATTCTACACCAGAGATGTCACATTGCAACCTCAATGATTTGGTTCTGACGGTTCTAGTGTGTCACATCTAGAAATACTACCGTTTTGGTGCGTGTCGTATATGTCGTATAATACGCACCAAAACGAGTGCGAGAGTATGAGACCGTATTACACGGGTCTTAGTCCCCCTGACCGCGCGCTACGGAAAAACACTGTTGAAAGACTTGAAAACCTATATTTTAGGAAAGATATTATGTCGTATAATAAACAATTTATTCAGCGGAAAGTTGTGTAATACGGCTGGGCATTTTTACTTGTCAATGTTTATTTTTTCTCGCCTAAAGGCTCGAAAAAATAAAAACTGACTCGTAAAAATACCCAGCCGTATTACACAACTTTCCACTGCATAACCTCTTTATGTCGTTTTGGTTTTCAATTTAACATAACAAGTAGGGCAATACAAATACTATGAAAGCTCTATTAAGCGCGGGGGGTGGGGGGGGGGGGGGGCTTATTTCATTCAGGCCCCAACTGAGAAGGGGGCTTATTAGAGAGGTGGGATTAATAGCGAGGGGGACGTATTTCAAACCATACATTTTCGATAAAATTCACATTAATTTTTCAAACTTTATTATTACACCACTAACTAAAACAGAACAAGAAATTGGTTATGTATCACCGTCTTAGCTTACAAATGCAATTTAATTTATAACCTAACCGCCCTCAACAATAGTTCTGGAAATTAAAGACAACGTTTCAATACAAAGTGACTGAAACGCCAGAAAATATTGCTGACAATTCATTTACATCAGGCCTGACGGAAAGGGAGGCTTAATAAAGAGGGGGGGGGGCTAAATATAGCTTTTACGGTACTACACACTGCCACTTTCATCTGCGTCTTTATTTAAGAATAAATATTTTAGAAAGAAATGATGGCGAATACATAATAATTATTTTGTTTCAAAACTGATAGGTCAAGGCTCGGTCAAGTCTAGGCCAAGCAGTAGCGGCCTACCAGAATGGTCTCCTCAACCGGCGAGGTAAATTTGTATGTCGTGAATATTTTCATAAAAATAAATTAATTTAATTACCCGTCAAGTGGTTAACAATTAGGCACTGATAGGGTAGGTGATGATTATGATGACGATGATGAGGAAAATTTAATGATATAGGTGTTAAGGGTAGATTTCTTTAAGATTATGCGTTCATATACATACAGCCTCCCCCACATCATGTAGGCTTGATTTCCAGCCGTTTGGTGAGTCCCAGGCCACAACGGCTGGAAATGGTGCGTGGACATTAGTGTCAGCACGCGATATGACTTGCCAATCACATGCAAGTCAATACTAAATGTGATGTGCTGTTTGATCAAAGTTAAAATGAAAACGATACTTAGCTAATACTAACAGTTGTTTAACTTTAAACTTCACAGGCGACACAACGAGACCTCACCAAATAAAAGGTATAATAATTGTTAGTAGTTATTTTATTATCCAACTTATATGTTTGGAAATGGTATACATGTAGAGAGATTGTCGTCAATGCCCAAGAAAAGCCCAGTTTTGCCACGAGATGGAGGTTTTAGGCTTTTCTGGGTCATTTAGCCACATCTTATCGAATTGTCTAACTGGATTTGCAAGAACGTGGCCGCAGAAAATTGCACCATGATTTTGACCCTTTTTGGCGCTTTTCGTTTTTTTCTCCCGAAACTATCTCCAAAGTAGACGATACAATAAGACGGGTATCCCAGTTTTTTTTTCTCTCTTCCCACTCTTCTTTCTCCTTTTCGCTCTTTTTTGGTGTGGTTTCTAGTCTTATTTTGGCTTAGTTGCCATAAAAATGCTGAAATTTTCTTGCGCCACGTTCTTCAGTGCAAATTCACTTAGATATACATATATCTACACATACAATATAATATCTCTCAATTCAATGTTAACAACAGGATGGAGGGACAAATCGACCCATTTCTTCTAGTTTAGGTTATACTAACTGTTGTCTAACTTTAATCTTCACAGACCTGCTGCGAGGAAGACGGCTCCTAAGGAAAGGTATAATAATTATATGTTTGGAAATTATACAGTAGCACCTCCCGTAAGCGGACACCCTTAGCTTAGACCCTTCATTCAGAAACAAATGAAATAAAAGAACCAAGCTAGGTTTGAACGTTATCTGAGGATAATAAATAATGTCTAAGGGTGGCGGTAACCTAAATGCGGATTTCCTGTCAATTATTGCCCATAGAATCAGGACGATACAGGAAGATACCTAGAGATTGTACAAGTCGTCTATTGGTGACGTTGGTATTTTTGTGTGTCTTCTTGGATCGTCTCATTTCAATAAGCAATAGTCTTATGTTTTTGAATTGCAAGGCGCTTATGCATGTGCTAGGCGCTTGTGCATATATTGGCTGTTTGCGATGAAAATATCCTGAATCTAAGCGCCCTCTGAAATATTCAAGTTTAAGATAAAGTCAATATTACAGTTACTAACTGTTGTCTAACTTTTAACTTCCCAGACCTGCTGCGAGGGAGACCACTCCTAAGACCGCTCCTAAGGAAAGGTATAACAATGAAACAACTTTAAAATAAAATAAACAACTTTATTGAAGTGTCAGAGGACTTAGCACTGCTGTACTAATTGTGGACACTGTAAATGAACAAACAGATGTTGTAAATATAAAACATAAACTTGTTAAGAATCCCAACTGGTGGGAGGCTGTCCAGTTGGCTATTTACACAGCGTGGCCGAGGAGTTGAACTCGGGACTACCGAGAGAGAATCCAGCTAGTGGCAGGGTAGAGGATTTGAACCGGGGACCTCCAGATTTCAAATCCTACGCCCTAAGCCACCCTTCCGTATAACAATTCTATTTTTGGAAATGGTACAATAATATACATGCAATATAATATCTCTCAATTCAATGTTGACAACAGGATGGAGGGGCAAATCGATCCATTTCTGTGGGTGTGTGAATATAACTGGTTTAGGTTATACTAACTGTTGTCTAACTTTAATCTTCACAGACCTGCTGCGAGGAAGACCGCTACCAAGACAAGGTATAATAGTGATGTTTGTAGTATATCCCGGCGTATCACATCGAACGAAATCGAACGAAATTTTAATCGAACTTAATCGAACTTAATCGAACTAAATCGAACGATTTACTTCGATTTAGTTCGGTCATCGAACGAAATCGAACTCACAAAAAAAATTGTGAATCGAACAAAATCGAACGTTCGATTAGTTCGGTTATCGAACGAAATCGAACTCGCACAAAAAAAATTGCGAATCGAACAAAATCGAACGTTCGGTTTTCGAGCACCCAGGGTATTTGAATTGTAGCATGGATGCCTTTCCAGCGTAAGGCAGATTTCGCTGGATGGTCGCTTCCCTAAAATTGTGTCAATGTACGTTCACGGGAAGTTATTAAAACTCCACCGCCAGCTCTCCAAGTGTCCTTTGGGTCATTTACAGGACTGAGTTGCCTGTCACAGTGTGCTAATGAGACCCGGGATGAACATAAAAGAAATAAATGTAAAAAACCAAAAAATCGAACAAAATCGAACGATGACATTCGATTTGGTTCGATTTGGTTCGGAAATCGAACAAAATCAAATTCAATCGTTTGATTTAGTTCGATTGAGTTCGATTAAGTTCGATTTCCGAACGTTCGATGTGATACGCCGGGAGTATATATACAACGTATCTCAATGTTAACAATTTGGTGCCGTGGGCGAACAAATCAAACCATTTCTGTGGCTGCTGGAGAGAGAAAGCGGCATATCACCTTTTAGTGGCATCACAACTGATTGATTGAAAAAGAAAATAATACAGTTGAACCCCGATTAAACGGTCACCTTTTCAGCCACCCCCAGTTAAGCGGCCGCGGCCACCTTTTGGCCGTCCCGATGAGGGCTTTTTTATTGTTTTTACCCCGATTAAGCGGCCACCAAGATTATAATACACGCTGTTTGGCCTTGTTTTGAAAAACCTGATGACAGATAATAGTCCGAAACAGAAAGTGGCGAATGATTAAAACATTCAAACAACAGTTGTCACAAGCCTCCAAGAGTGTTGTATTCAGATAAAGTGACGTTTATACCACGCCTTATGCTAATTTCTGACGAAACCCCGTTTAAGTGGCCAACCCCGATTAAGCGGCCACTTGCCATTTCCCCGAGGGTAACCCCTTTTAAATCGGGGTTAGACTGTATGTTATATGGGAAATGCACGTACAGTAGAACCCGGTATCAAGTGGCCAACCTCAGGGAAATAGTGGCCGATTGAAAGGTTTCGTCAGTAAATTAGCCTAAGGCGTGGCAGAAAATCAAGAGATTGGTGACAACGGAATCACATCAAAAAGATAATAAACGTGTGTTTGAATGTATTTATCAGTCTTCACCTTCTAGTTCGGACAGGGGTTTGGCCTCTTATCTGTCATCATGTTTTTCAAAAGAAGGCCAACCTACGTGTATTAAATTCTTGGAGGCCGCTTAATACGACGTGTATAAACAGGTGGCCGCGGTCGCTTCATAGAAGTGGCCGCTTAATAGGGGTTTTATATACAGCATTTATACCTTACAGTAGTTTCGGGACTTTGTAACTCGCTGCTTATAGAGTTACCATTTTACACGAAACTTTATCGGTAGAAGTTTATTCAGTTTCATCCCTGTATTGCTTTCGTTTTTCTATGCTAGTTATGTTGGTCGTGACGCCCGCCTATACGCCCCGGGCGAGAAAGGCGACAGGACTGTTAGTGGCCAGAGGCGTAATTTTGCGTGTGGACAATGGTATGTAATGAAATTTCATAATCATGGTAATTTTCATCTCACGTGCGAAAAAATGTGTGGACAATTTTCTACGCCAAACATTTCTTGTTTTCCCTCTTTTTCCATCAGAAAAAGGAATGGTTTTGGTATCAGTTACAAGTGTGTTGAAATCCTCCTCAGGCTTAAAGGTTTGTTTGTTTACGTTATTGTTTTACATCCAACCACACCATCTTAGTTCAGTTCACTACCAGTTCATTTTTAGGTTACAGCAGTTCCTGGTTATAACAGGGCATTTGTGAACTCATAGTAATTATCACTGTTTTAGTCGTGCTCGCGTGGGAAAGTCGTTGGAATTGATTCAGTATTTGGTCATATTGTTGCTGCACGAGAAATTCTACCAAAGCAAGAAATAATCAGTATCATATTAATCGTTCCTTCTCGCGCCATGCGATGCAAGAAGGCATAGCACAATCCTATTCAGGTAACACAAATTTTAAACAGTAATTTTCTGCAACTACTTATTTATTTGCCAATTCTATTTTCATTCAAACAGGCTGGGATGAAGACATTATGGGCTGTAGGGAACACAGGCGTCCTCAAATTATAGGCCCTCAGCTATAAGGAAATTTAAATGTTTTAAAATAAATGCGAGAATAAAAAGCAAACGTTTTCATGGAAATGGTCGTGTTTATTTCTATGCTGTTAAGTTACGTTTGTAATGATATCAATAACAAAATTCATGAATAAGATTGTTTCTTACCAACCACATTTAATGTGTATGCCGTGTGTGTGTGTGTGTTGGGGGGGGGGGGGGGGTGGGCACTACACGTCTCTTTTTGTTCCTTACTTTTCGCCGATATGTTGTAATTCCAACCGCTTTCACTCGTGTACTCAAATGAGTTTGTTTTGCTTTTCAGCTCAAATTACTGTTTTGCAATGCCGGCCTGTCTTTTTAGCTTCCAGATTCCAGAACCTTTCCTTCGCTTTGGGAATTCCCAAAACGAATTGAATTTTGTTATTGGTTTGATTAACTATGACTGGTTGTTGTCATCTGTGGTCCTTAACTGCAGGCGATTGAACAGCGATTGAATCCAACTGAGTCCCTGTGGTACATTCTGATTCCAAACAATTCTGTTATGCGCACAGTGCACTTGTTCACCACACTGCAACTTCAGACTTCGGTTCACTCTCCCGATTCCTCGCTTCTGCGTGTCACGTGACTCAGTACCACGTGCACAATATAAAGACCTGAAACCATTAACCTGGCGACGACCCGCTGACCGAGGAGACCGTTGACTCTGGGTACGAGATTGACCTGAAACAAGATTAATGAAAACGGTAGGAGCTTTGTGAATTGTTTTGCCGCAATAATTCGACAGCTAGACGTTTCAAATTTCGGCATTATTAGCCATTGCTTACCACTAAAATACGATCACTAATATACGATAATGGCTCCGTATTATGCTCTTATTTCATTGATATTATCGTATAAACCTCGTATGCGGATCTTAAAAACGACATTTTACGATAATAATACGACTGGAAAAATCGACTTTTGATCGTAAATTCGTCGTCTTCGCATCTTAAAAACGACAAAATACGATCAGTTTCAAAATTGATTTACGAGAGAAACACGACCGAATTGCGACGTACAGACGACTGGAATACGCGTAAATTACGACCTAAATACTTGTAATTTACGATCGATTTACGACCTGAATGCGATCAAGGGTACAGTAGTGTTTAATAGCTCCCACCATTCAATTTATGTACATGTAGCTTTCCTTTCTTCAGACAAACAGGTTATAATAATTATGATGTAAAGGAGACAACAACAAAATCTTTGTTTTGAATTTTCAGGATTATGGCAGTGCCATGATCGTGCAATATAAGAGAGACCAGATCCTTATGGCACTCTCTTTTAGTCTAGAGCGCTTTCTAGTTTGAGATGTAATGTTCTTGTACATGTATAAGGCTTTGCATAGTTATATTAACATAAATATACTGCCATGCACTAAGGTAATAAAAAATTAAGCCAGGAATTACATGTATATATTTTATTACAATTAATTAATATAATTATTGACTGTTGGAACTTTTTGTCCTCATTAATGCAGGCTGCTACTGTTAACAGTTTTTTATATAATTTTAAATTGTAAATGTTTTTAACCGCTGGTCACCGGTTCATACCAGCGTTTGTTCGATTCGCTGATCGGTTTTTATCAGGATAAATAAAGCTTTTTATTATTATTAAATTTCATGTTATCTTTTTGGGTATTTAAACAGCAATTTCATGACTTGAAATTCATGGGTTATTCATGAGGGTATTTTTATATTTCATGGTGTCAGCCTTGAGAATTGCTCTCAGATTAGAATTTCCATGGCTCATGAAATCTATCAATAAAAATTTCATGGCCCATGAAATCCAAAATGTACATGTACTTTATACTTTTCATGGCTCATGAAACTGGTGCCATATATTTCATGGAACTTTCATGCCCCATTAAATCTAACTCCAGATTTGATGGACCATGAAATCTAATTTCATGACCCATGAAATCTATCAATATAAATTTCATGGCCCATGAAATCTAAAACCCACCAACTTTTCATGGCTCATGAAAACTTGTACCATATGTTTCATGGCAATTTAATGACCCATGAAATATATTACAAACTTTTCATGAAAAATTCATGGGGCCATGAAACTGAAAATCTCCAGATTCATGGCCCCTGAAAAATGCTTTCATGGGTTTTTCACAAACTTTTCATGGGATTTTAATAAAATTGCAGTTCATAGTGACTAGTGACTGTCTTGTTTTGACCAACTTGAGAGAAAACACGTCTCGCATTTCTCCTTGCAGTCATGAAGAGGCAGATACGAGGCTTCTATTACATGCATTTGATGCTGGGAAGGAAGGCTGTAGGAACGTCATGCTGCGAACCGTGGATACTGATGTCGTGGTGCTTGCTATTACAGTTTTCAGCAGACTGGACCTTGAGGAGCTCTGGATTGCATTTGGTGCTGGGAAGACATTCCGCTACATTGCTATCCATGAGATTGCTGCATCTCTTGGTCAAGAGAAGTGTGAAGCTCTTCCGTTTTTCCACGCGTTCACAGGGTGTGACCAGACATCCGCGTTTGCTGGTAGGGGGAAAAGTACTGCCTGGAATACCTGGATGGCATACCAAGAAGCCACCGATGTATTCAGATGTATGAGCAAAACACCAACAGTGGAAGAAGTTTCAACTGCCATGCCCACTATCCAGCGGTTCGTAGTACTAATGTATGACCGTACCAGTGTTAACCAAGATGTAAATGGTGCCAGGAAAGCTATGTTTACACAAAAGGGACGATCCCTGGAGAACATCCCTCCAACATCAGCAGCGTTAGTACAACATACTAAACGAGCGGTTTCTCAAGGTGGACATTGCTGGGGAAGATGTCTTGAGCCGAGTCCTGTGCTGCCTTCTCCAAGTGATTGGGGATGGAAAAGATCGCCATCACAAAGCTGGGAACCGCTGTGGACAACTTTAGCCGAGGCTTCCAAAGCATGCCAGGAGCTTCTTAAGTGCAGCTGCAATCCAGACAAAGGATGTGGTGGGCGGTGCAAATGCATCAAAGCGGCGCTTGAATGCACAGTCCTTTGCAAGTGCGAGGGCGACTGTGAGAGAAACTAAACTTTGAATTTTGACGAACAATAGCTGTTACTTTAACTTTATTTTGTTTACTTTTTGTCTTTCTTCCTTCATTCGTCAAAAATGTTGTTTTAATTTAGTCAAAGTAAGGTCCCTTTTTCACTAAAACTCACATTGTCAACAGTCTAAAACGTAGGGAAAATACACAGTTTTACCGTTATGTATCAATATAACGTGACTGTATTAACAAACCTATTTGCTGTGGTTCATTCCTTATGACGTCATCAGTCACGTGATCAGGTTATAGCCTTAGAAATGTTGTCGGAGCATGCATTGTTGGTTGTAAAATTAATCTTTGCATTAAAATGAAATGTTTGTGGAAGATGGAACGAGTAAACGCACTTTAAGTAGTAAAATTCATGACCTACGTGGGGGTCTATGTGACGTAAGATCGACACCCTTAAAATCGTCGTTTACTGGAGAAATTGAAATGGGCCTATATCTGATATTTATCAGCACGTCAAATACTATCACTGGGCCAAATTTGGTGCTTTTATCAAAAAACGCACAATCATTTCACCATATTGCCGGACTATAGCCAATATAGACTAGGGTAAAGTTGTAACTTGCATCGCACACAGCCAGTAGAACAATACTAAACCATCCTGTCTACAACGCATGGGAGCGCTGCGGACCTCCATCCACAGCATTTTTATGTGGAAGTAACCTCTTCAGAGATCGAGGCAAATGCGTGGAAGAAGAATCTTCTATGGATTCTGGTGCGCCTTCATGCCGCAGAGAATCAGACCATTAGTGGGTGGACTGGATTCAATATCACCGTGCGGAATGAACTGGACGTCTCCACGGATAACATAGGGTACCTCCCAACAATAGATGTGCCCGCAACTGACATGTCTTAACTGTGTTTGAAGTGCTATGTCAGTCGTTGAAAAAAACAGATCTGTTTAAAAAACCCTTTACAAATTACAATATTTACTCTCTTTTTTCTTCCAGAATAATTAGAAGGACGTCTTCGACGTTTATTTCCAAAAAGAAGTAAACTGGAACTTAAAGTGCATGGAAATTGATATAGGCGTCAGGAAACAAATGGCAGCTACATTGGAAAAAATACTTGAAATGGGAAAAGGGATTGTACCATCAAAATCGGTCCGGTTACGAAAGCTTAGACAGTATTACAACAACAGAAGAGCATGGAAAGTGACTCAAGAGGACCAAAAAAAGGAAAGAAAGAAGAAAGTCCGCCAAGATCAACAAAATAACATATGTGAGTGAAATTTATCACATAGTGACATTTACAATATTGCTTTAAAAGTGGCGACCTGACTTTGAGAGTGCGGTACAAAGCACAATAAAATTACGTCATTGGCTTCGCACGAGCTGGAAAAAACGGGTTAATTGTCTGTCAAAATAAAAGCGACTCAGCAATAGTAGTTATATAATTAAGAGAAATTCATTGTATTTTTCGTCTACGACCTTGAAAATAAAAAAAAGTAGTGTAAAGAGAATTATATTTTCTCGGGATTTTCGAAAGTACAAAAACAGCTCATTGAAATCATTCCTCAAGCTTTCAAACTAGTATGTTCTAGCATAAATGAATTTGTGAGGAAAGTATTTTCTATTATATAAAAAAGAGATTAAACATATTTATAATTGAAACTGTATTATATGATTATTTTGTTGTTTAATTGTAAATATTGTAAAGTGCTATTGATACTTTGTAGCTTTTAAAAGACCTTTCTTTTAAAGTATTTTAAATTGTTATTTTATTATATAATTATTTTATTAATTAATTTTAAATATTGTAAAGTGCTGTTGGATACTTGTAGAAACAGCGCTATATAAATCATTATTATTATTATTATTATTAAACAGAAAGAATAACATTTATATTATAAAGAAACGGGCCGGGGAAGTGACTCGTGTTTTCTCTGCACTCTAGCTGCATGGTTGAGCTGTTAAAGGGTCCCTCTCAACCAGAGTGCATTGCGGTCGTGAATCGCTTGAACCGCCATTTTCGATATAAGCGAAAAGATGGCCGCCAAAGCGACTTGGGACTTGTAGACCTTCCTTGTTCGAAAACATGCCGCATTCGCCGTCGAAGCGCAACAGGCCATCTAAAAATGAAAAGGCGAAGTCGATATTGTTAAAGGAGAACACTTTTTAACTCTGGAATCAGCAGTGGACAGCAGAATTGAGTTCCGCGGATCTCACTATGCTGCACTATGAGGTTTTTCTATAAACAGCGAGTTCGCCGAGCTGTTGCTACACAGGAAATGGTCGTCCAGATGGGAGAATACGATAGCAGCAGTAGCCACAATATACACGCCAAAGAGATCTGCTTGAAGTAGTGAGTCAGCGTTGATAATTTGTTTTAACGCTGTGACTGTCTGAATTAGTTATCGTATTAATTTAGCTTAAAATATTAAAGCTAGCTTATTTGTTGTAGCCAAAATACAAGGAACAGGCCCACTACTATTTAACTCATTGAAAAATAATGATAATATTGTGTTAACGTTTGTTTTACGACTAGTTCTAAGCGTTCACGACCTTTAGTGTTCTTTTATTTTAATTTGTTGATTTCGGTATATTTTTTTGTTAGGTCAGAGATCGATTTTCCAGTCTATAAACACGGTTCAGGTTCAGTACATGTAAATTTTACCCTGTTGTCGACTGAAGGTAGCGAGATGCTTCATAATAATTTTTTCAGTCGTTTGAATAAAGGAATCTCAAACATGGCCAGAGTCATTTGTAGTTGCCTATCACAGTGTGTTCTGCTTGGTCAATGGATCAAGGCAATGAATATTTTATAAGCTTACCTTGTGTCAGCAAACAATATTGTTCACTTTTATACATGTATCAGGTTATGCCTTCTAAGAATGCTAATCCATACACGCTTACGCTCTAAGTATGAAAAAGCGAAGCCTAATGCATCGATCAATTCCAGTTGTTACCACCCCCCTCCCCCGGACATACCCCAGGGATTAGTAACAGCTGAAATTGATTGATGCATAAGGGCCACAAGATTCCCCGCGAACTTTAAAAGAGTGGAAACATGGCTGTAGAAATAACATTGAGGGATTTAGAGGTTGCAAAATTAAAATATTCCTGGAGCATTTATAGAAAATAAAAGCAAAGTTTTGGCTGAAATATACACAACTGGATTTTCCTGAATTCTTGATGGAAAGGCCAATGGAGTCTTCAATAACAACTTCAGGGTTAATTTTACAACCTCTAAATCACTTGATGTTGTTTCTTCAGCTATGTTTCCACTCTTTTAAAGTTCGCCCTTAGGCCTCGCTTTCATGCTTAGGGCGTAAGCGTGTATATTAATGATTGATTAGTGAGTGCATGGGACATTGAAAATAACTAAAAAAATAATAAAATAATAATATTGTTGCTGTATTTTTTAATGGGATTTAAATGTAAACCCACATCATGCTATAAGCAGAGATATCGATTATATATTTTTGACAGCATGCAATGGACTGGGGTTGGTGACAAGAACAATATTTCAATTATCCAATAGTCTCTCAGCTATATATCAACCCTTTATTTGCTCTCCACTGGAGACTCCTCAGAAAGGTTGTTTTTTGAAGAAACATAAAAAGGTGCATATGTTTACATGTCCTGATCAGATGTTGACACCAGTCATAAATATTATGATAAGTTTGCAGAAAATCAAAAATTATAGTGAGGCAAACACATATCTTATATGAACTAGGCCTAGCAAGGGATGTAATGTTCTATTGTCTATTTACCCGCCATTGGCGAATTGTGTAAATAAATAAATAAACTATAAACAAGTAAATGTGTTCACTCATGCAAAATGGATATGTAACCCAGATTTAAGATGTAATCACCAATGTCATGATATTTTTGTTGCTTTTTATTGATATGCAACAGCTTTTGCAATGAAAGAATTGGGTGTATGCACTGAAATTGTAGAAAAACAATCAATCCCAGTGGAGTAACTTTAGCTATATGATAACACTTGTAATTTGTTTATTTCTCTCATTGAGTACTTTCAAGTTAGATATTTCTGGCCTGTGTTATCCAACCAGCCTTGGATCACGACGTCCATGTCTTTTGAGACATAGAGGGTTGATTCAAGAGAGCTTATAGTAACATATCAAAATAATAATTGTTATGTTGTCCCAGAGAAAGAATAGAAAACTTAAAAATACTGGGTTGCCCTTAGGCTCAATTTCTGCCGCTCTCTCGAGTCCGGTCTTCGTTCCTCCCCTTTGGGGAATGAGCATGGGCTCATTTTCCCAAACAGCGGCTGGTAATCGAGCCTACATGTAGGTTGCCCTCTGCTCCAAAATACTACCCAAAATAGTAAATAATCAAGACACCATTGCTCGCCTATTGAAGTAAGTCCCACCAATACCCAGATTCTGGCTCCAACAATAGCCATGTGGGAATGGTCAAAGCCATTATAAATCATTACACCATTCAAGCTAAAAGATATTGAGGTTCCTCAACAATTGAAACTTTACAACAACAATCAGTGCAAGAAATTGAACTTCTCAAAAACATAAGTTTCTCTATAACATATCCTTGCGTATTGAGCGACAGCAAAAGCCACAGGTTATGTGACTCGGACTACACTAGATAGTATGGTGATTGTAATAAAGATATTAAAACCCTTGGGACAAGGACTGTAGATTACAAAATATGTTATATGACTGTTAATATTTTTTGCTAATGGATGTGTCCCAAAGTACAGTTTCCACTGTGAAACCACGAACGTCGAAAACCCAAGTATTGTCCATCGGCAGCTGGCGGGTAAGCCCCCACCAGTTATAAGCTATAGTCCTCCCCCTCCCCCCGTAATTGGCCCATTTCCCTGCTACCAAAAAATATATATTTTATTAGCTTGTAACTATAGCTTATAATAATTTTTTTTTTCCATTTTCTTCCACTTAAAATTTGTTACATTGATAGACTTGCAGAAGGATTATTAAAGACCAGCAAATGGAAAACATAATTATTATTATTTTTCCCAGGACCTTTCTGAAAATCACTTCTCAGTAAGAGAGCCTCTTGGTATAAAATTATATTATTATTGCTGCATCAACTTGTTGCAGCTCATTCTAAAACACTTTTTTTATTTCGATTATACCCCCAAACAAGGATATAAGCCCCACAGCATATAAGCCCATCCAAAACCCCTTACGAAGTTGTATAAAATAACCCAGGGCTTATAACCGGGATTTTGTGGTATTGTGGAGCCGTTGAATAGAGATATGACTCGTTTTGTACAACATTGCTCTTCCTCTGATGTTTGCATGGGTCTGCACACCCCCACCATTTCCAGGTGAGTCTTCAGGATTAGGACCACCTGCAATTAGGATAAAAGGAAGCTGTCTTTTCTATACTGTCAATAGCTTGACTGAAATTCGATTTTCTTGCTCTAAAAATAGCCTACAAGAGATTTGAACATATTGTATTTTTATCGGGAAACTTGCTAAAAATTTACAAGTTCGTTTGGAAGGAAATATTCCAAATTTTCGAATAAAGGAATAGCTTTTTGTTTTGCTGGAGTGGTGGGGTCGATAGTTTGACTGTTGATTGAGATAAAACAAGGCGAAAGAGACTTCTGAATGAACCGCTCGCTCTTGCGGACTGAAAGCACCGATACACTATAAATTATAAACGACAAAGTCTGGCGAAGAGATGTTTATATTTATATGTGTGTCTTCCTGTAGAACAAGTCCATGTATGGTTGCCACACCTAAAGAAAACAAAACTTCCCTGACCTTCGCAAGAAATTTAGAGTTTCCTTGATCAGATAACAAACTCCTTGACATTTCCTGACCTTGAAAAAAACTTTTCGCTGACTCGATCTGACCTCGAATACAAGCTTAAATGACCCATAAATGCGACAAAATTCATTCAAACTGGAGAAAATACTCACTGTGTGCCCTTCGGGAACTGCATCCACGCTAATTTCTGCAACCAAGGAACCGTACACGTTTACACTTTTCATTTTTGTCCTGACACATTCCTCGATTCAAAATGGCGGCTGCCGCGTTTCCCGAATCAAAACAATAACACACGACCGCAATGCACACTGGTTGAGAGGGACCCTTTAACACCAGATCAAGTTACTGTTAAGTCTTATTTATTGTTTGAATTATGCTATCAAACCATTTTAATTTAAGTATTTCTGTAAAGGATAAACGGAATGAATCTGTAAGAATAACCATACAAAAAGGAACGGTGGATCCCACAGATGAGCAAGAAACCCAAAATTTCAGAATGTCAGTGGACCCTTCTAGAGAAGATGAGATAGAGAGTCCAGCTCACAGTAGCGACGAGGAGGCATTAAAAGAAAGACGACAGCATCTGTTGAAACAGCTAGGCGAAGCACGCAAAACTAATGCAAAACGTTGTTGGGAATTTAGAAAATGGAGGAGTGGAACACAGACCGAAACAAACACTGCGCGTATTGCTGGAGAACAGGTGGGTTTCTGGATTAAAACAAAATTGGTGTATTTCATATATTATTTACAACTTTGAAACTAAGCACAAGGTAAACACGTAATGACTAATTCTTCTCTTAGTTCAAAAGGTTCAATTATTTTAGTGACTATCATCAGGATAGATTACAGTGACCGGCCTTATTATCATATAACGATTTTGAAGAATTAACTTATTGTTTTAACCTCCATTTATTCAAGATGGCGGTAAATGTATCTCATTAATTTTGAGATTTTGAGTGTGTTCATGTTAGTCAGGTGGCTAAACGAAAAGATCGTGACAGATCGGACAAAAGCACCACCAGTGTGATCTCTTCTGTAACTCATGTTATTGGGCTTTAAATTTCGTAAAAAGTGGCTATGATGGACTCCCTGTGGTGAAAATTTTCACATTTCAATTTTTGCCTCAATTTCTTTGAATCTATCTTATAATATAAATTCAATAAAGTTGAGCTTTGTAACTCAGGAAAATCTTTGAAATATTGTCAAAAGCTTTCGTCCACATCTGTAGACTTGTTTGTTCACTTAGACGCTGAATGCGCATACGGTACTTAATGACACTAGGGCCCAGTTCTCCCGTTGAATTCGGCTCTCCAACAGATTGTTCCATATGGGCGGTAGTTTATATCTTCCTCCGTCTGCATTGATAGATTTCTATCATTTAATGTTTTGAACACCTACATCTATCTGCTATTAGTAAAAATCTACTAGTATACTAATGCAAATGATACAATCTGATTGCCTGAGCTACTCGTATACTATCAGCCATTAGTGTGCAGTGGCTGGAGGTCGTCTAGTGGATGATTTAGAGTTAATACTAGACAATAATATAATTACTAAGACATATAAATCTCGAGCTAATAATCTAATTGTTAATTATTAATATTACTGCAAAAAAACACATTACACATTAAATATGCCCGGTTTCTGTAAGATATTGTTCAGACTCGTGCCCAGTGTTCACTCGGTCATCCAAGATGGCAGCCTCCAGGTGTCACTGCAAGCCGTGTAAGTACAGAAGGAAATTTTGAAATTTGTTGGCAAGTGTCGCTTTTTTAAGACATAAATCGAAGGTTACGCAACTCTGTTTCATTTCAGTAATCTGAAGCTACAAAATGCCGTTTCAGTGGAATCTTTGCATTATTTGTCAAGAAGCTACTTGTGAGGTTTTAGGATGTCCCTTAAATGCTCATACGTTCCACTCTGATATTTATAGCTCCTTTTTGAGTTTAAGTCGCAGTTAGACATTGGTACTACTTTTGACGATCCCACAAAGCAAGCAGTGTAGCTAAGTGCATCTTTTGTGAGGACACAGACAGCGCTGGAGTGCTTCATAGTTTTTCCACATTGGAAGCCGATAGAAATCTTCATCTTATTGCTACTGAAGTACAGGACTTTCATCTGTTGGCGAAGATATCAGGTGGTGATTTGATTGCCATTGAGGCGAAGTATCACATGAAGTGCTTGACAACCTTCGAAACAATCACAGGGCAGTCAAAGAAGAAGCAAAAGTGCTGAGTTGATGGAAGATGAAGAGCAGGAAAAAATGAATGAATCAAGGGCATTTTTTGAGTTAGTTGACTACATTGAGAACTCTGTGGAAAACGGAACCCTGTTCTTTGTACTTTCAGAACTACATTCGTATGAAAATCGTCTGAAGAATCTCGGTATCGCTAAATCTATCAACAGAACTAGGCTTAAAAATGCGATATTGAATCATTTCACCAGGGTTTCAGTGTATCATATGACCGAATAACGGAGATCGAAGACTGGCTGGCTACTGCAGTAACTGAGCGATACCAAGAAGACGGATACGTGTCACTTGCTTACCTCAAGAAAGGGCTTTTTTCATTCGGTGCTCTTGACAACCTGGACCACAATCCAAGCTCAACAACGGCGATGTCATCCTTTCATGGAACTGGTATCAGTATATTCCAGTTTCCGAAAGAGAATGACCCACACGACCACCAATAACTGTACCTGCTTCCGGAACTTGCTCCCTTCCAGACAGCTATGCAATCGTCCAACCCACTGAACTGAAGACAAACATCTGTTTTGGTTCCGGAAAGCAACCTGCAACAAGTTGACGTTACGAGTTTGGAAGAGGGTAGATTGCAAGAAAAATGCTGGGTGGAACATGCACTGAAAGAACTAAACAAGGATAACTTGACATCGAAAGACGCCATAGCGTGGGCGGCCTATCATTCATCCGAGCAACCTATTGAGAAAGATCCCCCAGCTATATCTGCACTTCTTCCCCTCTTTTATGAGAAAGCTGCAACACCTGCGATGATAAAGCATGGTATGAATGCGCTGAAACAAGCAACAACATTTCTTAACCCTGGACAAGTTCCAGTAATCGCCTTTGATCAACCCCTGTTTGCTTTGGCCAAGATGGTACAATGGAAATGGCCAGAAACGCACGGTGAAAAAAAAACGTCGTCATGTTTGGTGGATTGACAATTCCACAGTGTCAAAGTCTTGCCAAGAGTTGATCAAGGGCTCATGCAAAGGACAGTGTTCCCGATGTAAATGCGCAAAGGCTAACTTGAACTGCACACCTCTCTGCCAGTACAGATGCAATGACAGCAGTGCTGTGGAAGTGTAGATGACAAATACTGAGTTGTACGGTATTCTAGCTGCCCAGGATAAATTCAATCAAATCGGCTTTACTACCTGCAGCTTGGGTGTTGTTTACAAAACATACAATGAAGTGACCAGGCCCACTATGCATCATGGGAATTCATATTCTCTTAGCGAATTCTCAAAAATAAGTAGTCACGGCTGTTCAACCTCTTTTGCTTGAATGTGAGTATTTTTTGGTATGTTTTTGTAGTTATTTTATATCCAGAAACATGCTTTCAATTTGAGCTTGGTAACCAAGCAATCCCAAAATTTGACTGTTTTACAATTTATATCGTTACAAGCAAAGGAAGAGCGATTTTCATGGGCACTGGTCCCAAAGTTGTTAGGTATACCCTAAGCAAGCTGTGTGCAAAATTTGGTGCTTTTGTCCAGCGTGTCATGATCCGGCGAAAATTTTGCACTTAGCCACCTGACTATATAATGTACCTAGAGTTCGCCTCTGTCCATAAATGTGATGAAAAAGAACTCTGGATCGCGGCCCGACCAATCGGTAAATAACCTATATGTATTTACTTATACTTAATCCTCTTCAGGCGTGTCCACGCATATTAAACACCGTAAATATTTAACCTCTGACATAATGCCACCCCTTGTTAGGTTAATGTTCCCAATTTTCAAAGGGGGTTTCACCTTTTGATAGCAAAACTTCCGTTGCTGTAGTTCCTTTATTCCTCAGGACTATTTTAATGTCCACATGTTTGTCATTTTCCCAGAGAGAGAGGTTAACAGAAGATTTCATGATGCCCGATTATCTTGCTGAAGAGCACCGGGAGTGTGATCATGATCCAGTGGAAGAAATTACCATGCCATCACTTCATGAAACCGCATCAATGGCAGTAACTCCTTTTCCAGACTTTTGCGCACCTGGGTGGTATCTTGATGAGAGGCAGGATATTCCAAATTGGAATATCCAAAAAAAGCCATGGAACTTGTAACTCGAAAGTCTCGAGCAAGAGGTAAGTATGGAGATAATTTATCTTCATTTTAACGACAACTTTTACCTAGTTAACCCTTGTCACAACATTCGACAGCAATATAATAGTGTAAATCACTTGTATTTTCTGCCGCAGAGAATGATATTCGATATTCTCCAAGATATTGTATTACCTTTTGTTCCAGAGTTGTACTCAGTGTTTTCTGTGTTACCAGCATATTCCAATATAAATTAGGATCAGGTTGCAGATATGGGAAAGAAACTAATTTTCAGAGTTCCAAAGTCAGTATAAATAATCTTATAATTTGGAAAATGCAATGAGTTTTCGTTCTGCTAAATCTGTGTTGTATGTTTATAGGTAACATATGCTATGGATAACCTCCCCAATAACGTAATATCACATTCTTTGTACCGAGTACCAGTAAGAAAGGAAGCTCTATCTTTTCTTGTAGACAACAAGAAGCAGTTGAGCGACGAGGTATGTACATTTATATATTTGTCTGGGTAGTAGAGAACTAAATGCGAACACTCGTGGTATGTGTCAAGTAGGACAACGTCTCAGTAGTGGACTACCTTTCTTTCTGGAAATGAACCTATTTTTCATGGAGTCGACTGCACACGCAAACAAGCATGTAAGTTGAAAAAGTCAGTGTTCCATTTTTACAAACTCCCCTTGCAATATTTACCCCAACTCCACCTTCCCACGGCACCCACATGGAAAGTAAAGTATGTTTCAAAGAAATTCTACAGAAGGGATGGCAACACACTAAGTGTATCAATGAGATCATTTGATGAATATATAATTCCTCACTGGCCAAAAACACCCAGGATGCACTAGTTTGGAATTGCAGTGTATTAGTTTTCTTTGTTAATTCTTTCCTATTCACCACACGATCCCATTTGCTAACGTTTTTACTCCAATAGGGTGACCTCAAGGTGTACACAATGAACACCTTCTTCTATCCAACTCTGCTTCAGGGCGGGTATGGTGGTGTACTAAACTGGGTGGAACAGGTACAAATGGTTAAATAAAAATACATTTTTTTTTGGTGTTTAGTATGTCTTAAGTGGCTGAATTAATTTTTGCTCAATTTATTTAATATGGACAAAGTGTTGAACGTATAATATTTCATAAAATTATTATAAATTTTCTTAGTTATAATTGATTAAGTTATGACAGTATGGAACTGTCTATATAATCTTCCATCAGGTCAATCTACTTGAGATGGACATAATATCTATACCGATTTACTCTCCTGAACACTGGTCTTACGCTGTAAGTGTGCACTTCAGTGATTAGTAATGCATGTAATATCCTAACGACCTGCTGTTAACTATGTTTTGACTAATTATTTGGAATGAACAACACTGATTCCACTCGGACCGGCAGCATGTTCAGTACAAACTCGTCGAGAAATTTCCAGCTCTTAGTCTAATTGTTCCATATTTTTACACTTTTGAATAGGCTATCCATCTCAAAAAGAAAACCTTCATCTACTATGATTCTTTGAAGAGTACAAACTTGGCGTGCGTAAGAAACCTGAGGTACCTTGCGTGAATACATGTCATCGTCATTTCAGATTAGAGTGTTGCCAGTATTATAACCACATTTTAATTTTCAGAACCTACCTCTATAATTATGCCTTTGATAAATCTGGTGAACAAATCGATCCGGATATAACATGTGACAAAATTGGCAAGGTATGTATGTAACAATAATTTAATAAAAACAATGTGATGGCTGTTTTCACCGTTGTCTGAGCTTACATGCTTTGTACCATGTCACTGGATAATGAATAAATAATTTGATCAATGATTTCATTTATTGCGTGGATTGTGGCGTTTTTACCATGATGGTAGGTTTTAGGGTTTTTTTTTCTTTCAATTCATCTAGTTGCTATTTCTCATTTCGTGTATTTGGCTTTTTCATCTTTTTAGTACCACCTTTATACAATCCCATGGTATACTTCGACTGGACTTTGATCAGGTAATTGAGATATACTTGTTCATTGAGGTGGAATAAATAAAACGTAACTATGTTCTCTGTTATATTTATGCCAATTTCACGAAAAAATTGGCCAGTTAAATCTTCTGTTATGAACTAACGTTTCAACATTTCAAGTTTTGGTACAACCATACATGTAGTACTGAAAGTCATTAAATTTCATGAAGTAAGTACAAGTAATCAAAAACATAAATGAACTGAAACGAAAATGAAACGCATTACAGAATTATGAATAACGAACTGTCCACTACATTGTCTTCTCTTTCTAATTTACAGATTGACATCCCTAACATAAGGATGTGGGTCACTAAGATTCTAAACATTTCAGAAGATTTGGTTCCCAAGCTGAAACAGACTACTGAACAAAAGTGAGAATACAATATGAGTGTGATACATAAACAAAGTTTGTCTTGATATTATTACATACATGTATTTGTTATAACAACAAATGGACAATAATTAACACGTTCTTACCAGAAATCCCGGCCTGAACAATCGATGAAAATCGATCATCGAAAATCAATTGATGAAAATCGATAACAATCGATGATAATCAATGCCAATTAATCGATTGATATTGATAATCGATAACAATTGATAATCACAAAATTCTTAGTCATCGATTGGTCATTGATTATCAATATCCATCAATTAATTGGCATCGATTTCATCTATTGTTCAGGCCGGGGTATAATGGGAGGCTTTTTAACCGGGCGTGGGCCTGGGGCCCAGCCCGGTTAGTAAAATAGCTTGGGGTTTTTTTTGTCGTGATTCACCTTATACCTCTACTCCGCCAAAGTGCTAGGAGGAGAGCTAGGGGTGAGTATGAATATATATGAATGTATTCGCCTTGTGAAAGATTTTCTCGGGGAAGAACGAAGCCCGGACTCGAGAGAGCGGCGGAAATCGAGCCTATGTGAAAGTTGGACTGGTCCAAATAAATATTAATTTAGGACCGCGTAAACACATCGGAGCGGCGTACAGATTTCGCAACGTCGGTGAGTTTGACTCGTCAAAATATTAAATCATTGTACTCACTACTAGGTGGACACACTAGGAGCGCCATTAGATCAAATTTTTTATCAAGGCTACGTTACATTTCGCCAGGGTCATAATATTGTCCTGTTTGTTTTGTGTGAAATACATTTCTTTTCCGTAAAGGAAAACAGAAACTTGCCCAGACTCGCAGATTTATGTAAACAGAAACTTGCTGAGACGTGCAGATTTATATTTGGACGATTACGTCATAGGGTCACGTCGAATCGTGACTTGAAGAGATTGTCTGTGAGGTGCATACGTACATCACATACACTGGAAGCGCCATTAGATCAAATTTTTTATCAAGGCTACGTTACATTTCGCCAGGGTCATAATATTGTCCTGTTTGTTTTGTGTGAAATACATTTCTTTTCCGTAAAGGAAAACAGAAACTTGCCCAGACTCGCAGATTTATGTAAACAGAAACTTGCTGAGACGTGCAGATTTATATTTGGACGATTACGTCATAGGGTCACGTCGAATCGTGACTTGAAGAGATTGTCTGTGAGGTGCGTACGTACATCACATACACTGGAAGCGCCATTAGATCAATTTTTTTATCAAGGTACGTTAGATTTCGCCAGGGTCATTCCTTTGCCTAAATGATATTTTATGAATATTGTCCTGTTAAATAATTGTCATTTTGTGTATATTTTCTGAGAAAAACAGAAACTTGCTGAGAAATGCAGATTTATAAATAAGGACGATTACGTCATGGGGTCACATGAGTCACGTCTAACTGTGACTTGAAGAGATTTCGCAACGTCTGTGATAAACCAGGGTCGCCGTTAGGTCAAATTTCATATCAAGCTATTACTTTTGATTTGAACATGAATACTCTGCTGTTTATTTAGTGTGAAATACATTACTTTTCCATGTTGGTGCAGCAATTCACTTCCTTGTATGCAGAAGATTTATAAATAACAACCATTACGTTACAATATCACATTTTGACTCATGCAATTTGTCGAACTGTGACTAGAATAGCTGCGAATGATGATGGTGCAACGCGGAACGTCTGCGATTGATGGTTTAACACCGATTCGTACCTATGTTGTCATGTTTTTTTCCTCTTATTCAACTTTGGCTTTATATTGAGGAATGATCTTCAAAGACTGCTCAGAGGCAAGAACATTGACAGTAGGCACTATACGCAAACATCAGACTTCAGCGTGACTGCCGTGACTAATCTGATAGATTTCAAGCAAGAAAGCAGGTAAAACGGCTTGCTTGCTTGATAAAAAAAGCCCGGTTATATTTTCTTCGAAAATTCTTGTTTCATATGATTTGCCGTATAAATTTCCGTGAGTTGTGTTACAGTAGGTTATAAGGTAGTTCGCATGACAAATTGAAAGGTTGTTGATTAAAAGAGCAAACAAACCTCGCAGTAGTAAACAAATGGAGCGGTGTAAATAGCACAGGCGGCAGACCTTCTAATTAGTTGTTACAGAGTCAAAGGAAAAAAGTTCTACACAATTGGGTGTGAAATTGTTATCACCATGGCCGCTGTGGACGCTGTGAGTGTTGAAATCCCACACATAGAAGAGCTCAACCCAAGAGAAGTTAGAAGAGTGTATCTCATCACTTATAGTCAAGCTGATATGGACATTGTGCCGTCACACGAAACATTTTCGCGCATTGTATTAGAGGCTTTTGAAAACGCGACTCCGGAAACGAAATGTTTGGTCGTTTAATGGGTTTGCAGCAAAGAAGCACATAGCACAGGGGGAATGCATTACCACATGGCAGTGAAGCTTAGCACTCGTAGAAGATGGCTGAGGGTTCGTAACTATATGGAAAATGAGCACGGAATAAAAGTCAACTTCAGCAGCCATCATGAAAATTACTACACCGCCTGGAGATACAGTTGAGAGCTTCAAGCGTACGCTACGAGACCGCAAGGTACTATGGGTAGTTGTAAATTTGTCTTAGCTAAGGTTCGCGGTTTTTGCGTTTGTTAGTGCGATGAGTGAGGTGGATGTTAGCACCATAAATGTTTGCCTTCGGGTTTTAAAAGAAAAGAACAAATCCAAGTACGATGCGTATTTCTTGAGGGGCGTACCGTTATTTGATAGCGTGAAAAGGCTGAAGGAATACCTTTTGGAAAGGTGTAAAGACGACATGTGGCCGGCCTCGGATACCACATTCCGCCTGGGATACTACGGCGAAGGACACCAGAAGTTTTCCATTACTTCAGAAGTTCAGTTAGGCGAAGCGATGTCGTTGGTAAAAAAAGGACTGGTGACCTTGTGGGTGGACCCACATTTCCCGATGGATGATGGACGCGTTTCTGTCAGTTCAGGGAAAAGAGAAAAGGTGTGTGAACAAAGTAATTGAAATAATATAATTTCAAATATGGGCATAACCATTTCTAATGTAATCCCACTTTTGCTGTTTTGTTTTTGTCACTTGATTTCAAAGGCCTTTTTTTCTCTTTCTAGCTAATCCCCGTTCCGCCGATGACGACGAAGAAAGCGGGAAGTCCAGTTATGAAGAACGCCTCTCTAGACTGCGAGCAAACCATACACTTCCAGAGTTTAAACTGTCTTGCTGGGCTCAAATGTTGGTAAGGGACTAATCCATCATCAATGAGATCTCAGTGCAAGTAATGAACGAGCGCTATATCTGACTGTCTGCTATTCATATCCTGGGTTTTTTTTAGATTTCAGGTCTTAGTAGTGAATCCCGTAAAAAAACATACTATCCTTCGTAAAGTTGTTTTTCTAATTCTTTATCAATTTGCATAGAGCGCACGTTCTGCACGTGTATCTAAACGTATTCAAATCCGCGCTGTTTTTACGAAGAAGTTTAAAATATTTTGTGCGTGATAACAACAACAACACACTTTATTGTACCCATAACAAAAAGCAATGAGATCAAGAATTACATTTCATGCATATTCAAACAACAGCACTAGCCGTTAATCAGTCTTGTTTCTTTGTAGAAGTCCGGATTTTTCGGAGTTCGAAAGTTCTTTTATTGTAATAAAAATGAGCTTGAGTTAAACCAATTAATCAATATAGATACATTGAATACGTACGGCTGTTTTATTTGTGCGTTCTAGGTAAATGGAACCCACAGGAGTGAGGAGGAACCTCCAGATTTGCCCCTTTTTACAGGAAAGGCTAAGGGGGTAAAACTGACGGAAACGGAAATCTCTGGGCGGGCCTCTGGGCAGTCCGTTGACGATGCTGCTGAGAGAAAGGTAAACATCTTGAGTAGCAAACTTCGATCAATCTATGCCTCTAAACACGTTAAAAATTCTTAATTAGCTTTCACTTGCTGTCACTTTTCTCTCCGTAGATCCGTATGCGAAGTGCTGTTTTGCAGCAGTTGAGAGACCTCAAGGCTCTCAATGGCGATGGCGTCCTTTCAGACGACGAGTTCTTAAGCCAAAAAGAAAAGCTGCTCAAAGAACTGAGCACACTGTAATTTATTTATTTAGAAAAAAAACTTTCAGTTACAAATATTCCGCGTGTTGGATATAATTTCTCACTTCTTGGTCTGTAATTTGAAGAAAGGCTTCTTGGACCATTAATCCTGGATCGTCACAAAATTGCCATGCTGCATCATTTTCCCTGATCCAGTTCTTAGCTTGTGCAAAAAGCTCTTCACACGGCATAAAATCAGGGCTGTATGGCGGCAAAAAGATGACAATAGCTCCAGTTGCATGTATTGCATCAACAACTTCCTGTGTGTGGTGGATAGCTGCATTATCTAAAAACACAAGCAAAATAAAAGTGGCCGGATTGGATTTTTGAACACATTCTCAGTCAAATGACCAAAAATCGTTACTAGCAACTTTAGAATGTAAGTAGATTTTAACCTCGGTTCGCTTACCCAAGATGACCACCGATCGCGGATTTATTCCATCAAATGGAAGCAAATTAGGACAAAGCTTTTCAGTGACAAAGTCATGAAAAGTCGTGCCGTTGATGTTTCCCTCGTAGATACCAGTGTCAATTATGCCCTCAGTGCAAATAAGAGGAATAGCAGTAATACGAGGACCCCAGTTCTGCATGAACTTTTTAACCTCTGCTCTTTTGCCAACAAGACTGCGTCCGTAAGATCGAGAAATTATTTTGTCCTGTCAACATCAACATAATACAGTGTAAAGCCCCATTTACACGACATTCATTTTGGGTCCGGCACTCCTAAATTTTGGCACGCGGGCCGATAGTTTAGGGCACGGCCCGCTTGATTTTTGCCGTGTAAATGCAGAATTGTTGGCACGCGTGCCCAAAAATTTAGGCGGGCCGAGACCACCTCAGGAGGTAGTCTCGGCCCGCTGAAAAGAGGCCCGCGTGCCAAAACAAGATGCATTCTCGTTCCCAGAGCCTTCGCCGACGCGGCGAAAATAACTCGTGGCGCCAAAATTTCAATGACGCATGCACAAACGTTTCTTGTTCGTTCGCCGGAAGAAAGATGGCGTCGAGAGGGAAAACCTGGAGCAATGAAGCAACAGATACTTTGATCAATTTATGGTCAGAGGAAACGATTCAGTTTGCGCTGAACAACAGTAAGACTAAGGAATCCGGGGAAGTTTACAACACACTACAGGTAAGTAACAATAATTAAATTTCAGTTCGACACAAAAGCTTCTCGGTTGTCAGAAACAAATTAGAATCGTGATATTAAAAAATAAGCGTAAGGTTACCTCGTTCTCTCCTTCCACTGACATTATTATTTCATTGCATTGCCCTGTACTGAAGCATGGCATATTCGTATAATTTTGTGTCTTGTTCTATTTACATTGCTTTCATCAACTTAAGTCAAATGTGTTTTAAAAATCTTTTCATCAGGTACAGCTTCAAACCAAAGGTTTTGAAGGCTTCACAGTTAAAGAAGTTATTAGTAAAATGAAGAAATTAAAACAGAAGTATAAAACGGAAAAAGACAAAAGTAGAAAAAGTGGAAATGGCTCGTCAAGAAAGCAGTGGAAATATTTTAGCAAGATGGACAATATTTTGTCGGAGAGGCACATTGTCAATCCTCCCTCCATCATGGACTCAATGGTAATGTCAGATACAAGCCAAGAACATCTTAAGCATGACACTGCCGTTGGTAAGTTCTTTTGATATCTCTATCTATTCTCCATTGCATGTATTTACGGGTCAGTTCATTGTAGGTGCATTTACCCTTGTAAAATAGCCAACTGGTCTGCCTCCTGCCAGTTGGGATTCTTAACCATGTTATGTTCATTTACAAGATTTGTAATTATATAACGAATTTTGCTTATAAACAAATTATTTAAATGAGGTGTTTACATTTTATTTAACACTTCTAGGCTATCTGCCTGTAGCTACTCCAAGTCATCTTCAAATTCAGGTCCAGGAAGTCATAGCAGAATGTAATAAGTTCATCTTCTAGCTTACCTTCTGACTCAGTTGACTCTTCTCTCCAACAAGAAACATTTACATCTGGCTTCAAAATTTCTGTAACTACATTATTCAATATTTTTCATTATTATTCTACTATTACATCATTTCACCATATAAGGTCAAGAGAACACGTAAAATATGACACGGTATTGACTACTTGAACAGAGCGAATACGGAAAATAGCATAAAAGTCGGGAAATTTTGCAGTAGAATAATAAATCCCTTATTCGATGGTTTAACATATAATACAAGCGGACATTTTGCTCATTGCTCGCATTTTTCCTCTCGGAAAAATACTACGCAACTCGCAAAATAGCTGCGCGTATTGTATGTTAAACCATCAAATAAGGGGTATATATTTCAATTTCAATTTAATATTTTTAAATATTTTTCCTGGAAGTGAAGACAGCCTTTACTTGCTTGAAGAAGGGGAGTGGGCAAACAATAATGTTAGTCTTCAGGCCTTTTAATTGAATGTTTTTTTAATAAAGACATGCTTTTAAATATAACAATCATCTTCATCATTTTCAGTATTGCTGTTAGTTGAGGATGACACTTATCTCCTCATCATATTCAGTGTAAAAATTGTTGGACAGCTGAAATGTATTTCAAAGTTAAGGATGCCATTTTGGCGGTTGCTGTCTATGAGTTAACCCTCTACATGCATTTTTTTAAATCTTTGGAGTTAGTGTGACCAAAGTATTCACAAATTCACAATGTCATGCTCATAACATATCTTTGCTTGCAGCTTGTGAGGAAGAACTAATACAGAAGTATGGAGAAGGTGGCAGGCATACAAGTTATACATTCAGCTGGAGTTCACGTCTCTCCAGATGGATCAATCAAAGTTTATGCTGAGCCAGATGAGTTCTCATGCCCAAACTGTGAGCAGGAAGGTGTAGATGAAATGCATGAAGGTAAGCCATTGGATCACTTTAAAAAAACAGCTGAACTCCAGATCATACATGTACCTAAATTTGCATGGTCGTGGTAACTACTTTGAGAATTTAAGAATCTAATTATGTTGGTCTTGCTTTCCCTAACTACTGGTATATGTTATCCTTTATACTTTGACTGGTTTTGCTTTGCCAGGCAAGCAAAAGCAGCATTTCCTTTCAGTAAATAGGTTTATACATTTGAAAGAAAGAAAATGCTAACCCTTCAATGTTTGCATCACTGAACCAAATTTGCTTAAGCTGGACAAAATTAATTTTCAGTATTGCTACATTACTTGTTGCAGCTTTTGACAAGCAAGGGAACAGTGAAAACCATGTTAATGACAAGGACCTTACTGTTGGAAATGCTAAGTGTGTTGACCTACCTCCAAAAGAAAGGAAGACACCAGTCATAACAACAAAGAAAAAACGGAAGAGTAATGTGGAGAAGTCACTGGATGTGGTATTTCAGAAATTTCACTTGATATTTAGCATATCCTGACTTTATTTGCAATATCTGTTTTACTGATTTCAAAACAAAGTACATTTATATAGCAATAACATGTGTGGATAAACAATGATTGTGCATTATTTTTGTAGACTTCAGAAGTTGGAAGAAGAGAACACCAGAAGGGAGCACAAATTTAGATTAGAACAAACCATACTGGAAAACCAGAGAAGGAGAGAGGAGAGAGAACATGAGATGCATGTGCTTCAGCTGCTCATGGGTTATCGACCAGAACGTCACACTCAAGACTACACAACCCATCAACAACAACAACAGCAACCCATCACAAACAACAACATGTATGCCTGTGAAACTACTATTGATTCCCATTTTCCAAACATTGAAAATTCATCTTTAGGCAGTAGTTTCAGTGGATATGGTTGTGTGAGTACTAGCAGCAATGCAAATCCAAATTCCTATTTTGAAATGTAAATTGCAGATGGCGAAGACAGTATATTGATTTACAGTTAAGTGCTAAGAATGTTAAATTGAGTGACACAGACAAGTTGTGTTTCCAAGATTACAAAAAGAAACAATGTTCATGATTCAGTTCAAGTAATGTTCCACTTTATTTGGTAAATTCCATTACCGTAAAGGCTCTATTTAGCCCCCTCTCTATTAAGCCCCCCTCTCTAATAAGCCCCCCTTTGGAAGTCAGATTTTGTAATAAGCCCCCCCCCCCCCCCATTCCGCCAGGATGTAAATGACGTTTCAGCAATATTTCATGGCGTTTCAGTCACTTTGTATTGAAACGTGGTCTTTAATTTCCAGAACTATCGTTGAGTTAGGGTATAAATGACGTTGCATTTGTAAGACGGTCATACATAACCCATTTTTTGTTCTGTTTTAGAGAAGTGAATTTTCTCGAAAATTTATGATTTGAAGCCTCCCCTCTCTATTAAGCCCCCCTCTCTAATAAGCCCCCCTTCTTGAGACCAAAAATTAAATAAGCCCCCCGGGGGCTTAATAGAGCTTTTACGGTATTTGTAATGTTGTTGTTGTTACAATTATTTATAATACTCACTACAAGAGAGATTACTTGATTTAGATGGTCAAGTCCATATTGTTACTTTCTTAACTTGATCTATGTATTAAGCATGCAAAAACATGAGCACCATGTTGAAGTTAATGTATGATTGACATATTAAAGTAAATTTCAAATAAAACAACGTGAACTCTGTACATTCATGTCCATGAAATCACTTTTGTTGCAGCTTTCCCAGATCATGCCAAGAGCATGTTGTCCAATAACATAGGATATAATGACTCAGAAGCTCCAGTTGATTTAGTCTAATTTACTGAAATATCAAGATGTCCCATCAGTTGTACTGATGACTAATGAAATATTGATTTGTTTTATGAGGCATATTTTCAACCTGCAGTAATGTAATTAAGAAGCCTCAATGGATCAGTACTATCACATGGTTGTCATTCATTTGTTTAATGTTTGATCACTCAGTAATAACAAAAATTTTCACCTTGTATAACTCCCAGGGGGGTACTTGGCCCATGTTTGGGTATAGGGGTGCCGCTGAGGGTTTGAAACCCTGACCCTGTTTAAGGCAAAAGAAAACCTAAAATACCCACCCTGTGTAGGGCAACACCCTCCATTTTAGGACCCTGTTTAGGGCAAACGACAAAATATATATACACACTCTCTTGTTCTAAAACAAGTGTAGGATACCGACAACAATAGCATTTATCTTGTCTTGAAAATGATGTGATGTTGAGTGATGAGCTGCTAAAGACCGGCAAATTTCTCCGTGCAACAATAGCCCGGAACAATACCCTGTTTAGGACAGACTCGCATGAAATTATATACCCTGTTCAGGGCTGGGAGGCCAAAAACCATACCCTGTCCAGCGGCACGTCCCCGTATAGGCCACATAAGGGAGTACCTCCCCTGGGGTATAACTCTTCACTTGATTATTCAATCTAATAATTATCCCATGTTCCATGACTCAAATTCCACAAATATGCATTATACAAGTGCCAGTACTTATGGTAGTGATGGCAATGACTACTTTGAATTATGATTAAAAAAATCAGATGCTGTAAGAAACAGTTGCAACATATTTCATTTGTTATGTTTATAATATTATTGTCAGAATTTGCTTACAGCCCATTGTAGGGTATTTCAAAATTTACGTTGAGTTTTGTCACACCTTTTATTCGGGATTAACTTGTTGCATGTTTCAGGTAATTTGTATAACATTGCACCCACTCTTTCCCTGACGTGTAGGAAGGAGTGCACATATTTTAGTTGAGTTGTTACTTAATTGCTTTGATCTACGGTTCGTTTGAAGAACTCTTTGAAACAGTGATGAATAAAATATAATAAAGTAATGACACAGTGCAAGCATGACATGACTTGCAGTGGTATTGTAGAGATTAGCAATCCTCTTGACTTAGTTATGCTCAAAGTCACTCACTGACAAGTAGATGAGCTACAAAACTACTGAAGGAAAATAATTAACAGTCACCTTATTAAGACATAAAGTACTCTGACAATGCTCCTTGGATATCTGTTGCATCCCTCATGGCAATGTCATCATCGGCAAACACAACTGGGTCTTCAACATCTTCAATGTCATTTTGCCATAGACGAAGGAATTCGTTGTTTTGAATTTGGCATATATTATGCAAGATACATGAGGCTGTTACCACAATGACAAGAGAAGGTACCTCCATGTCCACCCTCTTTAAAAATCGGATGAACCTGCCTTTCCACTTCCCAAAAGTATTTTCAACAGTCATCCTGGCGCGACTTAATTGGTAATTGAATTTCTTTTTTATTCTTGGTGTAGTGTTATTTTCGGGATATGGCTTCATTAACCATGAGAGCAAAGGATATGCAGCATCACCAATTATAACTGGAGTCATGTTCTGTCCACATATTTCTTTCTCGCAGTTCTCTGGGAAAAGATTGTTATTGTTTCCCTTTTCAAAGATTTTCGAATTTGAAAGAACCTGTGCATCATGTACACTACCTGGCCAACCTATCACAACATCTCTGTACAAATGATTGTGATCCACCACAGCCTGCATGATAATGCTGTGGTATCCCTTCCTGTTTACATAATCAGAGTGGCTCTCATTCGGGGCGAGTATGGCAATATGCGTTCCGTCAATTGCACCACCACACATTGGAAATCCCCATTCTTCCTCGTAACCCTGGATAACGTTTAAGAGGCTCTCCCCACTTGGAAAGGAAATTGCTGATGCCATCCTATTTATAATAGCCTCGCACACCTCCTTAATGCAAGTACACACAAATGTAACTGATACTCCAAATAAGTTAGCAATGGTTCTATATTCTGCTGTCGAGGCTACAACCGAAGACAAAAGTAGTTGGAACGCTCGCTGTTGCAAATAGAAATTTATCTCCTATTTACGCTAAAACTTTGTTATTATAAAGTTAGTGTCTTTGACTATGACTAAAGATCCCCCCCCCCCTCCCCCGTAACAAGGTTGCACCTCGTTTGGTGGTAATGTGGTTGCGACCCAACATTGAGACGGGGAGGGGGGGTGGAGAAGTTAATTCTGTTGATCGTGCCAACACTTCTGTCTTAGGTTGTAGGTAATACAAGGCTATTGCCAATCGACGATTTGGAGTAACAGCCTTTTGCATTGGTGTGTCCTGACGAGATATGTCGTCACAAATCTCATGGAGAATATATTCAAATGTCCCACGGGTTACTCTGAAGTTTGAGTACCACAGTTCATCCGGAAAACGTGATTCGACCATGTCGAACCAGGCAAAAGAATGGGGATGCATCCATACCTCTCTCAAGCGCGGAGTGTTTAAACAGTTCAAAATAGCTTGCATTAGGTCGTACTGTCGCCGCTTCAATGCCTTGAAGAGTGGTACAAGCGATGACCTTGCTTCGTCCTTGATTTCTGTCTGGCGTGTTAGCCTTTTCAAGGCATAAAGCGATAAAATTGCTTTTCGCACTCGAGTATCTGTCATTTTGATTTTGAACAAGCCGCGTAAAACCAACATCATCCCCAGGGCCATCTCCGCTTTCAAGATGGGAGATGGCCCTGGGGACGAGGTAGCCGCTGGTTAATAAGACCGAAAGCTCACAAATTTAAGAGTGCCGTTCTTATTTTTGGGGTGCCACTCAGAAATGAACATTGAAAAAAATCGAACATATTTTGGCGTGTAAATGAAGCGGGCCATGCCCAAAACTATCGGCCCGCGTGCCAAAATTTAGGAGTGCCGGACCCAAAATGAATGTCGTGTAAATGGGGCTTAAGTTATAGACTTGGAAGATTACAAATGGGATTAATTTACCAACAAAGTCGCCGAGAAGCACTTACAAATCCGCTTTCATCTAAAAACACAAACATTTCAGGTTCCAGAGTACAAACATCTGAGCGGAAAATTACTCTTGCTTCTTCAGATCGTTGAAGGGCAACTTTGTTCAGCTAATGAGTAAAACAAAGGAAGCCAAGTTGTACAGAATAACATTTTCACAAGCTGTGAAAAGTTACAGAGAAAGCACAAAAGTTAATTACAAACCTTTTTGCGACTGAAACGGTTTCGTCTTAAATAATAGAAAATGGTGGATACAACCAATTCTGATCCCGTTTGAGCATACACATCATGTACGATTTCTGACAGTGTTTTCTCAGGGTGTTCAAGCACTGCTTCTATAATCAAAAATTCCACGTGCGGGTGCATAGACACACTGTTAAAAGGTCTTCCAATGGTTGCGGTTTTAACTTCTCCAAACGTTTGAAATTTTGCCACATAACACTCGACAGTTCTTGGTGACATACACAAAGCAGACGCAACTTCATCTACTTTAAAGCCTAATATCTCCTTCATCCAAATGGCTCGCCATCGGAGATCTTCGCTGTATGGGCGAGGCATTTTAATTTGCTTTGGCCAGTTTATCGTATTCATAAAAATCCCATAGTACCTTGCGGTCTCGTTGCGTACGCTTGAAGCTCTCATCCGACAACCTTAATTGAAATAGCTGTATACAACAAAGGAGTATCGCCAAGCAATTCAATCGGAAAATCATCCAGATCTGGCGGATATCGGTGAACCAATTACGGCGCACGCAAGTAGCACGCATCACAGTCAGAGAATCAGCCCGCGGATGGCGACCACATGGCTTCAAAACGAACACGCAAGACGCTCACCATCTTTGACGTGTCACAGCTTGCTGTTGAAAAAGGAATAAAAACGCGCTTGGAACTTGTGGCGCTAGCAAATAGTCAGAAACGAGAAGGGAAAACTGATCTCGCCGAATTCATAGCCAATAAGGGTGCCAAAGCTGTGGATGATGCCCTTAGTGTGGGGTGGGAATTGGAGAATTCCGAGAATAGAGATTTTGTACAATGAGCTCAGGAAACCTTGTGTTGAGGGCTGCGATGGGAAATGGCTGACGATGGCTCAACAGGTTTCGATTCGTAATGACATTATCCAACAAGATTTCGCAGACGCAGTGCGCGTTCTTTTACAAGAAGGCCGTGGAAAGTATAGGAACATGCTTCTGAAGGGTCGGCTAATTGTGGAAAAACATTTGTACTGAATCCTTTGAATGTAGTGTTCACAACTTTTACAAACCCCGCCACAACCACGTTTGCCTGGATGGGAGCAGTTATTTTCTTAAATGATTTCAGATGGAGTGCTCAGATCATACCTTGGCATGATCTTTTGCTCCATTTGGAAGGTCAGAAGGGGCATTTACCTGCCCCCAAAACGAATTTCTCACAAGACGTCGAGTTCACGCGGGATACACCCATTTTTTGTACCTGCAAAGAAGAATTGTGTCTCGTTCGTGGTGGAGTCCTAGACCAGACGGAAACGCAGATGATGTGGGCCCGTTGGAAGGTGTACTCATTCCACTCGCAAATACCCGAAGAGGAGCAGAAAATTATTCCCTCGTGTCTGCGTTGTTTTGCAGAACTAATATTCCCCCAGAGTTAGTGTTTGTGCGCAATAACATGTACCAATTAACGAGTCACCAACGAGTCACCATCGAGTCACCATTTTGCAAATGTCGGTTATTGCTAACTATCTGGGATATATTACTGCACCGTTCAAGAATAGATCAAATATTCACCAAGTTTTCTAATTTTGGTATTTTCCAATCGATTATAAACTTGTATCAGGAATTTTTGGAGCATTGAACATATGGTGACATGCCCATTGCTAAAAAAAATATCCTATTTTAATTTAATTAAGGGATGGTGACTCCTGTACACTTACACAACTTAGCCATTTCACAGTAACCCGAAAGGTAATGTGCTTATTTCACATATGTGATAGATAATAAGACTTTTTCATGCTTGGAGGTGCTGTAATTTATTTGTTGCGTTGTTTGAAAGCTTCTTTTTTCATCAAAGATACCATGAATCGATGTCACCATTATTGCGTGATCAAACTTGTTCAGTTAATTATCAAATGTAAACAAAGCCTTCCTCGGTTCTTTTCGTATTAGTTTATTTAATGCCCTAGTTATACAAAGTTTAAATAATATAGTTCACATCATATTCTGTGAACTTTGAAAAAAACAATATGGAAATCAGTGAGTAATATAACTTGTAACTGATTCACTTTGGCCATATAAAACACATTTTTTTAACAATTTGAAATAACATTATTACATTATAAACACGCACATCAGCGCTGTGGAGACTGGTGATATTAAAA
This sequence comes from Desmophyllum pertusum, assembly GCA_029204205.1. Classification (NCBI taxonomy): domain Eukaryota; kingdom Metazoa; phylum Cnidaria; class Anthozoa; order Scleractinia; family Caryophylliidae; genus Desmophyllum; species Desmophyllum pertusum. The sequence goes on from MU825396.1 coordinate 4,268,016, forward strand.
TCGTATGACTCTACAATATACCGATAGTCATATCAAGTCCAGAGCAAGTCAATATTTTATTTGGCCACCTTTCCTGGCAATTACTTGGTAAATACGTTTCAGCATTCACGCAATTAGCTTATTAACAGTGGCGATTGGCACTGCTTTGAAAATGTTAATAACTCGGGCTTTGAAATCAGTGTATGATTCCCTAGTTATTTGCAACTCAATGGCCTGTTTCTGTAGTTTTCGTGAAACAATAGGGAACAGGTTCTCCAGACAATTTAGGTCGGGGCTTCTAGCCGGGATTTCTAGTAAATGTGAATTTGTCTTCACCATGGCAGTTATAGCCAACGCTGAATTCTGACACGGACAATTATCTTGTAAAAATAGGTTATCTTCCCCCTTGTCGGCCAGTTGAAACATGCGTGGAAAATGTTCTTTGATGTAAGACACAAAGAAACGGCCACACATTTTCTCGTATGGGTCACAGGCGATCACGCCCTTATCATACGATATCGCTACAATGAATTTCACATATTTTCCACCAGTTCCCTCTTTTCTACCCTTGACTATGCAACCAGTGGTAATACCTTCACCGCGCCTTCTCCAAATCCGTGCCTTTGGTGCTCGAGCCTGGTCTAGTGGATTCCTCTTGTAAACGAATGAAGTTCCATCAAGGTAGAAACTGACTTGCCGTGTCCATCTATCAGAGCGGTACTCTCTCTTCATTTTTCATGCAAACTGTAATCTTTTTTGCATATCTGCAACTGTTACGAGACCTTTCTTTCGTGTTTGCAAATAGTGGTACCCCAGCGAATTTACCCGACACCATTCTCTGACACCATTCTCTGCGAGACTCCAGCTTCTTCCATGATTCTCTTGCAAGAAAAGTTTCCCTCTCGCTTTCGAAGCCGCACTACATCTTGCAGAAGTTGTCTTCTCTGTCGTTCACTTAACTTCAATGCTGGCCCCGTTTTACGATGTTTCTTGCCCGACTCCTTGCTCACACCGATCCGTTCTTTCGTTATTTGCCACACGCTTCCCCTGGATATATGGCACATTTGCGCTACTCTACGTACATGTATGGTCAAGCCTTGCACTTTACATAGATAGTATACTCGTGCACGTGTCACGCTATCAATAACAGACTTGAAAACCATTTTGAACTCGGTAAACCTGCTTCTTCACCACTGATAAAGTTCAACATGTACTTTGCTTTATATATACATCGAAAACCAAAAATAACCCGGTAAAATTACATCAGATCGTTCGAAATCTAAAATTAAGCAAGCACTTGGCACGTCAATTGCACAAGAGTTTGTTTGCGTCATTTGTGACCTAACTACCCGATGATGATTCTTATCAATCAACACCTCTAACAAATGGTCACAAATACAATCCGAGACAAGTTAAGTTGGGACACTTTACATATTGCTGATATTTTTGTTCCCATTGTCCTCCTCCCCTTCCCAATGTTGTTTTGTTCAATTTTCTGATTCAATCTTACAAATCAACATTGAGAGGGGCAGGTGAGAGCACAACTGTCCCAACTAACTTGTCTCTTATTGTAGGTTCGGGAGAGTTTGAAAGCAAATTCCATGAAAAGCTTGATGGTCTTCCTGGAGTAGAAGTCATTCGAGATGAAATATTGGTGATGGGCTAAAGAGAGGCAGCACAGCCACTGAGAGAAATGACCGCAAAGGAAGCAAAGTTTGTCTGGTCCCAGCAGCATGAGACAGCTTTCCAGGAAGTGCGAGAGCTTGTGATCAAACACCCCGTACTGAAGTATTATGATTTACACGAGGAAGTTACAGTGCAGTGTGATGCAAGTGAATATGGGTTAGGAGCAGCTTTATTACAGAACGGCCAACCAATCGCCTTTGCTTTAAGGTCCTTGTCACAGACTGAGAGACAATATGCTCAGATAGAGAAGGAGTGCCTAGCTATTGTATTCTCCTGCGAAAGATTCAGTCAGTACCTTGCTGTTGTGAGAATATAACGGTTGAATCAGACCATAAGCCCTTACAGTCGATTTTCCAGAAGTCTATTCGTGCTGCCCCATGTCGATTACAGAGAATGCTGTTGAGACTTCAAAGCTACAACCTCCAGGTTAAATACAAGCCAGGTATGCAGATGTTTGTTGCTGATCATTTGTCCAGAGCCTCACTTGCAGAAACGGAGGAGATGCAAGACAACTTTCAAGTTTTCGCTCTAGAACTTGAAACACTCACTCCCTTTGATTCCATTCAAGTGTCTCCAGAAAGGTTAACACAGCTACAGACGGGCACAGCACAAGACCTCGTCTTAGAACGTTTGAAGACTACTGTCTTAACTGGATGGCATGAGAGAAGAGAGCAAGCCCCAGTACAAGTTTGTGACTACTGGAACTACAGAGTTGAGATTGCACTCCACAATGGCATCCTATTTAAAAGTCAAAGAGTGATCGTCCCCAAAGCCATGAGATCAGAGATGCTTTCAAGGATACATTCAAGCCATCGAGGGATTGCTTCATGCACAAGAAAGGCATGGAATGAATGCAGGAATCAAGGCCCTAGGAAAGGTGCTCAGTATGTGCGGAGTTTCAAGCCAAGAACGCTTGTCAGCCAATGCAGTCTCATGAAATCCCAGATAGGCCATATGGAGCAAAGTAGCCACAGATTTGTTCACACTGAGTGGGAAGAACTACATCACAGTTGTTGACTATTACTCAGATTTTGTCAAAGTAGGTGAGCTTGTTGAGGACACTACAGTTGGGAAACAAGGGAAAACACAATTAGTTCGAAATTGCGGGGAATTCAAAATAACCGAGTTCGAATTAGCTGATAGTAAATGACTGAAAAAACAGGGTAAATCCTAAGGAAATGGGTTTCAGTTCAAAATAACAAAGAATTCGAAATAACTGAGTTCGAATTAGCGGGGTTCAACTGTACTTTACATGCAGTCATTCAGGTCCTGAAAGAGCAATTCAGTAGACACGGGATCCCGGACACAGTAGTATCAGACAATGGGCCTCAATTCAGCAGCCAGGAATTCCACGAGTTCTCACTCCGCTGGGAATTCAACCATGTCACGGCCTCGCCGTACCACTCAAAGTCTAATGGTAAAGCTGAGTCTTCAGTCAAGTCTGCGAAACAGTTGTGGAAGAAAGCTGAACGTGATGGGAAAGACCCCTGGCTAGCTCTATTAGATTTCACTTCGCAAACCTCCATAAGATATAATAGCGTATTCTCCCCGTTTTTGCGCCAAATCAAGCCATTTCAAAGTCAAATCGAGGCTACAGAGCCTCGCTTTCATGCCGTTCCTTCTCGTTCTCCAAATGGCTTTGCACCACTCGTGTTGTTAGAACTTCATTAACGACCATTTCGCTTGCATCCTTCGCAAAATCTGGCCATCCTTCTCTGGAAAGGTAACAGAGAGATGGCAGAAAGCGGGGAGATTTCTCCCCCAGCCTCAGTTGAGGCACACACCCCAGATGAGAGGGTTAATCAAGAGTCTTCACCTGAGCGGTCGAAAGACTCCACTGCATCACAGAGGCAACGTAAGGAGTCCTCTAGCAAATTTGATAGTTCCAGCGAGTCGGACACTAGACATTCTGGTCACAAGAAATGCCAAGTACCAGCTGAGCGAGATAAGAACACACCCGCCGAAGCACGAGGGTGATGAATACGTAAGTTTTGACACAGAAACCAAAGCCCATCACAAGCTTGACTTGACAAAGGGCATGGTGAAATACGTGAATGATAAGTTCACTACTTATGTGAAAGACAAAGCTATTCAGGAGACAGTCCTAGAATCTAACCCGGTGCCAAGTATCGATTGTCTCGCAACCCCGAAAGTTGAAGACTATTTGGGCGAGATATTTGAGTCTCTCGGAAAGTCATATGGTCGTGAAAGTGACAGCAATGTTTAAAAGGTACAGTCCCGACTCACTAATGTCATGGGACCACTTGGAAAATTATGGTTGAATTTAGAAAAAGTCCGCACTGAGGAAACAGTGATGATCTCGACTTATTTGACTGCCTTAAGCTAGTGGAACAGTCGGTCTCTCTTCTGGGACAAGCAAAAGTAAGCCTGTCTTATTCCCGTAGGCTGGCAGTCCTCTGTTGCCTCACAGGGGACATGAAGAAAGCTAAACAGCTCCTTGACCAAGTCTCATAAGACCTTGTTTGGGAAAAAGTTTTACAAGGCCCTCTGTACAGCAACAAAGATTAGGAAATCAACAAAGGAGATTTCACACCATATTACTGGCTCTACTACACAGCCTCCCCCTCGGTCCTACAGAGGCAGGGAGAATCTTAAACAATATTCCAGAAGCTCTCATGCCTTCCATCTGGGGCCCTCATTTCAGAACAGAGGCGGGGCAGGTCTGTCTCCTTCCGAGAAAAGAGCTCAAGCTACAGAGGATACCCAAAAGGCAAGTCAGTTAAATTAAGGGTCAAATAGATAGCACCTGAATCAAAAAGGCCTACTCCAGATCAAAACAAAAACTCTGGAGATATCGTTACAGATAGTCCCAAAGGAAATTCATCCGGCTCTGACAAAACTAAGTTTGGACACATCAATTCTAAAAAGGTCCCTTCCAATGGCATCAAGACTCCAGTTTTTTCAAACCAATTGGACATTGCTGACACATGATCAGTACATTTTACAAATTGTAACTGGAGTGGTGATTCCCTTTCAGCAAACCCCACTCCAGACAAACATCCCCCATGTGTCTCACAATCAGTCAGGGACAAGGAAAATAGAACAAGAATTTGCAGCATGCTGCAAAAGGGTGCGATTCAGGTGGTCTCTCCATTGAAAGGGGAATTTATCAGTCCAATATTTCTGGTCCCAAAGGAAGATGGTGGGAGCAGACCTGTGATCAACCTCAAGAAGTTGAATTTCCCACATAATGTATCAGCACTTCAAAATGGAGGGACTGCAACTCCTCAAACATTTAATTCAGGAAAAGGATTTTATGATCAAGATAGATCTCAAAGATGCTTACTTTTGTGTACTTATGAGTCAACAGCATCAGCCTTTCCTGAGGTTCATTTGGGGGGGGGGGGGGGGCACACGGTACCAGTTCACTTGCCTCCCTTTCGGTCTAGCTCCAACCCCACTTTTATTCACAAAGCTGTTGAAACCAGTGGTGGCCCTGTTACGCAGACTCGGCCTGAGGCTAATTGTGTACCTAGACGATATCATTGTGTTCAATCAGACTTGGGAGGGTATATTAAGGGACCGCGACTCGACCCTCTGGTTGCTTCAACATTTGGGCTTTGTAATCAACTGGGAGAAATCGGTGCTAGATCCTTCACATTGCATGGAATATCTGGGCTTTGTGATAAATTCCCTGGAAATGAAGTGATTGCCAGGGGAAAAAATGAATCACCTCATCCAGTCTTGTAGGGACCTGATTCAGGAAAAGACTGCCTCAGTCAGAACCCTATCCAAAATTATTGGGGAACTGACCTCATCTATGCAGGCAGTTCTCCCTGCAGACACCTGCAAAGGTTGCAAGTGACAGGTCTGCTGGCAGGGAAGAGTTATGAGACAATAGTACCACTCAACCAGAATTGCCTAAACGATCTCCAATGGTAGGTGGATCAATGAACGAATGAACGGTCAATAATTACACCAGCCCCCGATCTGGTAATAACAACAGATGCATCACTGCAGGGCTGGGGAGCAGTATGTCAAGGGGCTCACACAAGGGGACTTTGGTCTCAGCAGGAGTCCAACTCACTTCATATCAATGCCTTGGAGCTGAAGGCAGCAGTGTTTGCTGTGAGAGCCTTCACTGCCAAACTAAGGCAGCTGCATGTCCATCTGAGAATGGACAACAGGAAAGCAGTTGCTTATGTATTGAAAATGGGAGGGACACGATCCCCAGTGTTGGTAGAGATAGCCCGCGAATTATGGGATTATGCTCTGAGCAAACAAATCACAATGACAGCAGAATATCTGCCCGGAGAACTGAATCACAAGGCAGACTGGCAGTCCAGGCACTTCCAGGACTCGAACAATTGGAAATTGAATCCCAACATATTCCAGGCACAAGACCAACTGTGGGGACCTCTAGAAATAGATCTGTTTGCCGACCGCCTCAATGCCCAACTGATGAACTATGTCAGTTGGTTTCCAGACCCATTTGCACAGGTAACAGATGCCTTTCAGATTCCTTGGTCGAAGCTGATAGGATACAGCTTCCCACCCTTCTCAATGATTTGCCGTTGTCTGGCAAAGATCAGGAAGGACCAGGCAACAATAGTTATGATAACACCAACTTGGCATACACAAGCATGGTACCCAGTTCTACTAGAAATGTCTTGCAGACAGCCATCTCAAGGACCTGCTAATGTCTCCCAGTCACCAACCACACCCCCTTGTTCTACAAGGCAATTTACCACTAGCGGCCTGGATGGTTTCAGGCAAAACATCCTTGCAAAAGGAGTTTCAGAGCAAACTGCCGAGTTACTCGGCTCCCACTCCTGGTGCAAGGGAACTACAAGTGCTTACAATAGCGCCTGGTCACAGTGGTGTAGCTGGTGTGACCAGAGACAAATTGATCCATTTTGCTCCACTGTGGCCTGTATAGCTGATTACCTCACCGAAATGTTTAACAAAGGCAGAAGCTATTGCACAATTAATAGCCACAGATCAGCAATCTCTGCCTTTCACAAGCCTATCGAGGGCTTTAAGGCCGGGCAACATGAGTTGGTATGTAAGGTATTGAATGCTTGTTTCAATGCCAGGCCACCACAACCAAAGTATGTGGTGATGTGGGATGTTGATAGGGTGCTAGATCATATCTGCACTCTAGGATGCGATGCCAACCTTTCAGCCAAACAACTGACTCTTAAGCTGAGTATGCTGCTTGCTCTTGCTTCAGCAAGCAGATCCTCTGACCGTAGGGCTCTTGATTGAAGATACATGACTGTACAGGAGAGCTCCGTTGTCTTTGATCTTGGTCGGTTGACAAAATCAAGGAGGAAAGGGCAGAGTCCTATTAAGTTGACGTTCACTGCCTTTGATGCTAACCCTATGTTATGTGCTGTCTCGACCATAACCTGTTATTTAGAGCTCACTAAGGCATGGCGCTCAGATGCCAATAAAAATCAGCTCCTGTTGAGCTATGTCAAACCGCATAAGGAGGTAGTTCCTTGTACAATTCCTGGATGGTTAGTGCAAATGATGAAAGAATCAGGGATTGACACATCTGAATTTTGAGCCCATTCAACCAGAGGTGCTTCTACCTCCAAGGCCAAAGCCAAAGGGCTTTCGTGTCAGGAGATCATGGCTATGGCCAAGTGGAAGAAAGAGTCCACTTTCAGAAGACACGATTTAAGGGATATTGCCCCTGAGGGGACAGGACAGGATACCTTCCAGGCCACTGTGCTCCAGGAAGGTTAGTTTGCTTTGAACATACGCTATTATATCTTATGGACGTTTGCAAAGTGAAATTGAAAATTTCATCAGTGCGCAAAGCGCACGCATTGAAATTATAAATTTCACGAGCAAACCGAAATAAGATATAATAGCGTTTCCACCCACTTAGATTTTCTATTATTAAGGAGTTATGAGAGGCAAAATCTTATTTCGGTTTGCTTTCTCCTTCCAGGTGCTAAACACAACTAGGAACATGTGGTGACGTGAAGGTCATTGTGAAAGACTTTTGGGGACCTTAGTGTCTTCAATCAGTGTTGTTGTTGTTGTTCAGTGGCATATCGTACACTGCTACCCTTGGGGACGTTTATTAAAGCACTCGTTTTTTCACTGCATTATTGTTTGTTCATTTTATTGTTTATTACGTGCAAACCTGCAACTACATAACAATAAAACTTTATTTTTATTCTTATTCTACGTTTCAACTCCTCTTTTTCTGCTCACCAATTTTGGAGAATGAGGGAACGGCATGAAAGCGACGCTCTGTAGCCTCAATTTGACTTTGAAAAGGCTTGATTTGGTGCAAAAACGGGGAGAATATGCTATTATATCTTATTTCGGTTTGCTCGTGAAATTATAATTTCGATGCATGCGCTTCGTGCACTGATGAAATTTTCAATTATAGGAATACTCCTACGGAAGGTGTGGGGACCAGCCCAGCACAAAGGCTCATGTCACACAGAACCCGAACTCTTCTCCCCACAGCATCAGGTCTGCTGCGTCCTGAAGTGAGTCAAAGCCCTACAGAGAGACTCGAGGTGAAAAGAAAGAAAGTTTTACCACGACCGTCATGTGAAACAGTTACCTGAACTTGAAATTGGACAGGAAGTGAGAGTCGCTCCCCTTCGAAAGAAACAAGCATGGGAATAAGGAACCTGCATCGAGAAGCTTTCAGACAGGTCATACTTGATCCAATCAGGTGACAAGACAGTCAGAAGGAATAGGCAGTTTCTGAAACCCGCGGCAAAACCCTCAGCACAAGACAAGCAGAGCAGCAACACTGGCTCAGAACATGATTGGTGTACTGATAAGATTTAGGGAGGAACTTGTTGCAGTTGTTGCTGACATCGAATCTATGTTACATCAGGTGAAGGTGGATCCACAAGACAGCAATGCTTTAAGATTTCTGTGGTGGCCAAACGGTGACTTAGGTATACCCCCACAGGAATACCAAATGGTAGTTCATGTATTCGGAATGACCACATCTGCCAGATGCTCACATGTTTGCCTCAAGAGAACAGCTGAAGACAACCAAGACAGGTTAACCGCTGAAGTCGTCCAAACCGTGAAGGGAAATGTCTACGTGGATGATTGTCTGAAGTCTGTTAGAACATCTGATAATGCAAAAACACTCGTGAACATGTTATCTAAATTGCTATCTCTTGGAGGATTTCATTTTACGAAATGGGCGAGCAATGACCGTGAAGTTCTGGCTAGTATTCCACAGAGTGAAAGAGCAAAGTCCATTTTCAACTTGGATTTAGATGACCGTACAGTGGAACGTGAAAACTGATTAATTAAGCTTTAGAATTGCCGCCAAGGAGAAACCGTTGACAAGGCGTGGCATATTATTAATTGCAAGTTCAGTATATGATCCTCTCGGTTTTGTAGCTCCATTTGTCCTGACAGCAAAGGTGCAAGAAGAAGATAAGATGGGACGAAGAGATCAATGGAGAAGAGCTGAAACTCTGGAAGGAATGGCTTGGTTGTCGGATGTTGCTGTCAAGAGGTGCTACAAACCCACTATGTTTAGTGAAGTCAATCAAGTCCAACTCCACCATTTTTCTGATGCTTCCCAGTTTGGGCCGTGTTGCTCAAGTTCATCGAGCTAAGGATGGCCATGTGCGTTCAGCTGAAATCAAGACCAGATCCGGTTATCTTACAAGACCAATCACCAAGTTGTGTTTCCTGGAGAACATTGCCTTGCCAGCCTAATTTGAAATCTCCATAAAGTTGTGTTTTCTGATAACATTGCCTTGTCTGCGAAATTAGAATTATGGAAATAAACTTTTCCCCAGTCATTTATTTGGGGTCGGCGATGTTGCAGACAGGCTGTTCGTTTAATTTCATTATACAGTTTTATGTAAATGTGTTCCTTTTGGTATATTTCTAGGTCTTTTTGGGACCCGTGGACTTTAGCGAGTAGTTCGTTGTACATTGCGGTTCATTAAGTTCAAGTTGCGGTGACCGTTTCGAGACGTTAGCATAAAACATTCGGTAAGATTCAGTATACCGTTTATGTTGGCTTCCACATTTATATCTATTCACTTGGTATTCTGTTAATTTCGTTTTCAGCAAACCTTTCAATGATGATGTAACACGGTGAAGGAGTTTGGAATTATAATCTTGAGTCAGTTTAAATGTTCATCTTCAACGGTCCGTAACAGTGATATCCTAAACAGTTTTTCTTTTCCAGATGATGAGTCCAGGGACTGTGACGCTGATTTGTTGATCCCAGTATTCCCAGGGAAATCGACACCAGAGTAGATGAAACCTAAGCTGATGTTAACCTCTGAGGATGCATTGCACTATTTTCAGTTAGGCAATGTTCGAATAAATGCTCCAAGGGAACGGAACGTTTTGTGGTCAGCAGGATGGATGGAAATGAAGAACTTAAAAAAGATATGTTAAGTTTATATAAAGACCCGAAAAAAGAACCTGAGAGCTGTTCCCAAGGTGCGTTTTGAAGGAGAACAAGGAGTTGGCGTAGGACCAGTTAGAGAGTTTTTTGTTTGTGCTCTGAAGATTCCACAAGAGGGAATGCATGGTGAAGGAAGACCTATTGTGTTCTTTGAAGGAGAACATGACCACTTGCTGCCCGTACATAACCAAATTGCTCAGCAAATGGGATGGATGGAAATGAAGATGATATCAATGACTTGGAACTCCGAGAAGTTGTAGAGAAGGTATCCAAATATACCCGATACTTTTCAAACATGTGCTACTTTTGATCACATGTAACACATACATTGTATCAATACTCCCGATGAATCAGCCATTCAGGCCTTTGACTAATAATTAGATTGAAGTGCTAACTTACAACCCCATACAATACAACCCAGATTAACAAGGTGACTTACAAACTTGTGTTCAACAATTCCACTCTTTGAAATTCCAGTGGCATATCTTTGGTAAATTAATCCAATATTCCATTTCAATTGATACATAACCTTTGTGCAGACTTACATGTATCATAAGAAAGGCGACATAAACCTATTTTTACTTGGTATGTTATTTTAGCCGCATGGCAATGTGCATGGCAATGCAAAGTGAAAAGAATTGAGAATAGGTCGCTTTTGGAATGTTAAAAGAATAGAATACATGTTGGCAAAAATGTAAGGGAAAGTTTCCCCAAGCCTATTTGATTGTTATTGAAGATTGCCAGTATACAATAATACATAATAATTATACAATAATCTTTCTTTTTATATATTCAGCTGATCAGGACCTGAATGAGGCATATCGATGATACTGGGATGAATTTTCTTTGATTAGATTTTGTTTGATTAGTTTTTTGTTTTGTTAGTTTGTTAGTTAGTTTTCCTTTCTCTTCTCTACTTTATACAGAAACAAAATTACTACTTTAATTTCTTTGTTCTACGCCATTATATAATTGATAATTTTCTTCTTGTTATTTATTACTAAAACCCTACTGTTAGCTACCCTTATTATAATTTGTTTTTCGTCACCTCCCGCCTCGAATAGCCCTGCTAATTTGCGGGAGGTGAAAATCATTGTATTTAGCCAAAGAGTTAATAAAGCTTGTTGTTGTTGTTTTCTCTCCCTCCACTAAACGCTGGTAAAAAAGCAGTTGTAGCGGAACAGCTGATGTTTGCTTATGTGATCGAAAAGAGAGAGCACAAGCTAGAGGAAATAGGAAAAGGCTTGGACAGCATGTTTCTGTTACAATTTCTGTGCTCCAACAAAGTCATCCAGCCAATGTTATTTCCAAGGGAAGACAGAAGAATAAACGTTGATGTTTTGAAGAGAAAAATTGAAGAACCATCAAATCAGGACAGCACATTTCCTTTGTTCATGCAGTACATTGATGAGTTGGATGCTACTTCACCCATTTACTACAAATAGAATGAAGTTTTTGATTGGCATCGGTGTTACCATAGCAATGCAAAGCCAAGCGCAAAACATTCAATGCATACGTAGAAAGGATGGAAATGTTCTTTACAGCCAATAACATTGTGGAAACGACAGGAGAGGGAAGCAATCTAGCTAATTGAGTGGTAGCAGATAGGAAACGTGCAATTTTTCTCACCAAAGTGGGACCGGAGGTACACTCAACCCTCAGCAATTTGTTGGCATCCGCTAAAACCAAAGACACGCCATTCACTAACATTGTGTGGGTCTTTGAGAAACACTACAATCCAAAACCGCTGGAAATTGCACAGAGCTTCCATTTCGGTACCCGAAATAAAAAATCTAGAATCAGTTAGTGATTATGTGCTATCATTGAAGAGATTAGCTGTCCATTGTAATTATGGTGAATTCTTGGATCGGGCATTATGAGACCGGTTTGTGTGTGGGATGAGCAATCCTAGCTGTTGAACACTGAGGACCTTAGCCTAAGGTCCTCAAGCCTAATCGCAACAATTACACTGTGGAAATGGTAATTAACGGGAAACTATGTAAGATGGAGCTGGATACTGCTTCGGTTTACTTCATAAATATAAGTAAAAGTGAGTATCTGGAGAGATTTGCAGGCAGGCCCCTGACTCCTTCAAAGGTAATGCTGAAAACATACACAGGCGAAGTGCTTGATGTGTCAGGCGAAATGTCTGCGACGAACAACATTAAGTTTCTCTCATACGATATGCAGTTAGCAAGAATTGGACAGTCATTGGTGAGTTATCAATGACAAAGTGTTTACTGATACTGCATGATAAAAAGTTAATCTAAGTACTGGAAAAGTAACATGTAACATGTAGAAGTAGCTAAATTATTTTTATACTTTGATGGACAAAGGACGATGGTTGATTTTCAAAAATTTCCAAACATTTTCCAAATGTTGCCCGAAGGTCATACAAACATTTCTGAACATTTTCCGAACTTTTTCAAAGATTTCCAAAGATTCCCGAAGATTCCCGAGAAATATCTGTTTTGACTAAATAGATGTTTTGACTTAAATCAATAAACTTTGGTTCATTCAGCATTGACACATGTCAAACTCGTCAGCAAACGTGACGTCATCGATATCATCAGACGTAGAACTACGATAATTTTTATGTGATGATACAATTTTTCTCAGTGGTAGAAATCCTTGTAAAACACTTAAGTTTATATAATAAATACATATATGGTTAGATTTTATAAATCAGTGGCCTCCCTGGTGAAAAATATTGAATCAACCTGGTGGATTTTTGTCTGCCATGGTAGAGTTTTTATTGAAAACCTGGTGAAGAATCAGGTGTCACCAGGTCTGTTACAGAGGGGTGTAACAAGCATGTTACTCAAATCATTCGGGGGGCACCAGTTGGATACTGTGGGCAAATGTTTTGTTGACATGAAGGTAAACAAGATTAAGGGTTCAACACCTTTAGAGTATTATGTCCTCCGGGATAATGTGAGACCTCTCCTGGGTTTAGAATCATGCTTAGAGCTAATCACCTTGAATAACAAAGTAGAACAAATAGGACTCAGTGTCAATGAAGTTCAAGAAAAACCTAACCTTTTGGATGAATTTCAGGATGTTTTTTGAAGGTTTAGGATGTGTCGAGGGCGAATATAAGATTAAATTGAAGGGTTATAGTCATCCAACCATTCAACCACAAAGGAATGTTCCCCTAAGATTAATGGATAAGCTTAAAGGAACTCTTAACGATCTTGAAAGAAATGATATTATTGCCAAGGTAGAAGAACCGGTTAACTGGGTCAGCAATTTAGTGATTGTTGAAAAAAAAACAATACTCTGAGATTGTGTCTAGACCCGCCAGTTGAAAAGGAGGATTTCAAACCTACAAGCTTTGAAACAATTTCAAACACGCTAAACGGTTGTAAGGTTTTCTCAGTTGTTGACATGTCAAATTGTTACTGGCACCAAAAGCTCACAGCAGAATCCTCATTTATATGCATGTTTAATTTGCCTTTGGCCGATATTGATTTAAGAGAATGCCATTTGGTATTTCTTGTGCAAGTGAAGTGGCCCAAAAACTGGTTGAGAAACATTTTGGTGATATTTCAGGTGCATTATCAGTTTTTGATGATATCATCATTGGAGGTAAAAATGAACAAGAACATGATTTGATTCTATGCAAAGTTTTGACTAGAGCACAAGAGCACAGGATCAAATTCAACCGCAACAAAATCCAATTTCGTGTTAGCCAAGTCAAGTACATGGGTGAAGTGGTTAGTGAATTGGGATTTTCACCAGACCCAGAAAAAATTTCTGCTATTCACAACATGCCCACCCCGTCATGCAAACAAGACCTGCAAAGGTTATTGGGCATGATCAACTATCTTGCTAAGTATATCCCAAACATGTCTGAATTAACTGCTCCGTTGCGATCCTTGCTTAAATGTATACCTGCCAACTCAAGGCGTGAGTCTCAGCCTGCCGGTCGAAAACGTTCATCTCATGCTAGCTCACGCTTACAGACCAATTTCTCTCATCTGGCTGAAACATTTGAGCTATTACAGCCTAAACTGACACACTTTCAAAAAATATGTAAACTCGAGCCAACACGAAGAAACATAGTCCTACAAGTAACACTATATGCTGTGTCTGAACGCATTGTGGAACTGGATGCAAACTCTGTTAACGTTCGGAAATCTTTGAATCATCTTCAGATGTCTTTGGCAATGTTCGGAAATCATCGGAACATCTTCGGAAATCCAGGTACTCTGAAGACAAAAATCTCATGCATTTGACTCAAGAAAAGTTGGCACGGATATAAGTGTGATGTACCATGGGCTTGGTTTCCAGAGCACGATATCGCACTTACAAAACTCAAATCAGTTCTGAGTAGTGCCACAGTTTTACGATTCTATGACACAAGCTTATCAATCACACTCCAAGTTGTTGCCAGTAAAAGTGGCTTATGCCCCATGTGCTATGTCAAATTCAGAGATCAATAATTTATTGAAAAAGAGCTCTTAGCTATCGTTTGTGGGTGTGAGATTTAACATGTACACATATGGGGCAGACATTGAAGTGCTTTCAGATCAGAAGCCCCTGGAAAGCATTTTCAAAAAGCCTCTTTTCAAAGTACCTCCTCGCTTGCAAAGAATGAGACTCCGTTTGCAAAAATATAATGTCAAAGTCAGATATGTTCCAGGGAAGTTTCTTTACATTGCTGATACCTTCTCTAGAGCATTCAATCAGTCCAGTGTTCCTACTGACAATGATATGCATCACGACATGGAGCATTTCATTCACAGTGTAATTACCAATCTGTGGTACTGTGCACATGGCTCAAATTCCTTTTCACTTTCAGACATGCAAATTTTCAAGATCCGAAACTGATGATGCGCAAAAAATTGGGATTTTGGTGGGGGTGGGGGTTGCTACTCAACCCATGTTTGGGTAAAGAGATGCCACTGGGGGTTTAATACCCTGACCCTGTTTAGGACAAAAAACCTTAAATACATACCATGTGTAGGATAACACTATTTTAGACAGTCCTAAACATAGAGGGTGTTGTCCTACAGGGTCACCCTGTTTTGGGCAAAGAACAAAATACACACACTCTTGTTTTACATTCAGCATTACTATCTTGTCCTGAAAATCTGATATTGACGGATGAGCTGCTAAAGACCGGCAAACGTTTCCAATCTTGGATTGCCAAAATACTGTATAAACCGTATTTAACGATGACAATCATGCAACCATACCCTGTTCAGGACAGCTTCAGATCCTGTCTAGGACAAATGCACATAAAATTGTACAACCTGTTCAGGGCAGAGTGGCCAAAAACCATACCCTGTCCAGTGACCCTGTCCCCCCACCGGTGTAAAAAAAAAATCTTAAGAGGGGCCAGGGTGGGAAAATAATTTATCATCATTTGTTTTACTTTCAGATGTGTTCAAAGTTCCACTGGAAAATATTGTAGAGAGTGTTACCTACAGCACAAGAGAGAAAAATGAAGTGTTTGTAGAGACAATTAAAAAGTCCATGCATAGTGAGATAACAATGGACAGCATTGCATATCTCGTCTCTGAGGGAAATCCACTGGATGAAAATGGGAAACTTTTGGATAACAACTTGTACGTGTTGGTTGGAACCCATTACTTGTAAGTAAAGTCACCCCCTTAGGGTAACAAAGTGCTAATTTTAAACTGATTAACGTTACTACCAACAGGAATATTTTGGATAAACTAACCAGTTAATTGCAAGAGATGCGATACTGGTCATGAGGCTATAACATCCCCATGAAAGAGGTATGTTGAAGCCTCAAATTACACTGTGTAATTTGTTGACTTGACATAGAGCAGCCCTAACGAAGTTCAACAAGGAGAAGCAGATGGTTGAAATACATGCCGCAATTTTCAAGGACCTAAGTGATGGGGAAACTCTTTGGTTAGGCACACAACATAACCTAAGCCAACACCTGTGCAGAAGAATCAGTTCAAAAGAATATGTAAGTTGATAAATCAATTTCTAGCTTATTTTCTAATAAATATCATGATTTATCACATCATAATTTCACGTGTTCATCAATCCTCATGCATTGTCATATTTTCATCACAAAATATGAACATGGTACACATGTATTATCATAGAATGTGTTCAAAAGAATTCTGACCAATAAATAACCCTAGCGTCAGAATTGAGAGGCTGTGATATGTACAGGATGCAATAACAGTATAAGATTACAAAAATGTATCTCGATTGGCTGTAGACAAGATACAAAAACAACTGTCCTGTTGTAACAAAATGTTGTTTTGTAACTGGACAAAATAAATAAACAGGTTAAAAAAAACTGTCCTGTTGTAAAAAGGTGGACATTATGCAGGGGACAGTTTTCAGAGGTTCAAATTTAATGTAATGTAATCGAGTAGTCGTTGACTTTTACAAACTCAATTGAGAAATTTTAGCTTCATATACTTGTACTGTATTTTCATAATTGGGGTGGTCTACATCTATTCAAGTAACTGTATGTGAAGTTACATTATTTGTTCAAGCCCAAAATAAACTCTGTCTTACAGATGACTAACTTCCACCACCTTCTGCTAGAAGGTGCAGAAGTACACAAAGAACCTCCACAAAATCTGCCCAAAGATTGGTGCTTGAAATGTCAAGGCCTTCTTCCTGAAGGAAAGGTGATGGTCCTAAAAATTTGCATTTTTTTACATTTTTTTATTCAGTGGCAGATCTAGACTTGATTATATGTGACCATCCACGGGAAAACAGTGAATAAGGTGAACGCACGCACACGGCATTCTCGCACATTGAAACAAAAGAATCATGCCTCAACACGGTAGCTGCGTGTAAGTCACTTTCCTCATTAGCATCAAACCCTTTGTTTTCCTTTGCACGCTAAAGACAAAGCGGAGCGTGTTAAGATCTTTGCGTGCAATTTTGCACGTATTAACACGATGACCGTGTCAACTTCAATCGCGTTGTTCGAAAGGTGAGATCGAGTTTAGAAATTTCGTCACTTCAGGTGCGTACTTACCAGAGACTTTGAGAGAAGGAAAACACGTCATGTCACCAACGAGCATCCGAGTCGCGAGTTGTTTTTCTAACGAGTTAGCTCGTTCATTCTGTTATTTTATACCAGAACAAATTCACTTTGCTTGTGAAGAACGCGGACGAACTTGCACGACGCGAGCTGCTTTAGTTTTCACAAATTCTGCTTCTATTTCTGACTATCTATATCATTTTGCCGACAAACCTGAGTATTTGCAGTGCTGTTGTGAGTCAAATTGTACTAAACATGTCTTTTTTTTAAACTGGTAATGCTCCCTAATTTTCTTCGTAGTGAACCTTCGCTATAAAAAGGAAAATCAAGTTCTACTCTTCCCGGTTAACTTTTCGCAATGTTTGCGGTCGGGAAAAATTACTATACAATCGATGAAATAGCTGTATGACAGTTAATATTTGATTTTGGGAAACATTTTCTTTAAGTGAGAAATATATTATTCTGTCAGTGACACAAGCTACTTGGAAAAAAAATTTGACTGTTAATCTCGGAATTTTTTTCCCAGTAGCTTGTGTCACTGACAGAATAATATATTTCCACATTTATTTTAATTGTTCATTACTTTTCAAGGATAATTTGTTGCAAATACTGATACCCCAAGAGCCTGTAACAAAACAACGATCACTTTTGTCATGTAATTTAGGCTTTATTAAAACAAATTAATTTACGTTACAGGAAATATTTCTGATGTGACCAAGCAACTTATCTACAACAACGGGGACTATAAAACAACGATCGTTTTTGTCATTAATTACTAAATTTACAAATGAACTCGTGTTTTTACATTACAATAAATAATTATGATGTGACCAAGCAACTTAGCAATCTTATACACGCAACACGTTTCAGTTTCAAGAAAAAGTATGTTTCTTAAGCCTTTGAATCAGAGTTCTCCTCTTTCCTCTGCACTTTGTATTGATTCGGGCAACAATTTGAGACCAATTCTCACTAAAAGACGGTGAATCAAACTTTCTTTGCAAGAGTGAAATCAAGAAGTGCAGCTTACTCCTGTCCAACTGCTGAAAGCCTTTTGACCCTGACACGTTCCCCTTTGCCATCTCATCGTCGGTGAAGAGAACATCGACACAGGCAAGCGCAGTCATAGATAAATCTGTTCCAAGGTCAATAATTGCTCCAACCTTGCGGCGCTGTTCATCTGTGGGACCATGACTAGTTAACGTCAGAGGGACGATGTTCTGATCCACGGACACTAGGGGTTGTCTTGGTAGGGTCACTTGGTGATGGTAAACCGGTGACAGGTCTTCGTAGTTATTCACGCCAACAGGGGGTTGAATTGGCCGAAACTCGTCGACTGTGCTGGCTGATTCCTGGAGAGGGCTGGGAGTGGGGTTGTGGCAGAAACTTCTTATGACAGATGCAAGCGCAGGATCCAGTGCCGTGTCAAGGAGCTGATCATCTTCAAACAGTGGTGAACTAGGAATCTTCGGCTCATGCTGATGGATGCATTTCAGCGCGGTTAGTTGTTTCACCACTTCTGTTAGGTTCTGGACCTGCTCTTTTAACTCTCTCGTGACGTCATAGTGATCTGTTTGTACAGATGCATCGGCCGTCCGCTTTAAGACCACGCTGCGTCCGCATTGAACACTTGCCTCCGCAGTCTGAACTTTTGGTTGTTCGCTTCTTTTTTTCTTTAAGTCGGCTTGTTTTTGGCTTTGTTCTTTGAGGAACTCGGCCAACAGCTGAACCTATAACAAACACTATTGTTAGCCGCATTCCGAACAGATTATAGGTAATTCCACTGCACTGCAGACTAGGTGAGTCAAAATCAATGTGCATACACAATGTGCATGTGCGAGTTAAGGTTACCGTGTACCTTCAGGGGTGTCTCCAATCTAATGGCTGTAGCGCTTCCCGATTACATTACAGAGACGCCAAATCAGATATCAAATTAAAGCTTATAAAACTGGTTATAAGAACATAATAATTTTGAGTTTTCCGCGAAGTGGTAATCACCTTTTGAAAGTTCCAAATCGAAGCGATTGTTTAATTTTGACCCTTTTCTGTAAATTTTGTTTGTTTGAAAGATCATAGTCAATAGTCCATTTTAATGGAAAAATGAAAATAGAACATTTTGACCCTAAACGTACACTGTAACCTTAATTGACTTGTGGGTGAAGCGACCGACATTCGTCAATAAACAGCTCGGAAAGTTTCGCCTAAGTTTTGTTTTCTGACGATACGCAATAGAAACACAGTCGCTTGAGCTTGAGTTTGATCGCATTCGCTTGAACGTCTATGCATGTCATTTAATTGACCATGTTCAGTTGGAGGTAATTAACTGTGTGTTTCTATTGCGTACCAAGTCAATCGACCTCAATAAAAACATTGGTTGACTACGCTGGGTAAAGCTAGGATCTAAACTAAATTGATATTCCTAACTGGTAGGCAAAAAGTTTACTGAATGAAAATAACGGAATAGAGAGATGAAGAATCATGTTTGTTTTTCCCGCAAACGGCAAAAATCCCACTTTAGCCGTCTGCCGTTTCTACGTCTTTGTCGTGGCAGATTCCTCCACTGCCCTCGCTATATCGAATAGCGATGAAATAAATGTTTTTCGAGTTTTTTGCTTCACTAGCCCGAAGCACCAGTCTGGTGAGAATTTGGTGTGACCCGCTAGGAGAAAGTTGTACTCAATTGCATGGTGGAGGCCGGTCATTACTCTCCAAAGGTAATACCACATAAATGCATTGTTTTTGTTTTGTGCCCCACAGTTGTCAGCATGTACCTGAGCAAGTGTTTCGCCAAGTCCGTGACGCTCAAAAAAGTAGTGAACAAAAGATATTGTGCTGTTTGCTCCCTTCCCTGTTAGGACAGCTTCATCTATTAAAAAGTTTACTTGCCTCGGAATGGCCTCGCAGCAAACTCCAAAGAGACCGCATTTACGGGGGGTCTTGAAATAAATCGGGCCCGGTTGGTAAGGGTCAGTAGGATAATGAAGCTGCTGGGCATAGTCGTACGAATAATGTACTGTTCCGTCAAGACTGCATGGTGCGCGTTTTTCCGTAAAATCAACGCTTTTGAGATGCTCAGCGAGAGCGTCCTTGGTGGTTTTACAGTTTTTGTAAAATTCCCTTTCGCCTGTAGCAAGATGTAAGTGTCGCTCTTGTTGTCTAACGACTTCTGCTTTTTGGGACTCTGGTAAATTAGCAGACCTGTGGATGTGATTGTTATTCTTTTGACAAGTCCAACAGAGATCTGATGCTGGTCTCATGATGACGATAAATGGGCAAAGCTGCCTCCACAAGTCGCAAAACTTTGAGTAGCCAACAGCTACTTGGCCGGTGGCAACGCAAACGTCTTGATAAATTTTCCACAATTTGTGCTTTGTTAAAGAAGATGGCAGAAGTTTCACATCTATTCTCTTGAAACCTGGTACATGACCAGGCAGAAGTAGAGCTTGCTCCTCTGCGACATTCATTATAAACTTGACGACCCGTTCGATAGACTCAGCACTTAAAGCGGAGCTGGGAAGGCGTTTGTTGTTCCCATGAATGCGAAGAGTTAATCCGTTATTCCTGTAATGTTTTACGAGACTGTAAAATCTTGTTTTGTGAAGGCGATGCATGAACAAAAATGTTTTCAAACAAATTCTATGGTTGTGAAAATAAAAAGGCATCCTGGTTCGCTGCCGTTTCTTTTCCGTCCTTCCCAAATTGCTGACTTCATCACAGTTTATGGAGCTATGTATTGTTCCTAAAATTACGAGATCGAGTTCGGTGGAGGAAAGTTCAAAACAGTTGTTTCGACAATCGATTATTTCCTCAATTTGAATGGTAGAGCTGCATGGTTTTTCCTTGGTCACCTTGAGAACATCCACACGTTTGACTTATAAATGCCTCCACTTTCGCTCGCTCAGATTTGTCGACCTCCGAAAACTCAAACTCGAAGTCATTGTCAGAGTCAATGTTGTCCTCATCGCCTTCTTCATCGCTGCTAAAATTGCCATCTTCATGGTCATCCTGATCCTCAACCGGTCTGATATTGAAATAGGATTCTGCAACGGATTGCAAATCGTTTTCGCCGCAAAGAAAATCTGGATATTCTTGGTCATGAGATGCCATGTTTTTATCAACTCAATGAATGTTTTGAAATGTTTTGAGGCCAGCAGTGTCGCCTACAGTAACTATGGAAACTGAATAAATCGAGTGCGCGCAAAGCCTCACGCTGAAAAGAGCGACGACTGGGGACGAGTCAGGCTCGGTCGAACGTATGCGATCGGATAAATCGGCGCATTTATCTTGTTTTTGTTTGTTTGTTTGTTTATGTTTCACGTACGAAAATGAAATCAATGTGTTTCCTTGTAGTCTTTTCTACTCCAAAGCAAACAACAGTACAAAAAGCTGGGGAATATTCAGGTAATAACGGTATTAATAATCAGAGCAAAGCAATGATTCTCCGGCCCGGCGATGTAGTCTGGTAATAAGCTTAACATGTAAAATAAATCTACCGTGTCATGACTAGCGTGTTAAGAAACAAATAAATAATCGTGTCAATCTACCATGTTAAAATATAAAGCTCTACCGTGTCGAACCGTGTTAGCCAAATGCATACAAAGGCCACAAGCACGTTACTCGAAAGCAATTGTTTTAACTTGCATATCGCACGATAAGCGTGTCGTGTCAGTAGCGTGTGAACGTGTCAGTACCGTGCCGTGTGCGTGCGTTCACCTTATTCACTGTTTTCCCGTAGAGGGTCACATATGGTGGGGGCCCTAAAGATTTCCAGGCCCAACAAAGGAGGGGGGGGGGGGGGGGTGCCTTAGATCTACCACTGTTATTGTAATCTATTTATCAGCACTCTCCCTCATGCTTTATGCGGATTAAGAATGGGGGTCAGCTGTCGCTTTCAGGTTAAAAACAAGTAAGAAGAACAGTGTAAATGGGTTGGGAGGGCGGGAAAAAACTAAACCTGAAAGCCAACAGCGAGGAAAGCAGAGGGAGATGAATGCACTAAATGAGGAACAAGCCGCGGCGGACCAAACCGCCAGCCTGGCGCGAAAAGCTAAGAAGCCAAGTGAAGTTATCTCAATCCTTATATACGCTTTGAGGGAGACCGCTGACAAATAGTAATCTATTTATCAGCACTCTCCCTCGTGCTTTATGCGGATTAAGAATGGGGGTCAGCTGTCGCAACAGTCTAACAAGCAATCTCGCAGATACTTATGAACCCCAAAACACCCCAAAACTGAACAAAAAACCCAAAACAAAACACCCAAAACCCAAAACCAAAGTTAAACAAACATGCCAGGGGAAAGCGCACAGGTTCACAAGAAGCAAAAAGTAGACAAAAACATATAGAATGCGGTTGTAAACTTTATCGCACCTTGGGATTTACCTCACTTGGATTTACTTTGCAAATCCAACCGTTTTGGATTGACAGCATACAAAATCTGCAAAGATCAAAGATAAATCTGTTGCCCAATCACCGCCGACTAGATCTGGATATGCAAATTATTATGACTATTGTGCCGCGCGTTGAAAAAACTGGGCACTGTAAGCCATGTCGCGAAAGACAATAGCATTATGGGCGATGGAAATATGGGCATAAGCCGTCATCTCCCAGGCTTGAGTAGGAAGGGAACTTCCGGAACTGTTAACCCACAACACTGCAATACTGAATAAGGAGAAAGGAGATAAAAAGAGAAAGGGAAACCTGGGGGAGATGACAGCCTTGGCCCCGGTAATCCGAGTAGGGAATTAGACTCCCTTTAAGACATCAGCAGGTGAAAAAGGAAAGATAAGGGACAAAAAGGAGGAGGATAACAAACAAAGAACAATAATTGTAAAAGAATAACTATAAGCTTAAGTGAAAACAAACTAAAACAAATATGATATTACTAGCGCCGCTAGTTTACGTCGGATTCCGATCCAACCGATTAATTCCTGAATAGGAAAAACAAGAACTTCAAAGGCAACAGAAAAAAGCATAAAGGCATGTAATGAACCAAACATTACGAATAATGGCATATGACACGTGAATAGCACGCAGCCCGCGTGCAAATCCAGAAAAGGAAAACAAGAAGTGTACATGAATAGTAATGAATTCATTTTTCAAACAAACTCCCAAAAACTCGACGGTACACAGCCAATAAATAAACTAAGGAAAATTCCGTTACAAAATGTAAAAAAATACGATATTACAGCCACGCTTGTTACGAATGTTCGTAGATTTTGATCCATCCGAAAATTCTCGAATTGGAAGAACAACACTTAAAAAGGTAATAGAAAAAAGCATAAAGGCATGTAATGAACCAAACATTACGAATAATAGCATATGACACGTGAATAGCACGCTGCCCGCGTGCAAAACCAGAAAAGGAAAGCAATATGTGTACATGAATAGTAATGAATTAATTTTTCAAACAAACTCCCAAAAACTCAACGGTACACAGCCAATAAATAAACTAAGGAAAATTCCGTTACAAAATGTGAACAAATACGATATTACAGCCACGCTTGTTACGAATGTTCGTAGATTTTGAACCATCCGAAAATACTCGAATTGGAAGAACAACACTTAAAAGGTAATATAAAAAAGCATAAAGGCAGGTGATGAACCAAACATCACGTATAACAGCATATGACACGTTAAGACCCTCAAATACAAAACAAACTGCAAAGCCTCGGATGGTAGCATGTGGCGTATATGTCATACCTTATATGGGCATACGAGTTTTCAGAGCTCGTGTACTTCGAGCGAGCGATATGATTAAAAGTACATTTGTACAGCATTGAGTTATTACACCGTTCTCCTCCTGCCATTTTACGACATGGTGTCAGAAGCATGGGATTACTGATCCTCCAGGAGTCGAAAGACCGTATTCAAGTTTTCAAATATTCAAATATTTCAAGTCTTCAAGCTTCAATCGGCGCGTTCCACAAAAGCACAACATGGCCGACAGATTCAAACCTCCTTCCATAGACTGGACCAGTCCAGGAGATGTACACAAGAGATTCAAACTGTTCAAGCAAAAATGCGAACTAGTCTTCGCTGGGCCACTTGACAAAGTCGAAGAAGCAAAGAAAGTCAGATTGCTGCTGCTGTGGGTAGGCGATAAAGGCCTCGAAATTTACAACACGACCACATGGGCCAACGATGGCGATAATCTCAAGATCGTCCCGGTTCTGGCAACGTTAGAAGCGTACACAAAGCCACAAAGCAATCAGATCCTAGCTAGATACCAACTCAGATGTCTCAAACAGGGAGATAAGCCGTTTGAGGAATTTGTAACTGAAGCACGTCTGCTAATAGATGATGGAGGATACAACGCGGCTGTCAAAGAAAGCACACTCAGAGACACACTCGTGTTTGGCGTCGAATCAAACAAAGTGCGCAAAGATGCGATAGCGCTAGGGAACACTCTGACATTCAGGCAAGTTTACGACTTGGCCAAAGTTGACGAGAGTACCAAGGCCCAAATGAAGATCATTACTCAAGGTGAAGACAAGCTGGCCGATCTCCATACAGTTCAACACGGACAAGAATCTGCCAACTCGAATCAACCGTTCAAAGGTAAACCCCGTCGATTTCAATTCAAGTCAAAAGGTTGTTTTAGATGCGGAAACAGCCATGAAAAATCTGCGCATTGCCCCGCCAAGAATTCGAAGTGTAAATACTGTGGCAAAACCGGCCATTATGCGAGGGTATGCATGAAAAAACGGCTACAGAAACTCCACGAAGTAGTAGACAGTCCTGAATACCAGGGCCAAGATATCCATCTGGAGGACGAAGACTATTTCGAAGATCCTTACGATGCCCTTAACTACGATGAAGAAGGCGCGAGTGACACCGAACCCATCAACGTGTTCCTAGGAACAGTTACCTCAACCGAGGACTGTGAGCCTTGCGAAATTTCATTGCATGACATAAACAGCCACCGAGACAGAATCTATGCCACAGTCAAGATCAATGAGCTCCACGACATCAAGCTGAAGGTGGATACAGGAGCAGATGCCTGTGTAATCACTACAACAGATCTTGAAGACTTCCCATTCCCTATCAAGATCCTGCCTTGCAATAATATTCTAAGGGGCTATGGAGGCGCCAAAATTGACAACATTGGGTTAGCCTTCCTAGACATTTCCTTCAAAGGCAAAACCATTCATACCAAGTTCAACATCGTAGACGCACCAGGCAGCCCATCCATGCTTGGTTGCAGCCAATCCCAGGAACTTGGAATTATCACAGCAAACATCGATGAATTTACGGCTACGGCTACGACCAAGGACCTGTCTGAGCACACTTCCAAGGTTGAAACAGCTGCGCAACAAGGCAAGTTATCAAAACCAACCATACTGGAGGAATACCAGGACTGCTTTGATAAGCTAGGCCGCTTCCCAGGAGAGAAATACCACATCCAATTGACTGACAATGCTGTCCCTGTTGTTCATGCCCCACGCACTGTCCCGGTGCATATACTACCTCTGTATAAGGCTGAACTTGACAAGATGATCGCCGATGACGTCATCACAGAAGTAAAAGAACCAACCGACTGGGTCAACTCCATTGTGTGTAACATCAAGGACACTCCAGGTGGAGAAAGGAAAGTGAGACTTTGCCTTGACCCCAAAGACCTAAACAAAAACATACGTCGCGAACACTACTACAGCAGAACCATCGATGAGCTCCTACCATCGCTGCATGGAAAGAAGTATTTCTCAGTTGTTGACACAAAGAAAGGTTATTGGCATGTCGAACTGGACGACGAATCCAGCCGGCTGTGTACATTCAACACCCCGTTTGGGAGGTACAGGTTCAAGAGATTACCATTTGGAGTCGTTCTATCTCAGGACATCTTCCAGCGCAAACTTGATGATGTCTACAAGAACATTCCTAATGTAACAGGAATAGCTGATGATATTGTGATATGTGGTTCAACTGAACAAGAACATGACCAGGCTTTCGTTAAAATGCTCCATGCCACTCGACAACACAATGTCAGCTTGAACTCTGAGAAGCTGCAATTCAAGAAACCGCAAGTTGATTTCTTTGGCCACACGCTAACAGAGAAAGGAATCCAGCCAGCTGCGAATAAACTTGAAGCAATGCGCAACATCAAGACCCCATCTGATGTCAAAGAGCTCCAAACCATTCTAGGAATGGTGACTTACCTCAATCGATACTCGGTGAAGTTAGCCGAGATGACGTCACCTTTGAGGGAACTGACAAAGAAACATTCTCATTTCACATGGGAATCCCATCATCAAGAAGCATTGGACAAGATAAAGGAAGAACTTTGCTCAGTCAAAATTATTTCGTACTATGACCCTGACCCAACTACACCAACGATCCTACAGTGTGATGCAAGCCAAATGGGCGTGGGAGCCTGGCTCAGACAGATAGACTCTCAAGGCAATGAGAACATTGTTGCTATGACTTCCCGATCGCTTACCAGCGCTGAATCCAGGTACTCAAACATTGAGCGTGAATGTTTGGGAGTCATGTATGGTCTAGAGAAGTTTGAATACTACTTACTGGGCAGACATGCAGTAGTTGAAACCGACCACTCTCCCCTGGAGCAGATTTTTAAGAAAAACATAGCAGAAGCCCCGGCTCGATTACAAAGAATGCTACTCAGATGCCTACGGTTCAACGTCCAAGTCCAATACAAACAAGGAAAGTCAATCCCAGTCGCCGACGCCTTGTCACGCGTGTGCTTTAAGAAAGGTGTACACACGATTGAAACCTCAGAACGTGATGACCTCTTACCCGAGAGCAACATTCACTTTGTTTCATGCCCCATTGATCTAACAGCAGTGAGATCTTCTACCGCCCAAGACCCTACCATGAACCTGCTGAAGGATGTCATTTACAATGGATGGCCACCCTACAGAAAACAATGCCCACAAGAACTCTGGGAATACTGGAACTTCAGGTGTGATCTTGTACTAGAAGATGGCTTAGTGCTTAAAGTGCCTATAACCTTTTTTTTCTTTTTTTCTCATCTGAATCTAAACATCACCCAAGGAAACGCTGCGAAAAAATTTTCCCATTTTCAGAAAACGCGAATTGTTTATGAATGTTATAAAACTTTCAAATTTGCCGCCATTTTGGATCACCATTTGCTCTAGTCTCCCCTGGGTCCTTCTCGGTTCACAAAGGATCTGTGACGTAGATTAAGGAACACGTGACATCAGACAAAGGAACTGTGACGTAGATTAAGGAACACGTGGCTTCAAAACAAAGGAATTGTGACGTACATTCAGGAAAATGTGAGCCCGTCGGCCTTCTTACAGCGGGACGGGTATACCAAACAAAAATAGGATTTTGAAGATTTGAAACATTCATAAAAAATTCGCGTTTTCTGCAAATTGCAAAGTTTTTTCGCAGAAATTCCTTGGGTAATGTTTAGATTCAGATGAGAAAAAAAAAAAAAAAAGGTTATGGGCACTTTAAGGGTAACAGGATAGTCATACCTAAATCCATGCAGAACCAAGTCCTACAGACCATCCACGTGGGTCACATGGGCGAAAGCAAGTGTATCCTACTAGCCAAAGAGTCTGTGTTTTGGCCAGGGATCTGCAACGAGATCAGACAGACGGTGAAGGATTGCGGTTTATGCAATAAACACCTACCAGCCCAACCAAAGCTGCCAATAATACAACCCGATCTTCCAACTCGGCCATGGAAAAAACTGGGAACAGACATATTCGAGTTTAACGGAAAGAAGTATCTGATGATTGTTGATTACTATTCCAGGTTCCCTGTGATCAGGCTCTTAAGTGACATAACAGCCAATACCATATGCAACCACTTCACAAGTGTCTTCGCCGAATATGGCTTACCGACTACGATCATCTCTGATTCCGGATCACAATATGTCAGCGAAAAGTTCAAGGCAAAATGCGAACAAAGTGGAATTACACTATCTTTCAGTTCTCCGTACCACCACCAAGCAAACAGCTTAGCTGAAAGAACAATCGGAACCTGCAAGTCTTTGTTGACAAAAGCACTGGAAAGCAAAGAATGTCCTTACACAGCTTTATGGATGTACCGTACCACTCCGCTGGACAATCAGATGCCTTCGCCCTATGAATTACTGTTTGGGCGTAAACCCCAGACCATGCTACCGAGTGCCAGAAGTATCCTGAAGTCTAAACATCCGAAGAATGACAACCACCAGGATGCAAACCAGCAGCGCCAAATCAAACAAGCTGAGTTTTACGACAGAAACGTTGGAGGTGATAAAAGGATCCTGAACAATATGGAACCGGTGTTTGTACGAAACTCTCTAAAGAACATATGGGAGCCAGCGGTCGTACTAAACAGACCTCAGCCTATCCAGAGTCCCAGAACCTACTTAGTAGACATTCGAGGCAAGATCTACCAAAGGACAAGGGAGCATTTGAGGCCAAGGAGCAAAAGTGACACAACACCTATGGCTGTTAGTGATCCAATGCCTGTACCTCTTGATTTGCTGCCTGCATCTCCAGTACCTCCAGATTCGTTGCCTAAGGATCCAGTACCTCCAGATTTGTTGCCTGCACCTCACGTTGCCACACCCCCTACGCCAGTGAAGACCAATCCAATCTCGAGCACACCAGCACCACCTTCACCTGTTCTGACGCAACAACCATACAACCCAGCGGCGCAGCCAAGTCCCCCATCTCATGTTGTTGTTGTAAAGGAGGGGAAAGTCTCATACCAGCCAAAGAGTCAGATTACTAGAGCAGGACGTATTACACAAGTCCCAACCAAGTTTACGGAGTGAATGCAGCATGAACACTGAGACAAGCATAGTGACCAATCTCAGCATGAGATAACTGTTTACATTGAACTGTCTGTTTATTTTATCAGTTCTTACTTCTGATTTATATGTATATGTCGAGTTACAAAGGATCTTGCCTCCTAAACGAAAAGAGGGGGATGTCATACCTTATATGGGCATACGAGTTTTCAGAGCTTGTGTACTTCGAGCGAGCGATATGATTAAAAGTACATTTGTACAGCATTGAGTTATTACACCGCTCTCCTCCTGCCATTTTACGACAGTATAAAACCGACAAAAGCAGAGAAATGCAAATAATCTGCAAAGCTTCAAATATGGAAAAATAATAAAAACATGTGACAAATAAGCATAAACAACGTAGCGATGGCAAGAAGCACGACGCTAGAAAAACTCAAACGTGATGATTCAATAAACTGCAAAACCCCGGTGATAAGAGCGGTATGCAAGACAAATTCAAAATTCAAACAATAGCAAGCATCTGCAAAGCTCTGAAGGCAAAAGCAGCATGCTAAATAAACTAAAAACATATCACGTTCAAACTGCCACGTGTAACACAAGTGGACGAGAATGTGCGAAACAAACCGACTGGCACCAAAAGACAACCGAATATAGAATTACATAAAACGACAAATAAACTGAACTAAGGTAGTAGAAATAAAACAGAAAACCCGCAAAATATTAGAGGCAAAAAGCGAGCATGAAGGCAAAATGTACCGGCAGGAAGAAAACGCGAAGGGAACGCGAAAACCGTAGGAAGAGAAACAAATATAAAATACCTGAACATGATAACAAATAAGTTTCCTGGTCAGTCGAAGTAATAGCAGAAGCGGCCAAAATAGCTTGAGCGGCAGCAACATTTTCAGTTGAAACTTGTGCGGGTTCGACAGGCATAGCGAAGGTTGATAAGCTTGACTGGCGCGAAAAGCTAAGAAGCCAAGTGAAGTTATTTTAATCCTTATATACGCTTTGAGGGAGACCGCTGACAAATAGTATATATATTTTTGGCAGGGGGTGGGGGTTAAGCAGGGCCCCCTTTTCTGGAAGGGGTTCATCAGCATCATTTATGCCATGTTCAACTCACACTTGGTTTTCCTTCCAATAGTCAATTCTGTACATGTACCTTTGAAAAAATACCTCACTTTCCTTGCTTGCTTACAGTACACTTTTTGACAATTACAATGTTGACAAAGGAACTTCCCTCACCCCCTTGCCGTGTATATATGCATTAGCTACACATAACTACATGTATGTTTATGGTAAATCAGGATTACTTGAGGATTTAAATATATTGAAGAAAAACTTCAAATCCTGGGTTGATAATCAAACATTAAACAACATTTTTATCACTTTTCTATAGAACATCAATTCATATAGCCCCTGGATGGGTATGTGCAGGTCCCAACTATCTACATGGAAACTACTGGAAAAAGTTTTTGAAATGTATGAGAAAGGGGAAGTCAAAGGTATGCATTATTAATTCACATTAAATGTTACTGATGGTACACTACAAGTAAATATTAGGTAAGCATTACAACACTTGTAATAAATAATACAATGGTATTAGGTTAATTGAATAGAGGCAAATATGGTCTGTATTTGTACAAGTGAGAAATAAACGTGGCCGAATGATATATTTTGCAACAGTTCAATACGTGTAATTAAATATGTGTAGTAGTAATTGAAGGTTTAAGGGAGGTATTCGAGCTGTGCTGTGAAGCTGCGTAGCTGTGCCTTTGATTACCATTACTACTGGAATTAAGTTCAGAATATATTCCTTTTAGAAATGAAGAAAATGGGCACAACCCTCGAATCACACAGGTTGTGGAGGGAACTGTTGAGGTTGAATGTGCAGGAGAAAAAATATAATTGACAAAAGATTTAGTATTGGAGATGCCATACAGGTAACAAGAAAATTCTATTCAATTTACAGGTGGTACAAATTACTTAATATTTGGTTTAATAAAAGCTAAACTTTTATGTCCACCACCTGTTTCAAAAACATACATATTAAATAATTTGTCCACAGACAGAAATAGACAGAATATGATCTACCCAAGCACAAACTGATATCTGTGCTTTTTTCAGCTAAATTAAGCATGCTGTCATGTTTTTATTCTTCAAACTATTCTAGGATAAGGTCGAACTCTGTTTACTTAGGTCTCTACAAGCAAGCTGTCAATGAACATGTCCTCATCCTGCAATTTAAATTTCCACTAGAAAGAAATCCTTGTGTCAATCGTCACCTCTGTGAGGATTGGTAATTGTACAATGATGTCACTGCTGTTATATTAGCCTTGTACTCGTCACGCGTTATCAGTCATACGCTCATTGTAACCGCGGTCAAGCTAATTTCGTTATAGACCAAGCTCAAAACTTATCATGGCTCAAGCCAACATCACCACCACTAAACAGCCCAGACGCTCATCAAGGCAATCCAAATCTGCTAAGAAAGATCCCGACTTTCTATATAACGCCGACCTTCAACGCCAGCTTCACAACTGGAACTTCCCAGAAGACATAGAGCCGTGTCGGTGCAATCCCCAACTCACCAAGATCTTCCTCCACCGTCGATTCCAGTAGAACAACCCAGTCCGCGCAAGCAACCCGCCGTTAATGAACGGGATATAACTCAGGAGATTCATTTGGTCGAGCTCCAAAAAGAAAAACTCGCTCTCGAGTTAGAAGTTTTGCGGCTGCGCCACACCTCCAGTTCTTCTCCAGACCACGCCAACAATGCGGATAACACAACACAAGAAACCTCCGCCGCAAAACCTAGGAAGAAGCGAACTATCGACTGGCCACACGAGTTCGCGCCAGGTAATTCTACTTCCCTTGAATATGACAAGTTAGAACTCCCGGATTTTGTGACCGGCTTCTTATCTATGATCAAGCCATACGACACCCTAAAGATGAACGCCATGCTAGATTATTTAGAATTGCTTATGTTGAAGGCATCCAGTTACTCGTGGTCTAGTGTGCATACATTCCATTCCTATATAGCTAAACAAATTGAGTTATGTCGCCTGGAATGGACGAGCGATCAAGAGATCCGGGATAAAGCCGTCACTTTCTTCAAACATTCAGATCTACGATCCAACCCGACCAACCAAGAGCAAGTTCTGGAGCGATCTTCTCACCTCCTCAATTCACGCCACCTTACCAACCGCGTTCGCCTTCCAAGCCCGAAGCCGAAAAATCCTGTCGTCAGTGGAATTATTACGGCTCATGTTCCTGCGATAAATCGAATCTCGACTCCTTCAACACGCATCACAAATGTCGTGTCTGTACCAAGGATCACCCTATGCTTCATTGCCCAAAGAGGAGAAATCCTATCCCGGCCACAACTTCTATGTGACTAAATCATGACCAAGACAACTCGTCTCAACAACCTCCCACTCTCCTGTCGACCTCAGACCGTCCCACGGACTTTCGCATTTTGCCTACGAATCTCGAACAGCCAGCACATATCACGCCAATCATCCAGCATATTTTAGCCTCTCAACATGATCTTCCTAATGCTTTCGAAGCAAAATTTCCAATAAAGACGCCCTTAAACATCGATGCCTGGAAAACTCGATTAATTGATTACCATGATCGTAACATTGTTGATTTTTTACGCTATGGCTGGCCTATTAATTATACTGCCGACATTTTACCCGAATCATCCTCATCGAATCATCCTTCAGCAATTACTTTTTCTAATCACGTGGAACATTTTATTTCCACGGAGTTGGGACATTGTGCTATTGCCGGTCCTTTCACTCATAACCCGCTACATCAACCGTTAATCTGCTCTCCATTACAGACTGTGCCGAAACGGGGATCTAGCAAGCGTCATGTCGTCATGGACTTAAGTTTCCCGTCCTTCCGCTCAGTGAACAATGGCATTCCCGATCATTCGTATTTAAATAAACCATACAAGCTTCGGCTACCCGGCGTGGATCGTCTATGCCAGTTCATTTTACACCATGGTAGGGGATGCCTGTTGTACAAACTCGACCTTCAACGCGCGTATTGGCAGCTACCTATTGATCCTAAGGATTATAACTTACTTGGTTTTCGCTTCAACAACATGCTTTATTTTGATACACGCTGTCCCTTCGGATTAAAGACTTCCGCTATGATATGTCAGTGGACAACAAGCGCAGTGGTTTACTGTTTCACCCAGTCAGGTTTTTTGGCAGATGTCTACCTGGATGATTTCTATGGTGCAGATTCTCCCACATGGGCACACCTGGCGTTCCAGTGTCTAAAAGCCTTGTTACACGACCTTGGTTTAAAATCTTCACCTGAAAAGGACTGTCCTCCTTCCACAAACATGATTTGCCTTGTCGTGGAAGTGGATTCAGCTAATCTCACGCTCACAGTTCCTCAAATCCGAGTGCATGATCTCGCAGTGGAATTGGATGATTGGTCATCACATGCCTTCTACACCAAGAAACAATTGTCATTTGTCACTGCATGTGTCAAACCAAGTCGTATTTTTATGTCTCGTTTATTGAACAATTTACGTGCTTTTCCCTCGAACCGTGCAAGGCAACCGGTGTCAGTCGATATGAAAGAAGATATCACCTGGTGGTTAGAGTTCTTACCTATTTTTAACGGCGACTCCATCATCAAATCAAACAGCTGGGATTTTGCCGATCTCCATTTTACCACCGATGCTTCCTTGCAGGCTGGCGGAGCTACTTGTCTTGATGAATGTTTCACCTGCGAGTTTCCGGAGGAAATCATGCGTAGCGCCCAGCACATTACTGCCCTAGAACTTTACACCATCGTCATAGCAGTCAAATTGTGGGATCCTCAACTTCGCCAGCATAAATTTATCGTCTCATGCGACAAGGCTGCTGTAACTGTTATCAACTCTGGCTCTTCCAGGGACCCGTTCATGCAACGTTGTTTACGCCAACTGTGGTTCACGGCTTCCGTCTATGATTTCGAACTGACAGCTCGCCACATTCCAGGTGTACATAACATTCTGGCTGATTCCTTAAGCCGTTGGCATGCAAATTCCTCTCACAGAGGGATTTTTTATGCCTCTGCTTCTAGCTTAGGTCGAAATTACACTTTTAAGGATGTCCCATGTGACTGTTTTAAGTTTCAAGTAGCATAGTTTTTTTATTTTTGTTGTTTATATATAGTGATCGCGCTCTCGTTTCCATTTTCCATTCCAGAAAGCCCTCAAGGACTTCAGTTGCTGGATGGATTTAGCGACAAGTTTATCAGTCTCGCTCACGCTGCTTCCACTCAAAAGAATATGCAGTCGCATCTTCGAATTTTTACACAATTTTGTTATGATCTCGGTTATCGCCTGTTTCCAGTCCAAGTGAACATTTTTTTACGTTACGTCGCCTTTCTTTCTGTTACAGGCCGGTCTTACGGTACTGTTCAAAACCATATTTCTAGTATCAGGCATTTTCATCGATTGTTTGGTTTTCCACCCTGGTGGGACAATTCATATCAATTTCAGCTAGCTTTACACGGGTGTAAGCGTTTTCAAGGGGCGTCTCCAGCACGCAAATCTCCAATTACTCCTAGTTTACTGCTTCGTATGGCGCCATTTTTCGATACTACTACTCTACTTCATGCAGCCATGTGGGCTTTGTTTTTGGTCACTTTTTTCTCTTTTCTGCGTAAGTCAAATTTAGTCGCCGAAACTTCCTGCGTTATTTCACCCAAGGTACCTTGTCGTCTGGATTATCAGGTTTCCCCACATGGGGTTTTTCTCAACATTAGCGCAACTAAGACTATTCAGTGTTTTCAACGCGCTTTATCGATCCCATTACCAGCTATTTCTGACTCCCCACTTTGTCCAGTTACAGCGCTAGCAAATCACCTTCGTCTTAACGCAGTTAGTCCATCGGATCCCCTTTTCTCAGTTCGGTCACCATCTTCTTCATCGGCACGACCCCTTACCTATAGTCATTTTAACAAGTTTTTAGCCAAAGTAATCACAGCGCTCGAGTTGGACCCACGCGATTATTCTCCACATAGTTTTCGTCGTAGCGGTGCTACTTTTGCCTTTGAATGTAACGTCCCAGCCTAACTCATTAAGTTTCAAGGCGACTGGCGTAGCGACGCCTTTTTAGTTTATTTAGATGTCTCCAAAACAGAAGCGTTGTGCTGTAACTTCCATGGCTACAAAGATTCAACAGCTCGCACCAGTTTAACACTCAATTTTTTTTTAATTGTGTACTTTATTTCTTATTATTGTTGATTAATTTTTTCCTTACTTTTAACCACATACCACTTCTCTGTTTGGGTTTTGGGTGTTGGAGTCTTATTGTCAATCTAGTTCAGTATCATGCATTCAAGTTTGCGACAATAAACTCCTTGTCTCCAAACGTGTGGTCTGTGGTTAAATGTAAACAATTCAGTTCCACTGATTTTACCAGCCATTTTCAATTTCCTTACTCTAATTCATTCATTTTAACAATATTGAAGCTAGGATAGAAAAACATGCATGTCAATGTATTGTCATGACGTAACTTCAAATTTATTTACTTGTACTGGTTACATGTTTCAACATTATTTCACTCATCATTATTGACAAATCATAATAATAATAATATAACATGCCATTAAATCTTAGGATGCAGAAAACAGACAATGTCTGGAGAAAGTAAGGAAAACCATCACAGAACAGCTGGAAATGGAATTGGAAGAAATCAAGGAAAAGTATGGCAGCAGAGTTTCCAGTGAAGTTCTGCTGCCTTATGCAAGGTAACATTATAAACAACACAGAAATTGAGAAAGTTACACAAGCTACTCCGAAAAAAATTCTGAGTTCCCCCAACAGGAGTCGAACCTATGACCTTTCACACACTGGTCGAACTCTACCACTGAGCTACAGGAGACTCATGGGAGGCCATATAGCAAGGTTCAAGTGTGACAAACATCCCGCATACTGATTATTAGATTTGCGATGAGTGAACATTTATGGAAATAATTGATGGGCATTGTAAGCTTGGTAGAAATATGGCATAGATTGTTGTACACTGTACATGTATATGTTGTGAAAATAACAATTGTTTATTTTGGTTATAATACTGTAACAAGTCTTTTTTATTTTGCTTCCTTAATCTAATAAATGAAGAGTCATATGTAAGCATGATCAGAAAGTTAAGAAATGTAACTGTTTGAAAAGAAATTGCCACATCATGACTCTCATTTATACAAATTGTGCAATACTTCATATAATCTCAACAGTTGGTTAACTAACATTTTTTGTCTGTCCTTACATATCATGTATTAGGCTTGACAATGTGGAGTTTGTGCCCATAGTCCTCAATGAATTCATTGAGGACTTAAGAGATCCTGGGAAGAGAATGGGCAAATACGAGTCTCTGTGGAAGCATGGTGACGAACAGTTGAGTGTATTGTTACAGCAGGGGACCCCATTGAGCCCCTCTCAAAGCAACGCAAATGTAGTTTTCATGGAAATGACAGATGATGGTGATGTAAGTTTAAACATATGGATCATATAGTTACAAATCCAGTTTGATGACATATGATTTAAAAAAGCCATTAAAACACATCATCAATCTATTTGACCGTCAGACTTGTTACCCAGCAAACTGGTATTAAAATTATGGTCAATCAATTAGGTACTTCAAATTTTGGTAAACTGTGTGCATGGCCACCTTAATTCTCCATTTATACAAAAAGCTTAATAACATTATTAAGGTGGTACAGTGAAACCCCGCTTTACGGACACTCGTTAATACGGACAACCCGCTTATTACGGACAGTTTTGTTTGTCCCGACGACACATATTTTCTCTTATATCAGCCTGCTTAATACGGACACCCGGATAATACGGACACTTTTTCATGTCCCTTTGGTGTACGTATTATCCGGGTTCGACTGTACTAAGATTTCCGCGGGCTGTTTTTCTGCCATGTTGGTATACTTTCTGGTAAGATTTTTAGTGTTATATTTGTATTTATAATGACTCAAATAATGAAATCCCCCCCCCCCCAAAAAAAAACAGTTGACATAAAATGATTAATTTTAGTCATAGTACCACTTTAAAAACAGTGAATAGTTAAATTTGTACAAGGTCAGGTAAAGTGAAAACTTTGAGATCCACTACATGTTTAAGTGGATTCTGTTTTGATCTTCTTGTGATAGAGCTATGGAAAGGATGAAGTCAGACTCATCATACAGAAAAATAGAAACAGAAACCAACGGCAACTACTCTTAGTGTTTACTGCATTCAGTATGATACCAGAAGTCCTCAACCAGGCAGACGAGCTCAAGTTGGAGCCAGAAGTTGTGGTTGTAAAAGAATCAGAGTGTAGGAAACACAAATTGACAGGTACTGATAGACTGTAATGTCCACAGGCATTTCATCTGAAGAAGCAGTGTATGCACATTAGAGGGACAGTAATGATTTTATGGTACATGTACAGTATGTCAAACTGATCCATGGTGAAAAGGAGCAAATTAATATTAATGTTCTGATTAGTTCAGGGAAACACATTTTCAGGGAATGAAGCTCAAGGAAAACTGTGAGCTTTCAGGAACAGATATCTAAGTGTATATTACATTGAAGCCAAATATGGAGGTGATTAATTTTGTGCTTGTTATTCTGCAAATATTTTCACACTAGGCATCTCTGTTTTTGGAAATCTCAGCCAAGTTTTCAAATGTCAAAATAAATACATTTACAGTTTTTATAAATTCTGTCAAAACGTTCAGTTTAGTTTCAACTCAAACTTTGAAAACTGAGGAATATCACTTGGGGTGTTTACTATTTGGGTGTTAATTTTGACTTTGAAAATGCTGACTTGTAACCCTAGAAATGTAACGCTTCTAACCATTAGAGCAACAACAACAAAAACAATATTAAATGTACAGACCACCATAAGCTCATTGAATTTCAAACTTTCAATTTTAGTACATAATTTGTACATTACACCACAATGGCATTCATTTGCTTTTGGGGTTGTTATATAGAGAAGACATTAAAAGGGGCATTTACATGTAAATGAGACAATATTGTTATTTATTTACATTGGAGTAAATAAATATGGAATATGTATTTTATTATTGCTTTACTGATGTTACGGTCCACTGTCCTTATTTATTTCCTTTGTAGACACAACCTTTCCAGAATCAGTGCAGCCAGTACTAATACTAAAGAAAGTGAGCAGCTCAGTGCTGCAGATGTACAACATGCCCATTAATGGCAATATAAGCAACGGTTTTGAAAGTCTGCACGATCTATTGCAAGTGTGCATTTTTCCGTCTGACACAGTGGTTGAAACTACCTAAGATGGTAAGAACGACAATAATTATTGCTGTTATGGTTCAGGTCAGGATATAAGAAATTCTATTGATTTAGTATAGGAAACTGTATCAATGCAAGTGAAAAAAGTGATTTATGGACATGAGTGATGTTCTCAAAATTGCACTCGTGGGAGTAGTTTTTGAAGTTGAATTAGTAAGTGCCTTAGTATTCTGAAGTCTAGTTTAATCATACCCTCTTTAGGATATAGACACCGAACAACCAAAATACCAGTCGATGAAGCTGGTGGATAACAATAGCACCATACATACATACATACTTTATTTGATGAGTAGGTTGGTAAAAAGGCAGCCAAAGGGCTGATGTGGACCTACTATACTAAAAATTAGGAATTACATTTTGTAAAAATTACATTTATAAATTTAGAACTAGTATATACAAATAAGTCGGAATTTACTAATATTAATATAAAAAGAAAAGAAATTGACATATATCATCAAAATAATAAATTTAAATTTAAAAATATATAAAATCATCCTTTTTGTTAGCGATTACTGTTGCCCCTTTATCAAATGAGAAATTGTCAATAATTTTAACATGTTTACGTAAAATTTGTTTAAAAGAATAAGAATTTTCTGGTACTTTAACTAATCTATTTACAAAATTCCAGATTACAGGACCTCTGTATTGTAGGGTGTTTCTGCCAGTCTCTGATTTAAATCTAATGATGTTAAATTGGTTAGGAACACGAGAAGATCTAGAAGTTACTCTTTTAGAAAACAGTTCACATATTGATTGGGTCGTTGTTTCATAATATACTTTGTGCATAAGTAACAGTACGGATTTTTTATAGAAGTAAGAGATGGGCAGCCAATCGGATTTCATGAGACATGTGTCATCTGCCATCGTCGGATTAAGGTTAAGGTTATTCACAATACGAGCTGCTCTTGCATGAATATGGTTTAGAGAGTTCAGTGCAGAAGGAGAACAATTTCCCCATACTGAGATTCCATACGTTACACTGGGGATAATTGTTTTAAAGTATATTTCCTCGAGAACCTTCTTGGGAAGGATTCTCATTCTCTTCAACGCTCCAACCTTCTGCGTGAAATATTTCTTTACTGAGTCAATGTGCACAGACCAAGTCAGCTTGTTGTCGATTTTAACTCCAAGGCAAGTGGTGTAGTTAACCAGGTCGATATGGCCAGTGTTGAAGTAGAGGGGAGGTATAGGCCCAACAAAAGAGGTTTTTCTTAGTATCATTGCCTCAGTTTTAATTGGGTGGATAGTTAGCTGATTTCTAACACTCCACATGAGGACTTGCTTCATTGTTTTGTTTAGTGAGAACATAACCTGGTCAACATTTGGACCAATACAGTAGACTGTAGTGTCATCTGCGTACATGTAGAGGTCTCCCGAATCAATGTGGTCAGGGAGATCATTAACATATATGGTGTACAGCCTGGGGCCAAGAAGCGAGCCTTGAGGGACTCCATAGCGTACATAGTCAGTGACAGACCTACAATTATTTACTTCAGTAAATTGGCGTCTATCAGTCAGATAGCTCATTAGCCATTCATGAAGAGATCCTGATATTCCAATGGCGTGTAATTTATGTGATAGAATATAATGGGGGACAGTGTCAAAAGCTTTTGGAAATCAATAAAAACTGCTCCAACTGTTAGACCATTTATACGGGAGAAGATAAGACGCGCGTGACTTAAATAAGATGCGAACTGATTGTATAAATAGTACAAAATAGGCGTTCGTGTCTTATTTTAGATGCGTCAAATAATAAGACACGTCTTATCTTAGAACAGGGTTTTCAACTGTTCTTATTTTGTCCACGTATAAATGCTTTTGCGTCCTAAATAAGACGTGAACTATAAGTGCGCATGCGTAACAACAACATATTTTTTTGACGAGTCACTGACCGCTCTCTCGCTGGCTAACAAAATGGCTTTGCAGTGCTCAAAAACACCAACAAAGACACCGACAAAACAGAGGAATACGTGGCCTTCAGTAGAGGAGAAAGAATTCCTTATTATTTGCAGGAAAATGGCAATTGCAGAACAGCTCGACAATTGTGTGACAACTGCCGGTGTAAGTTATTTTTGTTTTCATTCAACATTTACCCTTTTGCAACTTTACAGATGAAAAGTACAAAGGTGGTAACTGTTAAACTTATGTATTCCCTTTTACTATTATTCTAGAATGAAGTATATTCCTTCATCAGAGATGGATTAAGTGATAGAGGATTTGAGAGGAGAGCATGCGGTAACTTAAGCTTTAAAATAAACATATTTATTTGCATTCTTGTCCGAAACGCCAGTACCTTTTTTTAAATAAAGCCTTGCAAATTTAAACCCCCTTTATGAATTCAAGAACCCACCTTGATAACAGTACTATGGTTACCATTTTTATTTACATATTTTATAAAGTAACTATATAATAAGCAAAATTATAATTAAGCTTTATATAACTTTTTTCTCGCAGTCTTTATCATTTTCTAACAAGGAAACAAATAAGGCTATTTTTGCCATTTTGAAGCTATGTAACAGTTGATTATTTGAAATTTGTAGTGATGTAAAAGACCACAACTTGACTGTCACAGGCAGGTCAAGGAAGGAGTGGATACACTATACAGTGGCAGATGATGTCTGGGGCAACAGACAGGGTCTGCATCTGCATCATCATCTGCATCATATCCCTTTGAAACTGAAGGTTTGCTTCCCTTGCAGCATTTTCTGCCTGCAGCCTTTCTCTCTGACAGTGTTATCCGTTATTGAATTTTTCTAATTTTGATGACATCATCGGAAGAATTAGTTGTCTTGATAGCAGTTTCAAAGCCTTCCACAGGAATCCCATATATACAAAAATGTTATTAAACATGTATTCTTTTGTCATTTTATAGGACCTTGATGATGAACAAGAAAATTCCCTTTCCCTGTCAAATGGTCTAGTTCAGTCCATTAGTGATGATGAAGGAGAGCCTACAGTGGCAAAGAAAATCAAACTAGCTGGCCAAGCAGGGTCGAGTAAAGTAGTTGTGAAGTTCCAGCCAGGAACGAAAATAGGCCGCAAGAAAAAACAGAGATGAAAGTGATGGCTGATGGTGACAAATATTGGTGAAGGTAACGAATCCGATCCCATCAACACGTTGGTCAACGAGTCAGCCGTCGGCCAACTGTCCATGAGGTTTAGTAGTTAGCTTGCGATGTCATCCAGTTGCAGTTGGTTGGTCAGTTGATGTTAGACTACTGCGCATGCACAAGGTTCATGATGGCCGAGCGGCTTAGTCAGTCTGCTGTGTTTCTAACCATTTCTGCAGAGCCGAGAGTTCGAGACTCTGGAAGACCAGTATTTTTTTTCATCTCTTTTTCTCCCTTTTTAGGCTGCTTTGAACATTGGTTTGCATCATATGCCTGGCAGGTGTGGGTAAAGTACGAGTCACAGGCCACATGTCTATTTGAAGTGGAATGCATAAATACACCTATTTCAATTAAAGTGCAACTAACCCCAAAAAGTTTTTTTCGCTTAAATAAATTTCCTTGCTACCCTGATCACGTCTGCGAAAAAATTATCGCAATCGATAAAATCCCCGCGTTTCTACAGCCGTTTAAACTTGAAATTTTCTGTCCCACGACCGCGCATTATTCGGGTCCTGGGTCGAGATCTTGTGACGTAACGGCGGGAACGTTCTGAATAGCGATAAGAGGCTTTTGTGAGGGATTTACATTGTGTAGAAACTTCTTCGGATGATTTCTTTTTCTTTACGTCTTCATAACTATCTCAATTTTACCCACAAAGAAATATGTCTTCCAGCGACGGAAATTCGGAGTCGAACTATGATTCCGAAGATTCTGAGACATGTTTTATTCCGGAATAC
Organism: Desmophyllum pertusum; assembly: GCA_029204205.1. Lineage (NCBI taxonomy): Eukaryota > Metazoa > Cnidaria > Anthozoa > Scleractinia > Caryophylliidae > Desmophyllum > Desmophyllum pertusum. The sequence goes on from MU825396.1 coordinate 4,309,974, forward strand.
GACATGGAGGTGGAAGATGAGATCGAGTCGGCTGTTGTAGATCGCACAACAAGCAATGAAAGCCTCGATGAAATGGCATATATGTGTGCTGATGAACCCTTGGCGGACGAAGAATGGCTAAAAAAGTACAACAAAGAAGTTAAAGAAAATGAAGATTTAGAACGAATGCTTCAAAAAGATTGGACGGCACGGAACATGTGAGGGATTCTTGGTGAGTCGCAAGTTGCCAAGTATTGCGTAAATGTAAACAAACGCGATTGCTGTCATGTCGCTACGAAATGTTTTATTCGCATTCTCAGTGAAAATTACACAGAACAGAATAGTGTTATTCTTTTACCTTTATTGTAGGTGTTCATGTGGAAACTGCAAACATGATTCGCTTTTAAAATCGTAGCGAATGCTACTACTGTCGTACACCATATAACTGCTGTTTAGCGAGGCTACAATTTATATGCCATCCAATAAAGCTTGTTTTGGCTCTGTCCTATTGAAGTATTGGTCCATGCTTAAAGTTTGTATATCGAGAGTTTATAGAGAAGTGTATTAAGAGTTGCTTGAGACGCAGCCAAGAGATAGTCGATCGATTGAAAATCGGCTTGCTCCGCGCGCGGTCTGCTCGGGCCTGGAAATTGAAGCAAAGCTGAAAGGAAACAAGCCACACTACAGTTTTGACATCCTCAAACGTTTGTCGTTGCTACTCCAAATAACCACCATAGTGAACTAAGTTAATTTTGAAGTAAAAACTGTCAAATAAATTACTTTTTCTTCCTCGGTAAGCGAAATGGAAGTGGTGTTCCCACGGTGGTCAGCATTAATGTTACGATGAGTATACGGTTTATCGCACCGCTTATTTCCCGGCCTCAGAAAAACTTTTGGAGTTCAAATCTTTTGTCATTTTTACTATTTTATCCTTCAAAAGAAATTCGTCTTTGACTTTCATCAATATTCCCAAAATTGCTTCGCACGAGGAAGAAATGTTAACGCCATTACAGATGCGCGATATCACGGATCGATGCTCGAGCTACTGAATTTTCTGGCTATCTTTTAGCAGCCGGATGGAGATAGGTTCTCGGTAAAATTTGGTCGAATTGCTAGTTGGCTTTGACTGGGTTAAATAGCCTTTGGAAGTCGGCCTGCTAGAAGTGCGCGGACAAATTTCAGAGTTCTTGATCAATGGCTCTCACAGTCCCACTTTATACTTCGCTCGTTTGAGATTACAAAATCCATCGTCTTTTTCGTATTTATCGACGATCGCTATAAAATGGTATAGTATACCGTTCTCTAAATCTGGGGTGTTGCTGCAACGGCCAATAACGCACCTGGAAGGAGTTTCTACACACTTTTCGAATGTGTATCGTATCTTCCTAAAGGAAATGAGTGGACGCGAAGGATCTAAGGTTCCCGGGCTTACGTCACAAGCCGCTAAACTCATTCCCAGTCAAAAACGCGGTCGTGAACAAAACTGGAGGCGTTTTTGGTGACTTTGCCGGGGCACAGAAAATCGAGGATTCAACCAAATCCAAAACAAATTTCGCAGTTAAGTTTCAAATAACAAGTACATTTATTTAAACGAATAAAAAATTTTGGGGTTAGTTGCACTTTAAGGTTTAACACATAGGCACACAATCTTATTATGGCGTATTGGTTGACTGTTGCAAAAGCCTTTGAAGGTTTCAAATTCATCCTTAAGGAGGCTGGAATGTGTTTCCAGCATAATTCTATGCACACCTCAAAACACCTTTAATAACAATGATGGAAGCCATGTCTTTCAGCTCTCTTACAAACATGGCTCTCAGCCAATCAGCACGTGAGATTCCCTAAACTGGCAAGGCCTGAGGCCGAGCCCGGGTCATGAATCCCTCAAAGTATTTTTGTTTTGTTGGTGACTCGCACCGGACCCCACTCAGCCAACCCCAACGAGAAGACTTAGGACACTTAGGGAAGGACATTTCCTGAAGCGGGAAATGAAGTTCTGCCTGACGTTTATAAGCATATTGAGTTTTACTTGAAGATAGTATAGTTTCCATTTTAAACACACGTATGTGAATTACTCAACCTTGCGCTTTATCGGATCCCAGCGGGAAATCGCCGGTTTCTAGTCGTTGCTGAATCACGCCAACATCAGACTTTAGCGTGACTGGCGTGACTGTTCTCTAACAGATTTCAAACAGGATTTCACGCAGGATTTCAAGCAAGAAAGCCAATATTTTAAATTGCCCAGTTATATATATTTTTTGAAAAATTCTTGTTTTATAAATATTTTTAACAAGTGATGATAAAACAAAACAATGGAAAACAAGCTAATTTTGTTTCAATGGAACAAATCAAAGTGCAAATGCTGGCAGGAACAATGGATGTAGCAGGATGTTTTTCCAATTTTGAGAAGTCTTCTTTTCTTATGAGTTGCGCAGTCATGGTGCACTTTCAGAGGTAACATTACAAAATTATTGAAACTATATTGAAAAGTAAAACAAATTTTATGTAACGCGTAACAGGAAAATATCACATTTCGGGAAGATCTGTATCAGCTATGAATGTTACTTGTCATCCTGTAATAATCCTTCCATTACACAAGATCCCCCATCGAATCCTTAGTGTGTACCAAGTTTGAGGTTGTTTTAGTGATTTGTGCAAGAACTGGAGCGGTTTTTTCCATAACATTGTTGTTGTAACGCCGCCATCTTTATTAGCGGCCGTTGAAGACAGAATCATCGCTGGAATCAAACAATTTTTGTTCTGTGAAGAGATGAGAAGGCAAATTAACCCGCTTTACACAAATAAACTATTTTGTGAATTACAACGCAATCGGTCAAATAGTTCGACCGAAAATACAATTTTTATAAATGGAGAAACACTCCTTCAACCCCAATATTGTACTAAAAATCTACCGTACACTCACCAGTTGCAAAACTGTTAGCCACACAACAAAATTGCATCTAGCGGTAAATCTTCGCCTATCTGAACCCGCTTGGCCTAGCTGATCTCTCCTTCAAAAATCTTGAACCACCTTTGAATATTTCTTGAGATATTTCACTTTCTTTGTGGGGGAAACATTGTCAAACGTATTTCCGCCATCTTGGACTTGTTTCCTCGAATGAAAGTCTGGAAAATGTCGCTTGCAAAATGCAAAACAACACGAGTAATGGCCGTCGCAAAAGAACCTTCGATCGTTCGCGCTTTGTCCTTTGTAACCACCCCTGTTTTTAAGGTGAGGAAAACTGGAATGTAGGCTGAGGAAACTGGAATGAGGCCGGGTTTTTTTAAAACCCGCCAAAATTGCACATGCTAGCGGGATATGGAGTCAAGCAAGCGTGAAAACAATAAGTTAAAGAAACAAAGAAATCTTTCAAGTAAAGAGGAGTGAAAAAAAGAAAACAAGAAGAGAAAAGACTAAAGGAGAGAATAAAATATCAGAAGAATAGAAAGAGAAAGATCGCTCAAGTGAATGAGAGAAGGAAAAAAGCTCGCGGCTTACAGCTACAAAAAGTTAAAACTCGCCATCAAATTCAGTCTGATAAAGTTGGATTTGAAAAGCAGAAGAAAAGAAAAGAAAAAAGAAAGCAAGATGAAGAAAGATTGAAGCGTATCAGAGAGCAAACACGGGAAAGGGTTCGAATGATGAGGAAGAACATCAGCAAGAAAGTTAGGTCACTGGTGAACAGACAGTTTACCCTAACCGGATGGCAAGAAAGAGGGCGATTGATAAAGTAAGGAATGCTCTACCAGAAACTCCACGGAAACGAGCTAAAGTTCTTGAGAAAGTATGTTCTAGACCCAGAACAAGAAAGGAACTTGTAAGAAGAGGTCTTGTTACAACACCTGAAGAGCAGAAAGAAACAGCATCACTACGAGCACTTGCTGGGGATATTTCTCATGGCTTAGAGCAGGTGAAACAAAGCCGTTCCAATGAGAAAAGAGCAGTTCTTCAATCATTTAAATCTCTTGCATTTGGAGAAAACGTAAAAAAGAAGTCTGCCCATAACTCATATTTGTCAAAACTTGTATCACTTCATAGGAGGAGTATCAGCCAAGGAATTAAATGACGGATGGCGGTATTGGAAGGAGAAGAAGCAAGTTGGCTTCTTACCAAGAGGAAGGTTCGCTGTAGTGCCATCTCTGAGGAAGCGAAATCTAAGGTGCACGAATTTTGGAAGAATGAGGCAAGTCGTCCAACACGAGATAAAAAAGATTTCATTCGGCAACGCACTGGGAAGAAAGGCTTATTTACAGCAACATTTATACTTTATTTGCTCTAAAGTTATGTCAGCATGATAAATTGGAAAAGTAGAATATAGATGACAGAGCAATTTCAGGCTACGAAAACAGATCAAAACACGTCGACAGAAGAAAGGATCTTTCATCGTCCATTGTTCATGTGAGCGATTTGTTTATTTAGAACTCGCGAAAAATAAACTCAAAAACTTCACGTAAAATAGTCGTTTGGTGACTTTTAAATAAAGGTAGGGGGTGCTTTAGTTAAAGGGTATATATTTAAATGAATTAAAACAGGAGTAGATACCAAAAAAATAGTATGTGTGATTTGCAATAGGAGTGCAAGAAAGAAAATGGCAAACTCTGTCAAAGTGCACGCCATATATTTCCGTCTAGCGCGCTCGATTTTCACGGGCTAAAGTAAATATTTTTACATGAAAAGCAAGAAGAGTTGCCCGTTCAAAATAACTATTTTATTTCCTGGATATACGTATACCCCTGATGTTATGGTCTTCTGAAATATGGCAAAATTTAGCGTACAAACGGAATAGCAAATATTGTATTTTTACGTGGGTGGATAGAAAGGAAAGAAAGTTTAGATGGAGATGAAATATAGTTGGAAAGCTACTCCAAGGGATGAACAACACATTATGTAAAATTGAATCCAAGACAAGTTAGCGTTGTCTTGTACGAGCCTTTTGAAAATGCACCGAATAACCGGTCTAAACATGCCTAATTTGCTAATTTTTCGCCAAAATAAAAACTCCCTGGAACTTTTGAATATTATTTTCGAAAATGGTTTACTAAAAGGGTCTTTTGGGGCAAATATAAAAAAATTTGAATTTTCGCTTCTGTCGCCGGATTCTTAACAGTTACTGACAACGGCTCTTAACGAGATGAGAAAGAATCAACTATTCATCTTAGGAATTAGAGAATGCAGATGGCTTGGCTCTGGGGAATTCCATGCACGTACAGGAGAGGCAATCTTATCCTCTGGTAGGAATGATGGACAACACCTGGGCGGCGTAGCTCTGGTTTTGAAGAAGAGCGTTCTGAGAACACTAATTGAGTGGAGACCTATCAATGAGAGGCTTCTGTTTGCCAGATTCCAAGGCAGGCAGGCGAAGTTGAGCCTAATTCAACAAATGATTCAGATGATGCTAAGGACGACTTCTACTCAGCTCTACAGGGGGAGGTAGAGAAAGTGTCCCGTCATGTTTTCCTAATCATCATGGATGACCTCAACGCAAAAGTTTGATCAAACAACTTAGGACATGCAAGGGCTATGGGCCAACAGGGATGTGGGGTTAAGAACAACAACGGAGAAAGATTGATTGACTTCTGCGAGCTGAACGACCTTGTTGTAGGAGGCACCCTGTTTCCTCACAAGGTAATCCATAAACTCACATGGTTCTCACCCAATCACAGAGACAAGAATCAGATTGACCATCTGTTAATTAATGGAAAGCGGTGCAGATCCTTGAAAGATGTGCGCGTTCGCAGGGGAGATGACGTGGGCAGTGACCACTATCTTGTTGTACCAAACATCAAACTGAAGTTTCAAAAGTAGAGGGAAAAAAATTCATGCACAACAAACGAAAGGAAAAAAAACAAGCCGCAAACGAGGAAGCCTTTCTACTCTTTGGGTCCTGTGTTCGACCAAAAAAATTTGATCAGCGCAGACTGAGATCAAGACTCTGATTTATATGCTGGCAAGGTCATACTATTCATGTATGTGTATCACAGTGGGCTGGATGCAGGAAAAATTATATGTTAATTCAATAAACAATTTTGAACACAATGTGTCTACAGATTTTGCTTTATATTTCTGTGTTCAGTGCCATGTTAATATAAAATAACCATAAAAAAAATTATGAGGGTCTTTTATTTTTTTAACCATTTCAACATCTATTTTATTCAATAAAAATATTTGAATACAACGTGTCCACAGATTTTGCTTATAACTGTGTTCAATGTCATGTTATTCTATAAAATAGAAATTGTTAATAAATATAAGTCTGACATAGAGTATAAGTCAGTCTCTTAACAATTTTGAATGCAACATGTCCACAGATTTTGATTATTTCTGTGTTAAGTGGATCATATAAATTATTACATTATAAAATATAAATAAATCTCTCAATAATTGCAACCATTTCAACATATCTGGTATCTATTGATTTGATAAACAATAACTATTTTATAAATATGTGTTCACACATTTTGTTAAGAGTGCACATTAAAATATGAGTCTTATATAAAGTATAAGTCATTATCGTAATAATTTTAACCATCAACATATATGTTTTATATATGAAATAAACAACAATTGTTTAAAATTATTTTAAATACAACATGTCCACAGATTTTGATTATTTCTGTGTTAAGTGGATCATACAATAATATTATAAAAATATAAATCAATCTCTCAATATTTTCAACATATCTGGTATCTGTTAATTCAATAAATAACTAGCGTGTGTTCCCAAATTTTGTTAAGGAGTACATACATTGAACCAAGGCCACTATAAAGTAAACAACAGGCCACATGAAGGTCAACAGGACCTTTGCATATAAAGGTGACCTGCCCCTCACTAAAATTATGGGCTACAATTTAAAGAATGCTAGAAAAGAGCATGATGATGTTTATAGCAAGATAGAGCAAATTTGAGGGCCCTGGCCTTTAAAGTGTGACTTTTTGTGGGAAGCATTTTTCCCATACACATTGTCTTATTTTTTTATATGTAAAAAGTCAAGTACCCCAAAATTAGAGATGTTGCTCATTTCATCATGCTCTTTTCAATTCTGGAATCTTAATCTGTAGCCTACAATTTTAGTTAGAGGTAGGTCATGCTATGAAGTATTAAATGCAATATTGATTAATCAAGTTGTATACATTCTTCTGCTTCGCCACTGCAGCTGTCATCAATATCCACTGTATCTGAGAATTCCTCTTCCTGAACTGCACTGCCATCCTCGCCACTGGCCATTGAATTTCCTTTTATCTTTTTAATTTGTCGCTTCTTCTTTGCTGCTTCCTTCTTACGCTTCCTCTGGAAAGCTATATGAGATGCCGAGGACCCATACTTTGCTCTTGATCTGTCAACCATTTGGGTTGCCCTCTGTACAATGGTGCCAATCTCTTGTTGAACACTCAGGAGAGTAGGCCTGAGTTTTGAACAAAATTCTTTGGTTTCTAGGAGGGCTATTGCAAAATAATGAAATAAATAATTATTAGAAATGTATAGCAACAATTTGTCACCTTAACTCCATATTTAATAATGTGCATTTTTAACAACTGCAGACACAGGCCATACTGCATAGGTTAAACTTTCTTTTGATTGATTGGGGACTTTCCTGCCTAATTGTTTTCAAAATTTTTCACCATCAAATGTTTGAAATTTTTTTACCAAACTTGTTCTGCAAAGATGGCTTGATATTTTCATTGACAATGTGGTCCTTTAAACTCTGTCTTCATGTTAAAACTTCTAGTGTGAAGAATAACTGGTATTAAAATATCAAAACATCTTGACATTTTGATTTTAATAACAAACTCGATCAATAAAGGTTTTCACAGCGACTATATTGGAGGTACAAAACAAAAGGAGACATTTGCATAAAAATAGAATACATTTCCCAAAGGATGCAAACTTCATTGTTTTGTACCTCCAACATGGCCGTCGTGAAAACCCTCTATAATCCATTTTATATCAAAATGATATCCAATGGAAATGGAGGAAAGTGCCAAGGAACTATAATGCCCTCCCTATAAAATGTATGTGTTCCTATGTTTACTTCACTGAATACGCGGTACCTTCTTTGACAGGGATGGCACAAGATGCAATTTCTCCATCACATTTCAACAATGATTCATTTGCTAAAGTATGCGACTTTTCTAAGCCCTCAGTAAATTTGCACAAGGAATCGTACATACATCGTGGAACTTTCTGCTCATTTTCAGCATTGATTTCCAAACAACTTTGAACTTCTGGGTACCGCTCACACATTTCCTGATGGAGACCCCAGACACTTTGCCTTCTGTAGTATGGGGACCATTTGGAAATCACAAGTGGTTGTGAGGAAGCAACCATCAAGGAAATTCGATGCTGGCGCATTTTTCCTGTACCAAAGTTCACAGTCCCTGAGATTTTTTTGAAAACTGCATGTAATATTCAGCCATTTGTAAAATAAATGAATTGGAAAAAGTTTGAACAGGATTCAAGGGATTCTCATACCAAAGGTTCTTAAACTTGAGCCATAAGGACTTTGCAGACATCACAATATTTCCTTTACCATCTCGCGAAGGGCTGCTCGTGGTCTAGACTTATAGAAGAGACGTTATCAATGTTATTCCCCTAAAGTCCAACTTAAATGATCCCTCATAGTAACTAAAACCAAAGCAACATGCAAAAGAACGCAAAGGCAAGAAGTGACGCAAAGGAGTCTTTTCATATATTTTTGTTATTATTTGTAGGAGGACTACTGGTTGTTCAGTTATATACTGTTATGTGTTTAACCCTCATTAAATAAATACCGTAGAGGTTATTCAGCGGAAAGTTGTGTAATACGGCTGGGTAAAAGTCAGTTTTTATTTTTCCGAGCCTTTATTTGCACTCTAAAACGTCACGTCGTATAATAAAGTTGATTATTATTATTTTTATTATAAAGGAAGGAATCTAGAAAGAAAAAAAGAAGAAACTGAAACAGGACATCAAAAAGCTAAAAAGAAACTCAGAAGAAAGAAAGAAAAAGAAGAAAGAAAAAGAAGAAAGAGAAAGCCAGCAAAAAGAAAAAAACGAGAACAAAGAAATAGCAAGAAAAAGAGAAAGCACAGAAGAGAAAGCACAGAAAGCACACGTTCATGCACAGAAAGCTAATTTAGAAAAGCACATTGGCAAACATAGCAATGGTTTCAGTAGTAGTGTGTTTTGTCCCAGTTATCGTTATTTTTTTAGTTTCTATTTTTATTTTAGTGTATTGTCGCCGTAAGTGTGTGTTAGAAAGAGCCGCAGAGGTGGAAGTTCGGCATGACCCGAACAATTTTGTGGTACCGGCGGGCGTGCCCGATTGGGTGACGACGGCGCCCCAATTGTGCCACCACTATTACATGCAAAGCATGTATAGTCTTGTTCGGGAAACCGCTTGCCGATATTTCCCCTCAGTGTGGCAAGATGGCCCATCTCAAGAAGTTGAGTTGGGCATCGTGTAACTGTTTAGTGGTATTTGGTTTTGTTTGTTTGTTTTGTTTGTTGTGTTTGTTTTCTTTTGTTTTGTTTGTTTGTTTGTATTGTTTGTTTGTCTGTGAGAGGCCCCTACTTCACTTTTCCCCACTTTTTTTAAACCTTTTTTGAAAACACTATTTCTCTTAAAGCACTTATTTCTTTTTCTCCTCTCAACTTATTCAAAGATATCGTTGTTATGTTTGCCAATTTGCTTTATTACTTTTAATTAACTCTGTGCTTGAACGTTTAAATGAACATTTTTGTGAATTGTGAACTTATTACGAGTGAATGTAATGAAATGAGTATAGCTGTGGAAACAGATTTGCAAATTTCACTCGCTCGGTCGATGGGCTTTAAACTTTATAAATATTAATTTATGTATTAAATTATAAATTTATCTTTTTTTCGTCTTTTTATTTTATTATTTTATTTAGTGATTTTTTTGTTAATTTTTCATTTCCACACTTCTGGGATTTGAACCCGCGACTCCAGAGACGAACTTCGAATTTGAAGTCCAGACCATTAACCGCTCGACTACTTTTGGCGAATTTAACGTTGGGATGAAAATTAACATAGAGATGTCTTTGTGTTGTTGTTAGTACGCTGACCTAACTTTGGACTACCGTAGGCTCATAGTTTCTTAGAATGACTCTTCGGCTCGATTTATAGCTTGTAAGAGTTCCAAATAGAAGAAAAAACCTTAGAAAATACTTGACTTCCGGAGAACAGATCATTGAAAATCTTTTGAAGTGCTGAAATGCGTGTTTGGATAAAGTTTTTCGATTTTCAAAGCACGAACTGCGGACTTCGACTGATGTTGATTTCGGGACAGTATATGTCGTTTTTTCACTTTATTTGCTTTTTCCAATTGTATTAATTGCGTCTGTAATAGATTCATAAAAAAAGGAGAAAGAAAAAAAGAAGTAAGAGGTCGTAAATTGTAAAAATATATTTTTCATTTTCACATTTCTGGATTTGAACCGGCGACCTTCGAATTTGAAGTCCACGTCGTTAACCGTTCGACTACTACGACGCACTTAACATTGGCTGTTAAAATTAACATAGAGATTTCTTTATATTGTTGTTAGTACGCTGACCTAAGGGTCAATCGATCGGGAAAGTTGCCGTGGCAGAAATGACTGTTTTATGTAACAACCATTAGTGGAATAAGTTTAACATATCATTCACGAGTCGCTCATAAGAGCTTTTGATCATTTTTGAAGAAATTCCTTTTACGTTAATTATTTCTATTATACTGCGATATAGATTTTTGCAATATTTCTTTATGAATGTGATTCTGTAAATATTGATATTTTTTTTAGCGTTATGTTCATGTTCTTGTATAAAATTTCCTTTAATAATATTACGATTTTTTGAATAACACTGACACAACACTGTAGTTCGCGCAGGGCCTACTCCCAGACCGGAAACGTGAAGCGAATACGTGGAAAGAAATGATGGTATATTTTTTTGAAGCGAATAACTTTGAGAAAGTCTAGAAAATCAACAGTGCAATCTTGAGTGTACCCGATGGCCATGACCACGATACATCGACATTGACCACGAGATAGTTTCCATCAAAGACAAGTTTGGTAGTATGTGCACATTTGGGCGATGGGCAAGGCGCTTTATGCATCATTTCTGACGGGATTGATTTGTAGTTGTACCAGGGTTTGCGCTCAATAACCGAACCGGCAGTCGAACAAATTTCCAGTTTCTGAACACAATCAAACTCAATCAACCGGATTGACTTCGATTGTATTCGATTACAGTCGAAGCTCTCGTAAGCGGACACCCTCGGAAAGCAGGAAAAGTGTCCGCAACTGGAGCTGGCCGCCTCTGAAGAGGAAGGCACAAATAACGATGATAATGACCACGAAAAAAGAAAATCAAAAGGAAAGAAAATCAAATCTGCAGAAGTCGTAGGTGAGTTTCACTTTTTCTTCATGAAAACTACAGCTACAGTAAATCGTCTTTGAAGATGATTTATGGTGAGGTTGTTTTATTCGCCAACAACAACCTTTCTCAAGGCTAAATTCACTACTGAGACAATCACACTGAACAAGCTAATTTCTTTTAAGGATTAGAAACTCTTATGAGGGGAGAAAAGTTTAACTATGAATGGACATACTGGGAAATGAAGTTTTCAGTTGATTGTGGACAGCATTTTGTGAGACAAGACAATACTGAACAGCTTGTTGTCAAATAACTTTGATACATGTTGATGTACAGTGTGTATGTAGAATAGTAGTGTCATTGAGAACTTTGAATCATTTGAGTTTCCTTTTTGCAGATGATAATGAAGAGGAAGACAAATAACGATGATAATGACAATGAAAAAAAGAAATCCAAAGGAAAGAAAAGAAAAGGCTTGAAAAAGAATGTAGGCATTCCATTAAAAGCCAAAAAAAAGCAAAAATTTGGACGAAAAGAACGATGAGGAAAACGATGATGATGATGAAAGAAGTAAACCTAAATCAAAAGGGAAGAAAGACAAACCTGTAAACCACATAACCAGGTTAGTAACCAAGTTCTAAATCACTATAACCAGTGCTCGAAATTAGCGGTCATCCGGTCGTCCGAGACGACTAAAAAGTGTTTCGGGCAACCATTTTTCATCAAAATTTAAGGCCCGGTCGTCCGAGAAAAAAACAACGGACAACCCAGGTATAAATCGAAGTACTTACGTTTCTGTGATGTCCAACAGAAAAACGAAAAGAAGTTATAAATTTGAGACAGTAAAATAGCTCAAAATACAGGGGCAATCTTCAGGTAATAAATGGAAGCGACAACGATTTTAAAAGCCAAGTGAATCGACGTTATTCACAGTTAATGCACGCCATTCTGAATCGCTTGCCGTGATGTTTTCAAACCCAGGCCTCCAAAAAATGTTTTGGCGCACGCGTATTCATTCTTTTGTGAAGCATTGTGGGATAAATACTTCTCAAGTTCGACAAATCCGGCATGTCAATTGATCAAAGGTAAGTGGTTTACAAAGGCATTGTTATCTTATTAATCAGGGTTGTCAAAAGTTGCTAGCCGGCTGTCGCGAAAAATCGTCACTACTTCGTTATATAAAAGCTACACCACTGGGCTATTATTTCGAATAGATAATGTTTCTTCCAAAAATCCATGGACTTCATTTTTCTTGCCGTTTCAAGCTGGAAAACCTTTGCTCAACGTTTTACGCGTCCTTGAAGGTGCAAAATATTTCCTTGCCATTTCGATCAATGGAACCCTTTTTCTATTTTAACACTGTATTGTTTTAATACATGAATTTGTGAATGTTTTGCTTTCTGTTTCAGGGAAATCCTTTTGCTTAACGTTAAGTTGTTTACGTGAAAGTTTCAAAGAAACCATTTCGCTTCAGAACTATTTACGTCAAAGCCGGAAAGAAACCCTTTTGAGTACAGGTTTTAAAGGGTTCAAATCCTTTGGGAACCCGTTAAAAAGTCGCTCTCGCTAAAAAATGAAATATTCGTAAGCATCAATTGATATTACAAAGCCAGGCACTTATATGTTACAGAAGATTATTTAACAATTTCGAAAGATTCATTAATGTATCATGTTGACCTTCAAGCATTCACAGTACATAATTAACCGAAGCTTATACAAACACACGCGTGCAACAAGTCATATTTTCGACACTGGTTTTTTAAAGGACTTTAAAGCTTGAACTTTTTTGCTACCTCTTTAGTTGCAGAGACAAAATGTGGCGGTTTGTAACAGGTGCAAAACCTCCTCCGGAAAAAGAAAGCAAAAATGTCCGGCACAGCTGCTAATTATGAGCATGAAAAGAGGAAACGAAAACCCCAGGGAGCGTGGAAAGTTAACCGGCCTTGGTTTGCAGTTCAAGCCAGAAGGCATGGTTTGTAACGTACTGTGTTGATTCCAAAGTACCTGATTGTAAAACCGAATTTGTGAAAGGGTGCAAGTCTGGTCGCATCGAATCATTAAAAAAACACGAAACCAGTGAAGTGCATATTCACGCAGCCGAGGTGCTGAAAAACCGTATGAAAAGAGGTCAGTAAGCTTGTTTTATTAACACAACTCATTTATTATTCTTTGTTTTATTTTTATATTTCACTGAATACCACTGAACTACAAAATGTTTGTTTTTTCAGCTGGGTACTCGTCCTGCTGAGAAGGCCCTACAAAAGATGAACGCAGAGGTCTTTGCGAAATTGGAAAAAATGTTTTAGAACGTGTCATGCCATGGCAAAACACAACAGGCCGTTCAGTGACTTTGTGTGGCAATGCCAATTGGATAAGGCCAAGGGATTAAATATAGGGGCAACTTATATTAATGACAAATCAGCCAGGCTATTTACGCAAGCAATAGCTGACACGAGAACGAGAGAGAGTCAAAACAGAGGTTGAAGGAAGCAAGTTCGCATCTATTTTAAGCGATGGTGCTACCGATTCTTCAGTGACTGAGAATGAAATTGTGTATGTTTTAGAGTTTGTAAGCAGGGTACCGTTTCTGTAAAGTTCATGGGCTGTATGTCGGCAGAAAAGGCGGATGCAGAAGGAATTTTGAATGCACTTGAACCTGCGGTTCAGTTTACTGGGTTGAAATGGGTTGAACTGCTTAACACACTGGTGGCTTTAGGTTCCGATGGCGCATCCGTAATGATGGGTGTAAGGAAGGGCGTTGCAGCCTTATTGAAGGAAAGAAACCCAATGCATCATCGGCATTCACTGTTTTGGGCACAGACTTGAGCTAGCTTACAAGGAGTCGTTAAAAAAGGTTCCACTTGGAGAAAAGGTGGTCACACTTTTGATGGGGTTGTATTACTTTTACCACAACAGCCCACTCAACCGCAGTAATCTGAGAAATTCTTTTAAGGCCCTGGGAAAGAAAGTGGTCACACCCTCACGAGTTGGTGGGACACGCTGGGTGGGTCATGTTCAAAGGGCCCTTACCAATCTTTTCAGAGGCTATGAGGCACTAGTGCAACACTTGCAACAGCTTGTAGGAGGCACAAAGGTATCTGCAGTTGCCAAGAGCAAGGCCAAATGCTTTCTGAAGCTGCTCACCACGAAGGATGTAATGCAATTTGCTGCACTGTTGCACGATGTTGTGTCTGCTCTCAGTGTGATGTCCCAGGTATTTCAGAGGAGAGATGGAACAGCCGTTGACATCCACAGGACTTTGACCAATGTCCTGTCAGTGTTGGACAAGTTATAAAACTAAAGATGGACCATACCTGGCAAAACTGAAGTCCGGTGTACTCTGTCAGGAAGCCACAGGCAGCATTGTGCAGTTTCCCAAGTTCTAGATCGAATCTTCTAAGAAGTCTTGAAGATAACTTGAAGAAAAGATTCTCCGACTCCTGATACTGGGGTGATCAAGGCCACCTCTATTGTGGATCTTGCTTTGTGGCCAGCAAAAGAGAAGATGGACGTGTTTGGTGATGAAGAGGTAGCTACTGTAGTGAAACACTATGAGGAAACTTTGCTGAGGGTAGGAGTTGATGTAGAGTCAGTGGAGTTGGAGTGGACCCTGTTGAAGAATGACATGTAAAGTGAACCAGAAGAAGTGCGAAATAATCTAACATGGCCTCAAATAAATGGCAAGTGGCAATCCCGATATGGAAACATCTTGGCAGTTATTGACCTCCTCCTGTGTCTTCCTTCATCCAGTGCAGAGTGTGAGAGAGGCTTCAGCCTGATGAAAAACATGAAAACGGACATTCGGAACAGCCTTAAAGAGAGTTCGCTGTGCGATTTTATGGCCATTCAGCTTGAGTCAGCACCCATTGAAAGTTTTGACCCTACTGAGGCCATTCAACCGTTGGAATAAGGCAGTCCACAAGAGGAAGAAGACCTTTCTTCAAAGATGCCGAAAAGCCACAGCGACATCCAGATCCCCCTGTTTTGGACATTCCAACAGAAACACCAGCGGGGGCAGCTGTCAGTGAAGCAGAAGACACCGAAGATCCAACACCAGCTGCTGAAGCAGAAGATATCGAGGTACTGGTAGATATTCCAACACCAACCGATGAATCAGAGGAGATTGAGGTAGAAGAACAAGAAGATGACCAAGAAGAAGCAGCAGTAAGAGAGAAAGAGATTGAGAATGATGACAGTGGTGACAGTGGGCTGGAGTCAGAGGGTGATGATGATGAAGAGACAGTCCTTAAGAGATTAATGCAATTTTAATGCAGACAAATTAGGATATTTTCCGTTTAAGTTCTTTCGATGGTTGTCAGTCTGTAGTAATTTAACTTACAGTCTGTTAGTCAAACACAGCTGTAGCCATACTATATTATAAGTAAGTTGTAGAGAGCGGATGGCCTAGCTCCTCGTCAACATGTACAGTAGTAACTACTATTTCATAAAGCAAAAAAGTTGTTATGTAGTGAATATTTTATATCTAAGCCTGTCAGTCGAGGTATTATGCTTGTACGATAACGTGTGTTCAATTTATTTAACTTGAGCTTTGTAATAGCATCCAGTGGACTTGCCTGAGTCTGAAAACTCAAAAGTTCAAAACATAAGTATTAATGTATAAATATTCACTATTTGAACCTTGACACATAATAAAGTAAATCATGAGTAGTTTGCGTTGACTATTAACAAACTTCAGGGTCCGATATTTCAAGGACAACCAAGCGGTCATCAGGGCAACCAAAGTCAGGGGTTTGGTTGTCCTGCATTTTGCATAGGGACAACCTGGATTTTTTTTAATTTCGAGCACTGCTATAACATGTACGGTAATTATTTCCCACAGCACAAAATGTATTTTCAAGTAACACCAAGCTGAGTGGGTTAAATTTAATTTGAACTCCAGTTTGACTTGAGGGTTAAGTTATCAAAACAAGAGAACTACATTGCTAACCTGCAAATACATTTGACCCATGTTATTGCCCTTTCTGAGGTCGCGAGGGAAGTTGGGTCGAGTTTCCAATCATGCGGAATTATGGGGCTGTTTTGAGGACGCTATTGTTATATTACATAGTATTACATTATATTACAAAAATGTCAACAAATGGCATCCCCCAAAACCGCCCCATAATTTTGCACGTTCGGAAACTTGACCCAACTTCCCGCGCGACTACGGAAAGGTCAATATAAAAGGATGTCTAGGCAGGCTGCCACCTATATATACATGCAAGATGCTTAACATATTCTTTTCTTAAACTACAGGTTCTGAAGCATGCCCAGTTTTCAAAACTTATATTTGTGTAGCTAAAGCCAGTACAATATTTCAAAAATTAAATAACAACATAAGTTATTTGTTGAAAATTAAATAACTTTTTGTAACCTGACAGCCTTCTCAAAACCAGTTGGTTGAAGGCTCAATCAGTTGCCTCCTCTGAAACAATGACCGCCTCTTTCCAGTAGAATGGACCGCCTCTTTCCAGTAGAATAACCTACTCTTTCAAAACATTTTGAGAATGGCGGAACCATATGACGTCTGTTTTGGTTGAAAGCTCAGTCTTTTCTAAACGTACAATGTACCACCTGTTAACTCGCGCGGCATGTAAGATTTAAAGTTTAATGGCTCCCAAAACCCATGAGAAATTAAGATCAACACAACAATGATATCGTGGGGTAAGAGGGTTTTGGGAATATGAAGTACCTCCAATAGCGAGGCCAGTGGAACTAAATGCCATAAACATAAATGAATCACTAATCTGGCTTGTAAGAGGGGGGTCAAGCCCCCTCCTCTCCGGGCGAGATGCATGGTCAACAAACCTCTGGAGAGCGCGGTTCCTAATCCTCTTCGGGGCTGCAGTCAGACAATACCCCCGGCGAAAGAGGTCCTTACTCCCTTTCAGGGCTGCAAGGTCACAATACCCTGAAAAGGTCCCTACTCCCACTCAGGGCCTGCAGGTCACAATACCCTGAAAGAGGTTCCTAGTCCTAAGGGAGTTTTAGAACTCATGGTTTCCATGGTAACCTAACCCTCAATTCTGTGAGTCTATGTGGCCAAGATTGCCTGTAAGGGAGCACTTCATCCCAACCCAAAGTTTATTTGTGTATTTCGATTAGACAAATCTGAAATTTGTAGACATAACTCCTTACTACAATTGATGTAGTCCTTGAGATTAGACAAGGCTAATCAGTTCATTCATTGTCTTTGATGCATATAAACTGCATAAAATTAATACCAACAGTCATTGGTTGCTAACAGTAACAAAAAATAGGCTCCTAACTGTAACGTTTTGTATAAAAAGAGGATATCAATACTATAGGCTGTGTATCTGAAAATTAGATCCGATGTACATTGGCTGTACATAGAAAAGCTAGTCAATGATCTCGTACCATGGGGGCCAAAGGCCCAGCTTAGCAGCTTAAGTAGGATATATTATAACTATTCATAAATTTCTAAGGTGCATTGTTGTAATACTAGTGTTAATTTGTGAGTGACATGCTTAAACCATAGGGTGGGAGGGAGGGAAAAACACGTCGTATGAACAAGACAAATACATTTTTCAGTTTGCTAGGCTCGCAGTCGAAGGAATGAATGAACACGACAACTCGTGCTCGATGGGCCTGAGGATTGATTTGACAGTGAAATAACCAGCCGGATTCTGATTGGCTCAGCGTACAGTTTGGGCGTTGCTATCATGCATGTGATCACACTAAAACTTTGGACTGTTAAACCCTAACCCCCTACCTTAAAGCATGTCACACAACCAGCACGTAATCTCTCATGGTTGTCGCCTTACAACTTAAATTTATGAGGACATAAATTGGTCTTTAATGCTCCCAACCCATGAGAAATAAGAACACAACAATGATATGTGGGGTAAGGGGTTGGGAATGAAGTACTCCAATAGCAGGCCAGTGGAACTAAATGCCATCAATAAATGAATCACTAATCTGGCTTGGTAAGGGGGGTCAAAGCCCCCTCCTCTCCGGGGATGCAGGTCACAAACCCCTGGGAGAGGTTCCTAATCCTCTTCGGGGCTGCAGTCACAATACCCCGAAAGAGGTCCTTACTCCCTTTCAGGGCTGCAGGTCACAATACCCTGAAAAGGTCCCTACTCCCCCTCAGGGCTGCAGGTCACAATACCCTGAAAGAGGTTCCTAGTCCTAAGGGAGTTTAGACTAATTGTTACCATGGTAACCCATCAATTCTGTGAGTCTATGGGGCCAAGAGTGCCTGTAAGGGAGCACTTCATCCCCAGAAATACACAAAGTGTATTCCCCATAGACGAAACAACCCCAACCCCTAAAATAAGTAATGAATTAACTAATTAAAGGTATCACCTAACAGCTGACGGGAAACCCCAGAAAGAAGGGAAGGTGGGCACTGAACATATCTTTCGTAGCAGTCAGAGGACCACCGCCCAAGTGTTTTTATTAGCCAAGGGGGAAGGCCCACAGAAGCCGAGGTTGTGGCAGCCCCAATTCTATAGCTATGTCCCG
Organism: Desmophyllum pertusum; assembly: GCA_029204205.1. Taxonomy (NCBI): domain Eukaryota; kingdom Metazoa; phylum Cnidaria; class Anthozoa; order Scleractinia; family Caryophylliidae; genus Desmophyllum; species Desmophyllum pertusum. The sequence goes on from MU825396.1 coordinate 4,328,792, forward strand.
CATACTGAGAGGGCTGAAAACCTGACATAGAGAGAAGCTGCCTAGTTTCAGAGGTAAGTCCCGCTTTTGTGAGGGGAGCGCCAGACAAGTACTGAAAAAGTGGACCTGTTGTGGTCCCCCGGTAGGACAAATAATTTGTCATAGCCAAAACAGGGCAGACCCTCTGGTCAGTCTTTCCAATAACAATAGTCTGACCCGAACGAAATGGGTCGGTTTTGGATATTTTTATCCTAACTGACATATGTTCAGGGTTCTGAAAACTGGGGAAAAAGGTTACATCCCCTGGAGACAAGTGGAGTGTACATGAATAGGGTGAGTTGCAGGTCATTTCTCCCAAGCGGAGGAAACCAAAAAAGGCTAAGGTCATGGCTGCCCATACCATAATAGAGTCATAAATAGTGGTGGTTGGGATTGCAAGAAGTTGGAAGAACAATTTCAGGTGGTTTATTGTAATAGGGAGTCGAATGCGGGTAGAATCGCCCTGGGAACGCTTGATGCCACGGCAAATCAACTGCAGGCGCAAGAATTTCTTAAGGTCCAGGTCATAGCCTGAGCGGATATGCAGGTGTCTAACTGCAGCCAGGTAACCCTTGATGGATGAGTGTTTAATTGTTTTGGCTAAATATGCAACATACTGAATAAGAGTCTCTTCATTGGTTGGCAAATAAGTTGACCTGTGTGGGCTGTGGAGGGTGCAAAAGTCCAAAAATCTACGTTCACCAGATGTGTATGTTTGTTTAGTAGAGGCAGCAACAGAGAGACTTAAGTACTTCTGGATGTCGGCATTCAGATCACCAACATTGCCGGGGGTACGGGACATGGGGCTGGGTCTGCATGAGGGGCCAGTCTGCGAAATCGCTCCATCTAAAAGAAAATTACACAACACCTTGTCCACATATTTCTCCCCCCCCCACCCCCCCCCCCCAGAGATTACGTCGTATGACCCGTAATCCCGAGATAAAAAGGACAGGTAAATTCAAAGTTCACCCTATAAATTATTTGTCACAGACTTTGTACTCATTGTCAGTCAGTTAAAAACATTAAAAAATAAGACAATGAAAGGACATCAGTTCTGAGTACTTGCCTACCTTGTATTTCCAGGCAAGACATGACAAAAGATCTCAATGGCCTACTGGTACCGCCACAATTTAAAGCAAAAGTCCCATTCCAACTTGGCAGAAAAGACCCTGGTTGCCAACATGAACCACTCTTCAGATATACCTTTGGAGCATGTGGTAGTAGATGAATTGCCATTGATGTTGCGCATACATAGACAGACTAGAAGATGGACTTGTTTTATGAAATGCTAAACTGGGACGAGGTGGAAATAAATTTACCATGCTTGAAAAGTTGTTATACAAATAGTGATACACGCTTCCTATGTTGAACCTAATAAATAATTTCAATGTCATTTGATGCAGGAAGAAAACTTTGGTAGACCAAAGTCCTTCAAATGGACTAACACTCACCTTAGATGGCCTGGTGTGCGAGCCCATAATGAATCCCTGTTGGTATCGGTTTCCAAGTGTGGCAACATAAAAAGATGGTACCTGGGAGTGGGACATCCTCTCCTGGGTGGAGAACAAAAAAAAAACTAAATTTGATGGTGTACTAAAACCAGAAACTAAAGAGGCAGTGCTAAAGTTGTGGACAGTAAGAAAGCTTTTTTGTGTGGCACTTGAATAAACAAATAATTAAATGAGTGGTGGCAACATTCTAGTCTACAAACAATAATTGCATCAATATTAATTAGAAATATTACACTAATAAATAGATAATATTTTTTGCCATACAGGACTTTGGTGGAATTGTATGATTCCTGTCTGAGCAAAAGAATCCAAGTCAAAGACACAAGAGTGAACTTTGGAGCAAAGGTGAGAAGCGTTTGCTATATTATACTACACTTTTCCCCTTTAATTGCTAGATTTCTGCTATTCTTTCTAATCAAATGCATCACGGTAATTAATAAAATGTATCCATTCCTCTTTATCAGTCTCAAGAATGGGCACAACATTTGCTCTCCAAAAAGGTCCTGGCTATGACAAAACCAACCCAATCACACGCATACATCCATGTGATGGTTTACCATGTGCCTTACTTTGTGAACAACTATGGCAACTTTACTGGCCAAGGTAGCCAGTAATAAAGGAAGACAATTATCGCTTTAAAGAAATATTTACTTTTGCAATCTAGTGTACTGGCCTCATTCATAATCTCATTTTCCTCTTGAATTTTCAAGAGACTGAGAAAAAATAATTTAAGCTCATAAATTAAATCTTTTTTTCACAGCTTATTGGTTTTTCAACAGCATAATCTGTTATTTAAAACTCTATTAGACATTCACGGAACATAAAAACTGCAAACTCTTAACCAGATATAATAATTGTTTGTTTTATTGAGGCGTGGAAAAGAAAAACGACGATGTAAGGAGGAACTTTCATAGAAAAATCAATCGATGGGATGCTTGTGGATCATTGCTTAAAATTGAGCAGTGACAAGAAATGCTAGCCCCCCACCAAAGAGAAAAAAGAAGTTACAAGAAACAAAATGCTGACCACTGGGAACATGGAGGGAAACGGCAGCAGCAGCCAAGTTCCCCAGAATTTCGACCATTCAAAATGAGCAGTGACACTAGGTCCCTGTGAGAAATATTTAGTCATTGTTGTGCTACATGTACATGTACATGCATAACTTCGTTGTATATTTGTACATAGTGTAAATAATTAATATAATTTGGAATTACGTAATGTAGTAAGCATGATGGTTATATGTTGCTGTAACTTACATCGAGATGCCATGGCCAAGTGCAAAGTTTGTTGAATCTGTGTATAAAAATAATTTATTAAAAGTTCAGAAAAGGGTATTCAAAATCCTTGTTAACTGGCTTTTCTAGCTTCCTGAACCAGTGAAGAAGAGTCAGACACCTTGATGTATGAAAATATATTTCTTAATCAGGCAAACGACTGCATGTTTACAGAAAACTGATACATACATGCGTACATGTAGAGGTGAATGTAGGTAGAGGTGAACGTAGATGTGTAGATGTCGGTTACACAGCATTAGTTTGTTTAAATAGCAAGTCTTACAATGAAGCTAGATCAAGATTCTTTATTTGACTAACTTTCTAACATACATGTATGTAAGTGAAAGGAGTAAGATGTTACATATGTTACAGAATTCTTATATTTTACACACAACTATCTTTTATCTCTAGCTGAACAGATCTTGTTGGTTTCGAGTGCTGACAGTGAAGATCACATTTCTATGATCTACAGTAACAGATGACTTGTTTATTAAAAACATAAAACATGTCATTATGACCTAGCTTTTTAACTAAGGAGATTGAATACATGTAACAATCATTGTTATTGTTTTACTATGAACAGTGTACAGCACATATTTTAGTCTAAAGGAGTGTTACTACAGTACAGACACACAAATTATGTTATGAGCCACAGAAACTATCACAACATTGTATAAAACAAATCAAAATATTCCATTTGATGTGTGTGTACTCTAACAACACACTGAAAATGTCAAAATGTGGTAAGAACATCAGTCGCAATACTTGTCTATGGCTCATAATGTACTTCTTTGTTCCTACCATGTTTTGATGTCATCTGGCGTTATAAGAGTGCACACAAAACAATTCCACAATTTTACATTTGTAAGGTTTTTTGTTTAAAATATGCCAAAATATAGGAGGCAGTTAAACAGTTCTTTTACGGAATGTGATGGACAGCCTCTGTATCCACCTTCTTGGCCTCTTGACGCCATTAGCGGTAAACAGCTGACTTGGCTAGAAAGGGGTGGAGAAGGATTGGAAAAAGAAGGACCCTCTCTGTTCCCAGAGCATTAACATATGCCCTGTCCCAGCCAGAGGGAAATCTACAAAGAGTAAGGTCCTCTTTGTAGAGTACAAAAGTCCCCTGTTGGCGTTGTTCCCCTTTCCCCCTGAAAAAAAAATTGAAAGCCCTGATAGGAAAATCAATAGTGAACTTGGATGTCAGGTTTCTGGCACAATCCGGCTTCAAATACATTCCTGAGGACCTCTACGAATCTTAGTTCTTCATCAGTTGAGAGGCAAGGATGTACAAAATTTCTAAAAGCAAAATAAAAGAGTCTAACATTTAAGATTAAAAGGTTATTATATAAAAAAAAATACTAATTTTCGAAATTGTTTATGTAAGATCTATCAATTTTCCACCTCATGCTTGATGAGCTAGCTTTTAGCTTTAAAGAATCAAGAAATCATGAATGAATCATGAAGGAATCGGGAGACACGGCCTTTCACCATGGTGAAGCACGCGCTTTAATACAGCTGTGTATATACATGTATGTACCTAATTATGGCTGGATTTAAATGTGCTCTTCGGGTTCCCAAGAGTTCAATTGGCTACCCCAGCCCCTCCATTTCACCAAAAACTCCCGTGTTCCCTAAACAGTAATAAAGAATTCATCAGAACTATTAGAAACGAATTCGAAGTAGGCCACATGGCCAGCAGCTGCACGCGGACACTCAAATAATGAAAAACAAAGATTGGAAATTCACGAACCTTTCTCTTCCTCTCTCCAATAAGACACTCCACAAACTCCAGATACTTCTACAGCTTCTCTACGTCTTCTTTTTGAGGAAAAAGAGCTTGCCACTCGTCAGCTGTTGAGAAACTCTGCAATGTTCGGTAAAACTTCGATCCACGACGAGAAGCCATTTTGAATCCGTGCTCGCTCAACCGCGAGTTGTTTCTCAAGAGACTGGGCGAACGTCAAAAATTAGCCAATCATGCATCGAAAAAAACAATAGCATTGTTTAAGACTAGAACCCAGATCTCTCATTGTAGACGTCACAAAGAAAGCCAAAATTCTGTGCGATGCTTCTGGCAGTTGGTGTTTGAGTTTCTCGAGACTAAAGATCTCGTTGCTGTCGCTGGAGTGTGCTTCTCGTGGCGGAGATTCGTTTTTGGAGGAGATACGTCAAGGAAGCAAATTCTTTCAAGGTGCCGTCAACTGGACATCGCAAATACTGGAAATTTATACCAGAAACTACCACTACAGACCTTTGTACGTCTTCGCAGCATAAATCTGAGTGCAACAACAATCAACACAGAAAACTTCATTTTACTTACTATGGCTGCAAAACATCTTCGAGTCCTGGAAATTGAAAGATGTGGTAATATTACCGAGCAAGCCATTTTCCGCGCAAAAGACACACTACGAAACTTAGAAAGTGTGAACATTTCCTTCAACTAGTAGTTCGGAGTTCTGACTATCGCATGTCTGTGCTCGTACAAATCAATTCTGAATATTTGCTTCAATGGAATCAAGCTAGAATCCAAAGAACTTTTATTTCTCGCCAAGGTCTTCCCGGGAGTGACAAATGGAGACCTCGAGCTCTGTTCCGACGAAATTGGAGGAGACTATTTTTTCGATACCGTGGACAACGTAGAGGAGCTTTTTTCGTGAGCGGGTGTCAAACGCAGAATGGTCTCAACAGACCGCATTTTTTATAGTTAGTTTTATCGAAGTGTCTGTTTCAATCTAGCGGTACAAACGTGAAGACAAAAGTGAAGACCTGAAGAATAAACCGCGATATTTTCTGCCAAATAATTTTAGGTGTCAATAATTTACATCGCAGACTAGCTTTTTTGTGAGCGGGCATCGAACTCTGAATAGACTGAGTGATGGACTCAACAGAGCGCATTTTTATTGTCGTTTTTTTTTATGGAAGTTTCTGTTCATCGGTACAAACATGAGCACTAAATCGCAATATTTTCCGCCAAGTAATTTAGGTGTGAAAAATTTACGAACCTGTCGAAATGTTGACGAAAGCAAGAGAAAATCGTTGTTTAGCAAGGTGAATCTCCAAATTACATTTCCCGCATATACGAATAATTTTATATTTAACATACGCAAATGTTTTCAATGTAATAAAGACGTATTGTAACCTTTGAGTGTTGTAATCGAGCTTTGAGTTCAAAATTTATGTAAAACTGTTTGAATTTCGCGCTAATAGCGATTTCACCAATGAAAGAGCTCAAATTAACTTAATTATCACGTTACCACGCGCCGGCAACCAACGGTAGCTGATGCTGCGGGCCTATTGTTTTCGCTATCGTTCCTGTGCCGGAGCATCACTTAAACCGAAGGACGTTTAGTAAATCTCATTTGACTAATGAGGCGATAAATATTACACAGAAAATATAAAAAATTTTGGAAGTTTTTGGAAGTGCCTTTTAGGCTAACTTAAAGTTGCCCAAAAGTTTGGTTATTTTAGGCCGCTGGAGGGCCCAAAGTCATGAGATAGTGATATCTCGAAGAAAAACAAACGTCTACCTCTGCAAATGCCACCATTGTTTATCTTTTAAAGTAGCTTTTATACTGTGAAAAGATGAAGGTAAACGGCTGACCTCGATCTTTTGCTCCTGCCCGGTTTTCTCTGGCAATGACACTTAATTTTGACTATATGGACCCCATCCAAATTCACCCGGGGAGGCAAAATGTCCCCCTATGGGTGGGGGTGGTAGCAGTTTTTGTTACCTTTGTCAAAGAGCCATATAAATTAAACTAAAATGGTCTGAACAACTTCATAATCTAATTTTCTTAACAGCAGGACTATTTTTACCTTATAAAACACCTTGCAAGTACACACTTGTGGTAAGTAAGAAAAATATCCAGGATTGGCTGACAAAAATAGATGATAAAGTGAGTAGTTGCATTTTCATGCTCGATATTGGAGCAAATAGAAAATGTTAGAGATCAGTTGCAGATTTCGATCATCAGGCAAGTAGTGAGTATGAAAATTAACTACAGATAAACTAACAAAGCACAATAGGTGTAAAGTTATCTAAATAACAATAGTTCTCGACTTGCTTTCAGTCTGGTGTTAATGACTGGTTTTGTTTGTTTTATGTAATAGGCCTCTTTGAATAGTAATAAATTCCAATTTTGTTTGCTGCCAAGGATAGAGGTGTTCGATCTCACTGTTTTAAGAAAGAAGTGATTGCTACTGGCTGGAATATCTTTGTGGTGATGAAAAAAGAGTTATGTAAGCACTTTATGTGTTGAAGGTTGTGGCATTCCTGAAGATGTTTTAGGACAGCACTATTTTAGTCGCAGCCAGCCTGTTTCGGCTGTTCTTTCTACAAGGTCTGCTCCGTTTTGCCGATGTAACAGGCATTACATCCAGAGCAAGTGATCTGCTAAACCACGTTGGACTTGTTGAGGAGGGGTGTTCGGTCCTTGGTGTTGGTGTAGCACAAGATTTTGGTGGGTTTGTATTTGAAATGGAAATTGACGTTTTTGTTGTTAGTGCATCTACGAGGTTTGGCAGATAAAGGTACATTAACCCAAATGGTGGGAATGTTGTTGTTGTCATCTTGGACATCAGATTGTGTTACCATTGTTAATGAATAATTTTTTTGATCTATCAGTTTGTTTGCCAGTCGTTTTGAAAAGTCACTCCATGATGTAAACAATCTGACTTTAGCTAGCTGAGATTTGATCTTATTAGGAGAGCAGATTTGATGTATGCGAAAAACAAGTGATCTGATTCCAAGCGATTCTATACAACAAAGGGGCAAAGCTGTTAAAGTTGGTATATAGTCCAGTAAACGTGTCTTTCCTGTAAATACTCAGGCCATCTGGTGCTATTTCGATATCAAGGAAGTGAGGTAAGACACCTTGAAAGGAGTCATAGGTGAAACGGATGTCGCGGTCAAATTTGTGAAATTCATTCAGGTCAGATACTAATGAATCCGGCTTGATAAGGAGAAGTGTATTGTCAACGTATCTACAGTAGAACTTGATAACTCACTGTCCTTCAACTTTCTTATGACAATGTTCTCAAATTCAGTCATAATAATGTTGGCGAGCACAGGACCCAGTGAGCCACCCATACTGACACCATCTATTTGTTCATATAGTACCTTTTTTTTTTTTAGTACATTGTTGCTGGAGAACACGGTCATTGTGCAGGTGTCACAAATTAGTTTTCTTACTGTGTTTTTCTTCAAATCAGTTTTAGGAAATTAATCCACATAGATTTGTTTCTCAATGACTCTCAGTTTACCTTTTGAAAAAAAATTGAATGCTGAATGTAAGGAATTAATTGAAAAAGTTGACCTTTCCAAAAAATTGAATGTTGAATGCAAGGAATTCATTGAAAAAGTTACAACACTGCAAAGTTACCCTTTGATAGCTCCACATTCGTGATTTCATTAATATATTTTATTTGGGAGGATTCCTGCTTGAATAAATGAGTGGGCATGGGAAAGAAAAAGGTTTGGTTACTCAGGTCAAAGTCAATATGGCAGCAAGAAACAGATGTCACCGTCTTTACCTACTTCTTGTGTAAAACTCCTGCTTATCTCTACCGGAAGTTGCTATGCATTATGGGTTCAAAATTCAATTCAGGGTCCTATTTAACTGCGGTGCTAACCAGGGTGCTATAGTAGGCCAACCGGGGTGCTATAATAGGCTCATATGATTTTGGGCTATCCATTTAAGGCATAGCCATTTACCAATCCCAATACCAATTCATCGATTACACGTGCGGAAAACATGATGGTGGATTGTTTTTGATTTTACATGAAGGCACAAGTCGATAATTCAGGCTTAAATTTGAACCCAAATATACTAGATTGTCTTTTTATCAATAAAAGAACAGTCAGAGTATCTCTTAGCTTTAAAGGTTATGCCTCCAACCTGCTGTAAGTACGAAATATTTCGCCATTCTCCATTTGTGTCTTTGTATCACGTCGCTTTCAGAGGCCTCTCAGAGGAAATTAGCTTGGTAACCGTGAATTATCAACTTTGGCGTTAGTTAGTCATTCAAAGCGCTGTTAATACCTAACAGACAAGAACCGGATTGACCTTACCTTTGTGAAACGGGAAGGAAAACGTGATGCGTAGTAGTAGGTGTTGAAAGATATTTATGCGCAGAAGGCATTTTTAAGATGTTTTGGTCACAGTCATCATTTGAGGAACAACGGGGCGCTTGTATCAAAAAGTGAGTCAGCGCATATCATTAGCACTTTGCTTGATGGCGGAAATGTGACAAACGCGCGATTGAGAAATAAAGGAAGTTTGATATTAAAAAGTTTTTCAGTGTCATTGAATCCATAAATAAGTAGCATTACATTTAGTTAACATCACGGCTAGCTCACCTTTTTTATTAGTAATTCGTGTACGCGGCCAACAGCCAATTTTAATATCGCTTTGCCATAATGATTTATTCTCTCCCAGGGCTCTCCCAGGTCAAGAAGAACACAACCAAACGTTAAGAAGGCTTTGCCGTATCTGTGCCGGATTTGAAAAAAAAATTAATGATAAGTACGATACAAGCCATTGTTGCGACGAGAAAAGTGAGTTTTTACAAGAGAACTTTGGACTGAATGTTTCAAAGGATGATCCTGAAATCCATCCTCCAAGATTCTGCAACCTTTGTTATCTATCTCCGACTCGCGTGGACGGGCCTGTGTTCTGGCACATTCATACTGATGTGGGCTGTATCGTATGTAGTTTTGTCGAGAAGAAAATGAAAGGTGGCAGGCCAAAAAACGAAAATGGGGTAAGGGTAGTTCCACTAAAACTGCAAGACTGGAAGGAACCGAGACCAGAGAACTACCAAGGGAGACGGTGTTGAATGTGACTCAAAAAATCGAAGAAATTGCACGTGCCAACACATTATCTGATCGGCTTCAGACCCCCAAATTTACATTTTCAGAGGAAGTCAAAGATGAATTCATCTGTCCAATCTGTAGGGATGTCTTACTCCAGCCAGTGGAAACAATGTGTGAACACCATTTCTGCGGGGAATATTTTAAACAGGCAATGCTGAGTTCTGGGATCCCTGTTGAGTGCCCTGTATGCAAGACTGAGCTGAATACATCGGATCACATAAAAAGGCCTTCACGAGTGGTACTGAGGCTCATAGCAGAACTCAAAGTCAAATGCAAAGATTGTGGGTGTGAGTTCTCCTATGAGCACCAAAGCAACCATTTGTGTGAGGCCAAAGCTGCCCCAATGATTGCGGCACGCCCTATCACCTTAGAGGAAGCTATGGAGCAGCTTCGACAGGGCAATATATCACCTGAAATGGAAAAGGTAGGGACTTTGTTTGTAAAGTCAAAAATGAAGTCTTCAGAGGATGGCAAAACAGCCATGCTTAAAACATGTGGAAAGGTAATTCAGTAATAATTTATTATTGTCAATTTTAATACAAATCAACCGAAAAGAAACCTTTTTCGCAATTGTAGGTGCATCAAAATGCTTTTTTACACAAAACATGACAAAACTGATGTAAAAAAAGAACAGAAAAAGATGGCGGCCAAGATGGTGGCGGAATCACGATCTCTTCCAACGGGAGGCAAAAGAAGCGTCAATAATCTCCCTTCAACACCGGGACAAAGTACTTTCAGCCCAATAAGAAAGCAGACAAGGATTGAGAGCAATGGAAATCCTCAGTCAAACAGTCAGTTAGCAGAGATGCTTAAACAAATGTTGGATGCGAAGATGGATGAATTGGCGACACGCTTTGAAAATATGTTAACCTCAAAATTGAAAGATCTGGAGGAGAAATTTGAAGCAAAGGTCAGCAATATGGAGAAAGAAATTAAAGATCTAAAGACCGACTACAATGCAAGCCTTGAATATGTTGATAAGACTCTGTCTGGTAAGATATCGAATGCTTGGGAGTTTGCTCTACAGAATGAACAATACTCCAGAAAAAATAGCATTCGCATCTTCGGTCTAAAAGAAGATCAGGAAGAAAATTTAGAAGAAAAGGTGATCAACTTCGCCAAAGATGACCTTGATGTTGAATTGCACAAGGAAGAAATTGAAATTGTCCACCGAGTGGGAAGGAAACATGAAACCAAGAGCGGTAATTGTGAAATTCCTTTCAAACAAATCCAAGATGAAAGTGCTGGTGAGAAGACGAGCTCTGAAAGGCAAGAGAATGAGTATAGCAGAAGACATGGCACCCGAATTGGCAAAAAGACTAAAGTTTCTAAAAGAAAAAGGTTCAGTGGAGACAGCCTGGTTTGTCAATGGGAAAATTCGCTGCAAGCAGCGAGGAGATGACAGAGTGAAAGATCTCCGTGACCCAAGTGACCTCTCCACCATTGAATAGAATGGAACTGTCAATTAATTGTAAGTAAATCGTAGAACAGATCGATATAAATGTCGCTTACAAATGATCTTTTTCCTTTCAATCAACTAAAAGAAGATGACTTCCAAGATATCATTTCACAGTCAAATCTAAACCTAGATGAACACGAAGCTAATAAATTGCGAAATATGATTTTTAACCCCTTTTCAACAAACAATAGAGAGAAAACGTTTTTAACACTTAATTCTGAACTAGACCCAGACTATAATTATTATGACAGATTGGTAAATTACGTTGATGAATGTGACTATCACCAAGAAGATTCTTTTAACAATTTAGTAGGAAGATTAAATAGTATGAACTTTTCAATGCTGCACTTAAATATCAGAAGCATAACAAATAAGTATGATGTCCTTCAGGCATATCTAGATTCCTTAAAACATAACTTTTCAGTGATTGGATTATCTGAAACATGGCTTAAAAAAGATAATAATAATAATAATTACCCTTTTCCTAACTACAACTACACTGGAAAGGTTAGGGAAAATAAACAAGGTGGAGGAGTTGGCTTGTATGTTAATGAAGCATGTCATTTTAAAGAACGAAATGATTTGAACATAAATGTTGAAGACGTATTAGAATCACAGTTCATAGAGATAAAAGTTAAACCTAACAGCGTAATTGTAGGTATAATATATAGACCCCCAAATGACAAATTTACTGCATTTAAGGAAAGTCTTAATGAGTTGTTACAAAAATTAGATTCCCAAAATAAAAAGTGCTTCTTAATGGGGGATTTTAATATTGATCTACTCAAATCGGAAGAAAATCCACATGTCCATGACTTCTTAAATCAGATGTTCTCATCATCTTTTTATCCATTAATAACACGGCCAACTAGGATAACAAATTCTAGTGCCACACTTATAGATAATATATTTGTAAACAACCTTGAAGAAAGTTATACAAGTGGTATTCTATTTACAGATCTCTCTGACCACTTACCTGTATTTCAAATAACAAGTAATATACAAAAAGAAAGAAAGTCAAATATAACAACTAAATATAGACAAATTAATGACAAAAACATAAGCCATCTGTGTCAGAATTTAGAACAAGAAAAGTGGCTTGACATATTCAACAATGATGACCCTCAAGAGGCATATAACCTCTTTATAATAAACTACATGATATATATGAAAAAGTATACCTTTAAAAATATCAAAAAATGATAACCATTCAAGAAAAATTCAATGGCTTACAAAAGGTTTGCTTACTTCTAGAAAAATAAAAAACAAACTTAATAAAAGCCAACAGAAATCAATGAGATAAATTATAAAAAATATCGAAATAAATTAAATAAATTAAAGAGAGCTGCAAAGAAATTGCATTATGAAAATAAATTTAATGAGTACAAGGGTAACTTAAAACTTATGTGGAAATTAATAAATGAAATAATTAACAGGACAGACCAACAAAAATAGTTACAGTCAAACTACTGTAACCGGGGCCACCCAGACAAAGTTAACCAATCACAGGGCAGAACGGGAACAATACATGCCAACATTTTTGAATTGAGCCAATCCAATGTCGAGTACAGAACAATGAAATTGCAACTTGTTCGTTCGCGATGAATACAGATGAATGAAATTTTGTGCGGTTCTACGGCGTAGATTTTCGATTTCAATCCTTTTATCTTTGACTAGTTTTAGCAGTACGATTTGGAAGAAAAATATATGCGAGTCAATGAAAGAGAAACTCCAAACTGCCTGAAAACTGGGAATACGACAGCTGTACAGTATGTTTCCTCGAATAAAAGTGCGTGGCGGATTTGAAATAATTTGTTCGCTCTTGACAAATCAAGTTTTCTCTATGGCGTCAACCGGCTGAATAGCTACACATGTCAGGGTTTTGGCAGTACCATTTGATGTCAGCGAGGGAAGACTATATTTCAAACTGCATATAAAAGTCATTGCACCCAATGTTTTTATACATATTGTCCGGGTTTTGTCAGTACAATTTGGCTGAAATTAAAATAATAAGTAAAAGAGAAATTCAAAATTCGGTACTTTTCCCTAGAACAGTCAGGACTTTTCTCGGAAAGATCGAAGTGATTTTACTAGCACTGAGTTGGCTTCTTTCTCAGTAATTTTTCCGAAAGGATTCGAAACAGTTTCGAAAGTTCAAGGCAAATCAGACAATACTCATGCGATCAGAAATAACTGTAATAAAGAATTCGCCGTAACGAAACGTGATGCAACTCTCAGCCGGCAAAATATTCTACTCCGGCGGTTGAGTTCTTTCTCGCGACAATTCACTTTGCCAAAACTTCAAATATACAGCCGACACTCTTTTTTGCAATTTTGAATTTCTCTTTTACTTATTTTTTAAATTTCAGCCAAATTGTACTGACAAAATAAAACCCAGCGCGTGGAACAAGGTGGAAATCAAAGATCCGACAATGTATAAAAACTGAATTCATCACGCTGGTAAAACAAGGCGTGCTTTTGTTCTTTTCAAATCTGTCACGCACTTTGCCGAAACTATTGGCCGTCGCGTTCACTGACTTTATGCAGTTTGGAATATATTAGTCTTCCCTCGCTGGCATCAAGTGTATTTATTTTCCAAATGGTACTGCCAAAACCCCGACATGCATAGCTATTCAGCCGGTTGACGCCGTAGAGAAAACTTGATTTGTCAAGAGCGATCAATTTATTTCAAATCCGCCACGCACTTTTATTTGAGGAAACATACTGTACAACCGTCGCATTCCCAGTTTTCACGCAGTTTGGAGTTTCTCTTTCACTGACTCATATATTTTCCTTCCAAATCGTACTGCTAAAACTAGTCAAAGATAAAAGGGTTGAAATCAAAAATCCACGCCGTAGAACCGGACAAAATTTCATTCATCTGTATTCATCGCGAACGAACAAGTTGCAATTTCATTGTCCTGTACTCGACATTGGATTGGCTCAATTAAAAAATGTTGGAATGTATTGTTCCCGTTCTGCCCTGTGATTGGTTAACTTTGTATGGGTGGCCCCGGTTACAGTAGTTTGATTGTAAATCTCTCCTCAAACTAATTGTTATAAATCAAAAGGTGGGTGTGGGGAGGCTGGAAAATCAATGTTGATTCCCAGGCTCCACACGGAAAGAGTCACGCAATGTTATTGTAACACTCAGATTACATCATGTCACAGCCTTTTCATTCGGAGCGGGAATAACTCCACTGCAGGTTAACCGATATTACGAAACAGAAGTAATGGGGTCACAATATTTTCACAAGGAATTACTAACAGACGGGTAAGATTGAAATTCTCATTGTTTTTTATCGTGTTTTTATAGAAATGTTCCAGGGAATGTTCAATGTCTCAGTTGGGTTTCATTCAAAAGCCGCGTTTATTTAAATTGCCACTCGTATGAAACCTTTGATAACACTGATTGTTTGTTTTTGCTAGAATCTAAACAATACTTAAAGCTACTTCTGGTGGAATATTACTCAAAAAATGTGCGCTTGTCTTCGGCCTTCATTGCAGTTGTTGCATAGTAGTATGTTTACTGAAATCTGAATTGATGGCAGCAGCTCGCCTTGAGAAATTATAATTCCCGATATTAAACCAATAATATTGTTTAAAATGGAGTCAAACGAGAACATGTACTATTGTACTAGGATTATTCAGTTTACTTTTCACCTCGGGAATAATAGCGAACAGAAAAAGCCGTTTGAGTTGCGTGTACGTGTGCTTTGCGTTACAGCATTGAATTACATAATTTGTTACACTTCAGACGGGTCTATTAGTGTTGACAGAATATTATTCTTTATCAAGATAGACATCAGTTTTGTCATGTTTTGTGTAAAAAAGCATTTTGATGCACCTACAATTGCGAAAAAGGTTTCCTTTCGGTTGATTTTTAGTTTTTAATGAAGGTCATGTTCAGAGCAGGGAAGGCCATTGTTCGCTTCGCGAATGTCCAAAGTGCCAAAATACACTTTACGTTTATTTTTCTCGACGGGATACTTTTGTCGGGCCACAACAAAATATAAAGGATGTGCTTTAAGACAATTTTAGTTTCGACTTCAAATTCCATGTACCAATGGACTTTCGATGGTGTGGAAGTTAGCCAAATTTAGCGCTTTCGCTCAAGCATTACAACTGGGGTAATTGTAATAGCCCAAAACAGTATAATATCGGCAGCTTTCCCAAAATAATTCAGTAATTTAGAAAGAGCAAGAAATGGGTTATGATTTGCCCAAAGTACAGCGGTAGATGTTATCGCGTTCATCTGTACGAGCGAAAACAAAATGCATCATTTTCGCCTAATTTCGGAAGTGGCTGGAAGCCAAAATGGCGTTTTTCAAACTTTTCATGATTTCGAAAAAACGAAAGCGCTCCTAAACCTTTGAATGGTATTTTCGAAAATAACTCACTATAGAGGTTATTTGGGCAAAATATGAAGAAATTCAAAATTTCACGACTGACGCAGCATTCGCGATAATTACAGAAATTGGCTCTTAATTATATTTAATAAAAGTAAACATTTGTGTTTTCTATCTACAACTAGGTGGTTCAAAAAGTGGGGAGTAAAAATAGACAGTGAAAGAAACAAAGGCTTCAAAAGACTGAGCAAATTGGTGACAACTTGGAATCAATGCTTCCATTGGAACACACAGAGAAGAGAGGCAACAAGTTGATCAGTCATTAAGCAAACCCCATGTGCCTTTGTCGGTGATCTTCAAGACAAAATAACCAGCTATATCAACAGCAACTCAGAGTAAATATTTTTTCATTTCATAAGTTCTAAAACTAACACAAAAAACTAACCATCATTTTTACTTGATCATTCGTGTTTCCTAGCGCAGAGCAACTGACCTGGCATGAGGGGAATATCCCTGAGGATGAAATTTTTGTGAAGGTTGGAGGAGATTATGGTCAGGGATCCATGAAGTTTGGCTTCCAGCTGGCAAATGTAGAAAAACCAAACTCCAGCAAAAAACCCTCTTGTGTTCTGCTTGTTTGAGGCCAAGGATACAAGAAACAACATGTTGACAGTAATCTTGCCCTACAAACAGCAGCTTGATGATCTGGTGCTAAATAAATGGCAGTAAGAATCCACTTTGTTTTGTTAAGTTATATTTTTGGAAGTGTTCTCAGTTTTTCTCCTCTATCAATAGGGGCAAAACAATCCATTTATTTATGTTTGGTGACTACGACTACTGTAAAGTCATGGGAATCTTAGGAGGCAAGTGGTGAGCCTTCATAAAATCAAATTACTAGATTCTTTAGAAAAATACTAGTAATGCTTTTTCTAACATTCTCAATTCTGTGATGATTACAGGTCGACATCCCTGCCTTTGGTGTACTGTGATTGCCATTAAAATGCAACTACCAAAGGACCAGAGAGGACCTGTAACTGTCAGGACACTTCAACATCTGGCTGAAATGCTGACAGCATTCGAGGCAGCTGAAGGGCACTTGAAAAAGGCCAAAGAGTTCAACAATGTCATTCATGCTCCCCTTTTCAACATCCCAATTGATCAAGTAAACATGTGATTCTTAGCCAAAAATGTCTACAATTTTTCACACAAAATCAAAGACTTGTTGCTTAGTTTATTTTTACCCTTAACAGATTTTCATACCTGGACTCCACATAAGCCTTGGCTTGTTTCTCAAATTTTATGTGCTTTACGAAAATGAATGCAGTGAAATGGATGAAAGGATCATTGCTAAGCTTACTGAAAGTGAGGCAGATCCTGATGATGTAAATATTGACAGTCACTTGCAAACCTTAAGGGAAGCACATAAACATGAGAAACAAGCCAAGGAATACTTGGAGCAAGTAACTGCTACCCAGGAATACGTGACATACTTGGTAGCCACATCAAGGCTGGACATGGATGCAGCCCAGGCACATCCAGTTGTTTTGCAACTCCTGGAGGCAATTCAGCTATTGCAACAAAAGGCTCAACAAGAGGTAAAGTGTACAAATCTACCCCCCCCCCCCCAAACTTGCAACTGCACTTACTCAAACACAATGTCTAAGATTGTTCTTTTTTTATTTATTTCTCGGATAACTAGGAGACTGCTGCTGCACACATCAGAGCTTCCACAAAGTTTGTTCGAGAAAATGGTAAGATAGTGCAAGGGGTGGAAAAAGTTCTCCAATCCATTAATGTGAAACGTCAAGCCTATCACAGCCACAGCTTTGTGGGAAATCATATAGATATTTGCCTTCAGGTACATTAAACTTGTATTGGATAAATGATCAAATACCTTCAATTACACTATTGACAATTTTACTTCTACATTTTGTAACTGATGGCCTTACTGATCTGTTCCTGTATTTGCAATGCGTCATTGATGTGACCAGAGATACCTGCCCGGAATTGGTTGGTGGTGCACAAGAAATCAAAGAAAAATATCACAATCTTTTCTCTTTGTTCGGCAAGTGCCATTTCAAGTTAAACGCAAGCAGGCCAATGAAAGAGCCTGAAATAGAAGTCTTAGGTAAATATACACTTAGCAGTCCAAAACATTATAAATTACTGGTATACACACTTCACAAAAAAGCTATGGTAATTAAACTTGAGTAAAAGCTATGGTAATTAAACTTGAGTAAAATCTAACCACAGCTAAATTCCCGTAGACGTGAACTTGTAGTGAGGACATTGTTGTACTAGCTACAGAACAAATTAATGCAAATAACAAAATCAATAATTTTCTGCAAATACCAGTGGTTTGCAGATGAAGTTTGTCAGTCAGTCAGTCAGTCAGTCAGTCAGTCAGTCAGTCAGTCAGTCAGTCAGTCAGTCAGTCAGTCAGTCAGTCAAATAAACTATTGTTGAGTTCATAAAATACATGGTGAGCTCAGGATCCAAATCAAAGCATATTATCTGCATTGAACTTCTCATTTCCAGAGGATGACATCAAACAACTGACAGTGTACATCAGACACAGGTTTCCAGACACGACCTTCCCCCCAAAGTTGCACATGCTTGAGGAACACATAGTAGACTTCATAAGAAAATGGCATTTCCCATTAGGTTTCTTTGGTGAACAGGGTGAGTCAATTCATCACGAATTTGTTCAACTCACCTCCACGTACTGCAAAGTCAAGCCAGACACAGCGCATCTCAAGCAAATACTTCAAGAGCATTACTTCATTGTTCATCCCAAGAACAGGCAGGCCATTCCAGTGAAGCCGACCAGGAACCTGAAGAGAAACCAAGAATCTTCAGAGACATCAACAAATGTTTAGATTGTATTTTTGCAATATTGTAATTTGTATATAAGCTTAATATATGAATCAACTAACTGAAAAAGCTTGAATATTTGAATAAAATGTGAATGGATGACGATTTCCAAAAGGGAAATCACACATAAGACCAATAAGTTTCTTCCCTTCTTCATTTTTAGTTGAATTTTTTATTTTGATATTTCCCCCACGGATGCTTTGATTTACTAAAATGGCTGTGCAGTGCCAACTAACCATGCAAAACACAACACACAGTCAAACAGACATCTTTATAATATATCAAAAGCATTCAGAGCAATATTTGGAAGAGAAAGGAATTTCAAGATGGCGTCTTCGGCACGCGAAAAAACCCAACCTTCACCAACACTTCATGCGAATAAAAGAATTACTAATAAAATACTAACCTCGTAGTGGAATATGTCGGGTATCACTCTTTGTAATTTCGGGCACCGTCTGTTGTCGAAAACTCAGAGCACTCCAAAATTTTGAATCTTAGAAGGCGGCCAAAATAACACTGAAAAGACGACAAACTCCATGGGCAGGTTTTCTAGGCTAAAAAATAGAAGATTCCATCGATTTTCCTCGGGTTTTTTGCATTGCACTGCTTCTTCAAACCTTTCCGTCATGTTTCCCAACGTTGGGGTCGCAAAGCCTTTCCTTTGTTTTGATTGGTTCTAAAACAAAAGCTATTTTCCCCTTCAACAGCAAACAAAGGCATCGTCATTCGTTGCCAAGGGAGATCAGCCTAATGGCACAGGCCGCTGCGCAGGGTACTCAAGGGCGCAAATAAACTAAATTTCCGCGCTGAAAGCAACGTGGTATACAAACAGCCATCAGAACAGTTCGATCAGTTTATTAACCTGGTCACAAGTCTTGAGTAGTCACATGAAGCTTGCTAACTTATCTTGTAGTCTAACAGTAGATCAAACAAGCTTCAATTAAAGATGATTAAAAACACCAAATGGCTTTTGACTGGTTTTTAGTGGTTATATATCATTTGTGTACATGTATCCGTTGCTGAGAAAACAGAACTTCCCTCTATTCTTCTGTTTGAAAACATCCTTATGTTAAACAAGATTGATAGCAGTGATCAGTGGTCTACTAAAATTAAATATACTGGAAGAGTGATCCTATAAAAGTTCTAAAAGTTGCAACTTCACCATCCCACGCATATGTGCGCGACCCACATGCATGATCCACGCCATCTGAACCGAACTGGTAGGCTGTCAACTTTCGTTAAAAATTGTCACCATGTCACCGTTTCGAATGCTCGAAAGAGTTTAAGACTGCTAGTGGATTACGAAAACATTTAACAAATGTAGATGAACATTTAATCATTTGTCTCACGATGGAGTCACTTTGAGATGTTGATCGCGACGTTTCAACTGCTTTACTGCTAGTCTTCATCAGGCGATGAGGTCAATAATATTATTGTTTATGTGTCGCTATATGTAGCACCTTGGTTCGTTGCTATTGCTGCATTTCGATCCTCATTATTATTCAGACTAGAGGTTGTTCCCTCAGTGGGCTGACTAGAGGTTGTTCCCTCAGTGGGCTAACTAGGTGTTGTTCCCTCAGTGGGCTGACTAGCTGTCTGCTCCGCTATCGATTGGCAGTTGTGTTTCTTGATCGTAGGCATCCATACTTGAGGAATTTCGATTCCACCATCCCTGTTGATGTTGTTTGGATGAAGTCTTATATGTATGGCCTCTTTAACCTTTCGAGTGTACCAATGAGGGTCTCTGTCAATAAACTTAACCTCCCCCCAAATAGGAAAGATCCCAGTCTCGTTGGCATGTTCCAAAACTGCAGAGTTCTGAGTACGAGCAAGCCGTATGTCTCTGTCGTGTTCCTTCATTCTTTCACGCATTGATCTCCCTGTTTCACCGATATATACTTTGCCGCATTCACATGGAATCTTATAGACAACACCATCTTGTTGAGATGGCTCAAGGGTGTCTTTAGGTCGTACTAAATGTGATCTAAGTGTTGTGTCAGATTTGAAAACGGTGCGTACGCCTTGTTGTTGTAGGCAGCGGCGAAGAACCTCTGATACACCTTTAATATAGAGTAAAACAGCAGTGGATTGAAATCCCTGCGTGGGTTCTTTCTCGGTTGTTCGCTTTCTAGTCTTTGCCATCTTTTTCACAAAAGAAGAAGGGTATCCGTTAGAAACAAGAACTGATGATAAATGTTTCTTCTCCTTCGAGATAACTGATGGTTCAGTTATGAGATGTTTTGCTCGGTCGTACAAGCACTTAACAATACCACGTTTTACTGACTGAGGATGGTGTGAATCATATGCTAGGTATTGATCAGTGTGTGTGGGCTTTCTCTCTAGTCGGAATAATAATGAGGATCGAAATGCACCAATAGCAACGAACCAAGGTGCTACATATAGCGACACATAAATTTAAACAATTGACCTCATCGCCTGATGAAGACTAGCAGTAAAGCAGTCAAAACATTGCGATCAACATTTCAATTTTTATAACATTTAACAAATTATCCCGGGCACAAGCAAGAAGCTTCTTCTAAACCCTTTCCGGCTCCTGCAGCCGTGAGAGACTTTGTGAATGTTGCTCCCCACCATCAGACTGCAAGACTAAAATAACTTTTGAAACTGTTGACCCTGAGGAATGTTTTATTTCTACTACTACCTCAAGTGGCAACATTTTTCCCACTTCTTCTTTTCTGTTTACAAAATGCTGGTCAACCGGAAAAACCCTTTTCAAGTGCACGTTAAGAAGGGGAACTGGACGTACTAATGAAAACGCTGGCAGAAAACTACCCTGTTGAATTTGTTTATTAATTCAAGCAAACGTCAGTGTAACAAGTGTTGTATCGCAAAGAACTACACAACAGTCACAAACATTGGACAACAAAACTGCAAGGACTGGGTGACGTTTATTGATGACTTAGCTGCACCTATAAACAAATGAAAAGTATCAGAATTGTGTACTGGTTTGAAGTTTGAGGAAGTCAATTTTACACAAAAAGAAAAAGCTGAACTCAGTGAATTTGTTCTCAGTTATAACAATGGTGAGTTTTTTAAGCACCTTTTTTTTCTTTCTCCTTTATTTACTTTTAATACATTACTTACAATACATAACTTACTTACAATACACTAGACAGCACTACATTAAACTATACTAATTAATTACTTAACTTGCACAATACCTTACAATACACTACTTACATTTCTTACTAACGATACATTACAGATTAACTTGTGCTTTTAACCGGGACAGGTGCGAATATAGCACTATTGTGCTATTATGTATATATTACTATTACAATTCCGCTGTTTAGGTTATGAATAAAAAAGGAAGAGCATAACAATTTTAATAAGATAAGCTGATGCAATTTCAGGCGTGTGAAACTAAACTACAAATGTTATGTAAATTAAATATTTTTCTTGTCTACTCTCATGCTAGTTTGAAAATATGTTTATTTCCAGGTATGGGAGGGAGCACAGATTGATTCAGAGTAAAAATAATGTGTTTGTTTAATTTCTATGTTAAATCCAAACCTTAAAATAAAACAACAATTCCGATTATAAGGTTTTAATATCCTTTGTAAATATCTAATCTTTAAAAAAAAAAACATAATTATTAGTAATAATCATTTATAAGTTTTCTATATCCCTTGTAAAGATGGTCTAAAAATAAAAATTATATTTTTAACATATTAAATCCTAGTGCTAGGTTTAATTATTTTAAATTCCAGAGTTCAATCTACCTCAAAATAAATTAGTTACACCTTGTAAAGATCTAATCTTTACAAAATATTACAAAAAATAAGGGACAAGAGCTTGGGCGGTTGAGTTTAATGATATATGCATATGGCATCTGTGAAAGTTTTCAAAGAAAAGGTACATGTAGTTAGGCATCACATAAATACCAGATGTTTCTGTGATTCCAAAAGTTATCTTTAGGTGCATTGGTAATTTCCCCGCCAACAACATAAGCCTAACAAGCCAGGACAAGCTAGGGAAAAAATATATTAAAAAAATAATAATTGAATTGAACATTAATTGAGTTGAATCTTAGGGTGTTTGATTACCTTATTCTTACTAATTTTCGCGATTGAAAAAAATCGCGAAATTAAATACTAGCGAAAAAAGTTCCCGCGAAATTTAAACGCACAAAATTTAAATTGACACTGTAATTTGGTAAAATACAAAGGGTAAAAATTGCCACAATTCTGTCCGTAATTTATGCATCTCCACATTCCTCCTCTGATTCGTCGTTTTCTTGCAATTCCTGCAAAATGTCTCTGATGCAGTCGTCAAAATTGCCATTCACAGGACTGTTTTGCCTTCAACTCATCAATTGAATGCTTTACTGGTGATTATGAATAACGGATTTTTAAATTGCTGTTGGTCACATTTTCGCGAAATTTAATACACTCCGAGTCCATTTTTCCCGTGAAATCGCGAAAATGAATACTCGCGAAATATGGCTCTGTCATTTTCACGAAATTAAGTATGCGTGAAAATTAGTAAGAATAAGGTATAACCCTTATGGTACATGTATATTTGCCACTGCATGTCCATGTGAATAAACGTTTTTGTTTTCTGTCTGTTTTACACTGTAAGGGCTCTTCTATACATTATGGATAAACGCTGCGTGGGGGATGCTGCCTATCATGACATGTTGATGATAGTGGACGATATCCTGCGCAGTTGCTTGATCAAGCAGTGCAGGAGCAATGTAAACTCTATATTTCACATCACAAGAACACCAGGAAAACACCCAGGAGCCAAAATGAGTTTTAAGAAAGAGCTGAGGGCACAGATACATCAAAGGCACTATGTGCCAACTTGTGAATGGAAAAGTAAAGCAATTAATTAACATAGAAATATGCAGTAGTACCGGGTAAATGTAAGTTGACAGTCTTGTCCTCGATGTTTTCGAGAATCGGCGAGTTTCGAGTTTTGAGTCTGACTCGAATAGGGATTTCGAGGAAACGATTTATTTCTCGAAACAGAACAATAAGATTCCGCGCGGCTTATTTTATTCACGCAGGCCGGTGTATTTCGTACTCACGTCCAAATCAGTGTTGGTCGGGAGGGAAACTCAAACGAAAAGCGTACAGTAAGCCCTGTTTAGAAGGTGTATATAAACACAGACTAAAAAAATCATTTAGCGACTAGAGTGACCTGCTTAAAAGGTCTTATAAGTTGATTTATACCTCATTAACTAACTTTTTAGGCTTCGTTTAAATATTCGGCCAATATGTTCGGACTGGTTGCTGTTCGTGAAATAAAATATTTCAATCATTTCAAAACGTTCTGATCTTGTTTGTGTAGTCGACTGTGCTTCGCACGCACAATATAAAATTAATTTTATATGTAAACATTCATTCTGTCATACACGAAACTCTTGGAAAGAAAAATACTTCAGTTATTTATGAAGTTGCAATCCTTGAACTAAAATTAGCTACATTTAAATTATCAAAAATGGTTTTGCTCTCCTAGATACTATGAAAGTGAAAGGTTAATCTTATTTGTTTTGTCCCCCGTCACGCAACGCTTCCTCGTTCCGATAATAATATTTTAAAATTATTTCAACCATTCATGCAACCAGACAATTTCATCAAACCAAGACACATCTTCGATTTCTAAGCAACTTTAGGATGGGGTATTAATTTTGTTATCTTGTCATCAAATAAACTGGGACTTTCGTGTTGTCTTTAATATTTACAGTGTAATGCCGGTCAGATTTTAACGTGTATGTTTCATGATCATATATATATTAAAGCTTTCTATCAATTATTCGCTCCTCTATGTCGTTGGCGCTTTTGCGGTAACTATAACTAGTATAAAGAAAATACACACTGATCCAGATAAAATGGTACTTTATTCATGAAACAAAACACGATGAGATGTTTAATTCTCCTCAGAGAATATTGAATTAACAACAACAAACAACAAATAATTCAAATATAAAATGCTACATTTCCTTTTAGAAGCAGAAATAAAAAGTTATTTCGCAAATAATTTTATCTGAGACTTCATCTGCTATAATTTTTCATCGAGCGAAATCGTACAGCTTCATACATCCGAGTACAAACGTTGTTTGAATTGGGATCAATCAAGAAAAACAACATTAAAAAATATCACTTACCGAACGGCACCGTTCTCGTATTAAAGTCCTGAAAACTCCATTGAAGTACGAGTTTCGGTTTCCGTTTGAATATAGCTTGTCTTCAATAATTATATATGTCCTCTTATTTGGCGATTGAGTATTCTTGACTGTTACTTCTTTCCATTTCGAACTTTACTGAAGGTGTATTTTGATCGTAATTTAATATGCCCTATGCGACACTTGGCGCCCACAGGATGGATGATGATTTTGATCATAGAAAGCAGAGAAACACCGTCTTCTAACAAGAAACCAATAGAGTACTGTGTTCGTTTTGTTTAAAGATCGAATGAGCTAGAAATACTTAGCTTGTGGTGTGCCACATGAATTCTCGCTAAGATGGTCTTGAATATTTTGTCAGGGAACACAAACGCCTTGATTCGCGAACGCCATAGACAGCTCCCGCGCACAGATGGATCCATGATAAAACGTCACTGTATCTATCGTCCGGTTGACCCGAAAACTAAGGCATTCATTCACTACAAAAAAAGTTCCTATAGCCTGTTTTATCAGTGTTATCCAGCCCAAAAAGCCGTAAAACGAGCCAGATTAGCAAAGTTTGAGCCTACAGTAGTCGTAATTTCGGTCAGCGTAGTAACAATGGCACAAAGACCCCCCCATATGTATTTATATGTTTCGTATACACCTTCAAATCAACAAGTGCTGGCATGGCGCAGTGGTAAGGTTCTGAGTTCCAAAGCAGGACTTCGAGGGTTCGAATCCCACAACCCGTTGTTTCAAAAAAAAAAAAGGGAAAAAAAAAGAGGGAATTAATGCATACATTAATTTAATTGATTAATTAGCTATTAAAGTTTACAGCGCATTGACCGAGTGACATTGTCCACCAGTGCTATAACTTGTTCTGCGCATGCACAAGTTAAAAAGGTAACTTTGCTGTACATAATAGTATAGTTTTGAGACCACTTAGCTCATCCATAATTTCCCTGAGTTCTAAGTGATAGCACTAGGGGAGGGGCCCAAACCTCCTAACGGTGCCCCTTTTTTTTTTTTTTTTTTTTTTTTTTTTTTTTTAAAGGAAATTATGTGCCTATTAATTTTAAGACCAAGGGGCTGGAACCAGACATATATGGGGAAATTAATTCCTTTCCTGGGTAAAAAATAGAGGTTTCAAGTGAGGTCAAATCTCCTCATGTTGGGTGATCTAACTCCCCAGTAGGAGGACGAAAAGATAGGTCAAATGCCTCACATCTGCCCGGGGTCACCCATCCCCCTCAGGCTTAACATTGAAATAACATTTAACTACATTTAACCTAGCGCAAAAACATTTCATCTTTATAAATTATAAGAATTAATACTCATCAGTAGATTTTATTACGAAAATGAGATTCAGACTTAATGACAAGTCCCTGCGTTGTCAGCCAGACATAAACTTTAAACATTATTTCCTTATAGGTGGCAGTTGGCGACCGGGGAAAACAAAAGGTGCGGATATCGGGTAACGGGGCAAACATGTCTAGGATATCCTATTTTATTGTGTTATCATTTGCCCTGCTGTCTGAGAGAAAGCGATGTCTGCCAAAGGTAGCTATTAAATAAAGTTAATTTTGTTGTATGAATTACTAGTCTGAAAAGACACTTTTGGAGTGAGGAAAAAAGTGTCGCTAATTAATCAGAGTCTAGAAGGAAAAGGTGCAAGCAAAGTGAAGTCCAGTGTATCAAGAAATTAATGCAAAAATAACCATTCTGGTACATTCCGGTACAGAGTAGTACTTCCAAGTACTTGGAAGTACTACTCTACCCATTATGAACAACAGACTTTATTTATGAAAATTTCAATATTACTAGATGTCTGCTTTAATTCGAGAGTCAAAACAATGAAATTGTTATGTTGCTATCACAAAAGTGTCTGTAATTCCACAATAGCTAGATTATGTAATAAGCAGGAGTCATTTTCAGTCAAACCTCTATAGCTTTCACCGGGGTGCTGGATTATGTCCGTAATAGGGGGTGTCTGTAATAGTGGGGTGTCTGCAAGGCAAGAGTTGACTGTACTGGTTTTAAGCCCTAAGAGCAGGTGGGTGTTAAAATTTTGCAGCGAGTTCATAGCACTCATCTCAAGGAGCGATTATGCAGCAATGTCTGTATTTAACATAATATAAATATGGTCTCAAAGTCCTTCTTGCTTTCAGTGAAGATGATGCAGCTGTTTCTGAAGAAACACTGAGAACAACAGCGACAGCAATGCTACCAACATACATAAGACTGGGCCAAGCAATGGCGGAGTGAAGACATGAGTCGCGGCTGTCTGCATATTTTGTTTATCCCGTAGAGGTTAATGGCCGAATTCGCCGACCAACTTCTGTATAAGAGAAAAATTAGGTCACTGTCCTCTTCTAACTCACCAGAGACGAAAAAAGCCAAAACATACGCTTCTCCGAATAAAGAAGAATCAGTGCAAGAAGAAGATAATATATTAACAGCTCTGAACCTGTTGCAAGAATTTGGTGCACAGCTACAAGAAATACTTAAAAGACTGGAGAAGCTTGACGCAATAGAATTTTCCTTAGCAAAAATCGAGTTTCAACTAGGAAACCTTGAGAAACGCACTCATGAGCTCGAACATTTCCAACGAGCAGCGAAGAAAGACATCAACAAACTAAAAGATGGTCTTACCTTCACTGGAAAGCAAGTGGGGAGAATACTGATGCTCTTGTAAAAGTTCAGGCCCAAATAGCTGAGCTTACAAGAAAT
Organism: Desmophyllum pertusum; assembly: GCA_029204205.1. Lineage (NCBI taxonomy): Eukaryota > Metazoa > Cnidaria > Anthozoa > Scleractinia > Caryophylliidae > Desmophyllum > Desmophyllum pertusum. The sequence continues at coordinate 4,356,017 of MU825396.1, forward strand.
AGGAATTTACAACTCCCATAGTATGAACAAATGTTTAATACATTGAAGCAGAATTTTAATGGAGAAACTTATAAGGCGCAGCCTTAAAAAATATAAATAAAAACAAAACAAATACGCTCAACAGACGTATGACATCTTAGTCACGTTATGAATCGTCATGCAATATTCAAATCGGATATAAGGCCGATTTCAGTGATGCTTTCTTCTTCATTTGTTTTCCTTTTTTATTCAGTTTGGTGTAAAATGGATGTCAGGAATGTAATGCACACTATCATTTAAAAAAAAATATTAAAAAAATAAACTTGAATACTTCAATGACATTTGAAAATGTTATTATTTTTCATTCTAGAAAACGGAATAATTCCAGTGGAAACCATGCCAAATAGCTATGCCCTCATCAACAATACCTGCACACAAGATGTTGTATCTTTTACCGTTTACTGAATTAATTATAGAAAACAAGAGTAATATACTGATGCAAATATTTTGTGGCTGAAAATGTGTAATACATCAATCTAAAAAGTTCCTCTTCTCCACACACCCTTCCCAAACAAACAAAGGGAATCAATCCTTCAATTAATGTCTTTCAGGCACCACTATGAACTGCAATTTTATGAAAATCCCATGAAAAGTTTGTGAAAACCCCATGAAAGCATTTTTCAGGGCCCTGAATATGGAGATTTTTATTTTCATGGCTTTTTTTCAGGCCATGAATTTTTCATGAAAAGCTTGTAATGGATTTCATGGGTCATTAAATTTCCATTAAATATATGGCACTAGTTTTCATGGGCCATGAAAAGTTAGTACGTATTAGATTTCATGGGCTGTGAAATTTATATTGATGGATTTCATGAGCCATGAAAACTGGAATTAGATTTCATGGGTCATGAAAGTTCCATGAAATATATGGCACTAGTTTTCATGAGCCATGAAAGGTTAGTAGGTTTTGGATTTCATGGGCCATGAAGTTTTTTTGGTAGACTTCATGAGCCATGGAAATCCAAGAGAGCAATTTTCAAGGCTGATACCATGAAATATAATTAATACCCTTGTGAATAACCCATGAATTTGGAGTCATGAAATTGCTGTTTAAATACTAACACTAAAGCCCAACTTTACTATGAAATAAAAAAACATGAAATGTAACTGTAGCAGCCTACATTACCAAAGACAAAAAGTTTATTACACCAGATTTAAAGTTCCAATTGTCAATAATTATATTAAATTAATTGTAATAAATTATATACATGTAATTCCTGGCATAATAATTGTTCTTTTACGGTGAATTTAATACCTAATACTTTCATCATTAAACCTCAGGGCATGGCAGTACAAGTATATCAATGTTAATAATAGTATACCAACACGCTATTGAATATAACCATGCAAAGCCTTATACAAGAACATTACATCTCAAACTAAAAAGCGCTCTAGACTAAGTCTAGACTAAAAGCTGCTCTAGAATAAAAGCGAGTGTCATAAGGATCGTTACTTCTTAAGATCTGGTAGCACGTTCCAATTTCAACATGTTCCTGTAGGTGTAAGGGGACCAAACTTTTGAGCCATTTTCTAACTGAGACCCAACTAAAAACAGGCCCCAGGGATATTGTTTCGATTTTTTTTTTTACAAAGCGTAACCGCCGTAAAAATGAATGTTTGTCAACACGTTATTTCTCGAAAACGAAGGAGAAACTAGCGAAAAAAATAACGGGGAAATGTTTGGTAACTAATTTTTAGGTCACATTCCAAAAACGCGGCAAATCTTAGGGGACTATTGATAATGCATAAATTACCGTACTACGCAGACATTAAAGTTTACAACCTAGTGGCCATCGACCGAGGGATCGAGGGATCGAGCGAGTGAAATTTGTCCGCTATACGCTATAACTTCGTTCATGCAAAGCATTCACTCGTTAAAAATGAGACAACTCTTACAAAATGTTACAGTGCCAGTTACCAGCTACCAGCATATTAGACCCGCCACAAAGGAGGAAGTTTCACCGGCATGCTTTGCGCGCTCAGCTAGTTCAGGGTTTCTGTTAGCAAAATGGCCGCGCGAAGAGAAGCTCCCGCCATTTTTTCCTGTTTTTGAGGTAAGCATATCTCCTCGAATATTTGCTTCATAAGATACATTTTTCAGTTTTTGAAAAGCTCAATCTAAATTTGTTGTTTTGGCCGAACAGAGGTTCTTGTCGGTCACAAAGAAATTTGCAGGACCCATGTGGAGTGGTTTAAAGAAAGAGGATGTTGGCAAACCACAGAAGGTAAAAAATATTTTTCCATGCTTGACAGGGGGAAATTAACTTAAAAGGATTGAATTCCATTCAAAGCCTCCATATGATAACTTGTCCTCATTCCAATCCTCTCCCTTTTAATTTCAGGCACGGGTAAATGTTGCCTGTGTAAGCAAGACAACACAGTGGAGACATGACCGTGACTCACCATTTACAATGGACCCTCGCTTACAGGTGAAACGATTAATTCCACAGAAAAGATAATAACGCACTAAAAGTCTTTTTTATTTTAGGATTGCAAAATGTTTGATGTCTTCTCTTACATATGTGTACATTATTTGTAGCTTGCTGCTCTTGACCAACTGAAATCATCCAACCCAAATGGCCAGTATTGGATAAAGATTGATGCAACAGACATCAAACGCTGTATAATGGAATCGCAGAGGAAGGTATGGAATGGGGATGAGGACCTTGGAGATGGTAAACTGCAGGCACTGAGAGATGAATATGATGAGAGTATGTCAGACATGCACACGCTAAAAAGCAGGAATGCTACTGTGGTTAAGGAGGTCCTTCCAAGAGTCCTTGATGCCTTTACAGAGGACATCAACTTCCTATCTGAAGGCTTTCAAGTGGCATCCAATCATTTTGAGAAGAAAAGCAAGCAGGCAAACTGCCCAGAGGAAACCCTGAAGGATGCAAACTGGGAAGTTGTAGAGTTCCAGACCTTACTGCAACAGAGTCAAGAGCTCCACCAAGAAATGGAAAATGCACTTGCCAGCATTGCTGATGTAAACCAAGCTGAAAGGGTTTTACCTGTTGTCCATGACCTGGCAGCAAGTAGTTTCCTTTACTTGAGAAATATCTTCAAAAAGAAAAGAACCGCAGCAACTCACGTCCTTGTATTGATGTTGTCTGATGAGAAAAGATTAAAGAAACCATATGCCCTACCAGTTCGTTATGTGCCATGCAGAACTCTAAAGGATCAATTTATCAGAGATCTGACAAAGGACCTCAAAGTGGAGATGAAAAAAACGAGATTTACATCTTACTGGTGGGTCATTGAGACTAAACTAAAGTTACCTTTCTCTTTAGTAGACTATAATAATTTTAAGTGCAATTTAAAACTCTTAAAGACTGTAATAATTTAATTGGAATTAGAAACTATTAAAATTTCAAGATTTTGAATGAAAGGATTAAATCCGTTTCCATTTCACAATGCATCGGGCCTTTACTGTACATATTGTTTATGTGCGGGATAAAAATATGTAGTTACTACTACATGTGTACATGTACATGAATTTAAAAATTTAAAACAGTTGAGATTTCATTTTACTTTAATTTTTCTTGATGCACATTAGGTTACTTGTACATGTGCTGTACATTACAGTATGTTTGTGCATAAACAAGAGTGTCGCAGGTCATGATTCATACATGTAAACAAGAAGTTAAAAGGACACAAACTAATTCTTGATATGACATTTTTATACTAAGGTACTGTCACTGATGGAGAGTTTTGTTCGCTTCAGTCTCAAGGTGAGACACGACCTTTACATATCTGGCAGATAATCCATGATGCGAAAGAAAGTGTGAGCAAGTGCAGCAAGAAAACCCTTCTTGATAAGCTTGAACAAGTTGGTGGTGAGTGTGATAAGTGAAGGTCTGAAGTAGTTGTGTGAATGAATAGCAGTTATTACAGTCGAGCCCGCAGTGAAATATTCTTTTGTTTTTAAAAAGTATGCAAACGAGTTAGGCTTGATTTCTGCCGCTCTCTCGAGTCCTGTCTTCGTTCTGGCTCATTTTTGGTAATCGAGCCAACAAATAGGCTAATGTGCCAATACAATGCCAGGTTGACCTTTTCGCCGCGTTTGCATGTCAAACGGCAAACAATACCAGAGACATGTACTGGGGTTTTTTTTCTTCACCTTTTAATTATTTACCTTTTTTTCTGGGGTGGAGGGGGGGGGGGGGGGGGGGGGGGTGGGCATTAAGTAGCTGTTAGTGGGAATTTAAGGGTACATTTAAACAAGAGGAGGCGTTTATTAAAATATTAAATTATATTCTCCCCTGGGTTTACAGTGAAGATGACGCTACCATTGCCACTCGACAAAGTTTTTGATTAATTTTTGACATCTTTTTGACAACTTTGATGGGTTCCGTTTTGTGGCGCCACATTTGATCTAGACTAGAAACTAAAACCATTCAAATTTCACGACTCCGCCTCCAACACTCCTTGGATTTTGATTGTTCAAGTCAAACGGAACCCATCCAAAAGTCGTCAAAAAGATGTCAAAAATTAATCAAAAACTTTGTCGAGTGGCAACGGAAACGTCATCTTCACTGTAATTTCATATTTTCTTTTTCCATTAGTTGATCCTGATGGGAGACCTGTAACAAGATCACCAGATCCTGATGTACCGCATGGTCTGATTGTACAACTCCATGAGCTGAGATATGGTGCTGACAGGATGTCTCTGGAAGATGCCATCACTCTTGTACGTGGCCAGCTGGTTCCTGCTGGGTATGATCCTTATCCATTCAGGTGTGACACTCCAGAATCACTATTGGATAAGCTTCGTTCAATTGTTGCCACATACAAATTTAGGGCAATAATTGACTACTGGAAAGAAAGAGGAGTCGACTTTTCCACCTACCTGTACGTCCCTGAAGTTGATCCTGTAACTGGTCAGGAGAGACATGACCGTGGTGACCACAATCATCTTTTCCGACGTGCAGCGAGCAGTATTAGACAGGGTCGAGATCCTTCTCTGAATTATGAGGCATTTGATGAAGTCCTAATGGATTCTCTTAGTGGGCTTACTCATGCAGCACTGATTGGAAAGAGAAAGCAGTCCCTTGTTTGATGCGGAAAGGCTGATATCTTCACATGTTGTTTCCTCACTTCGCCGCAGTGGTCATCATGATTTGGCACATCACATAGAGGTCCTTACACAATGGCATGAAGCAGCTGATGGTAGAGGTCTCGGCCAGTTGCAGCGTTGCAAATTCAACTACCAAATGTTGAATTATGTTTTGGATGAGTGGATGCCATGGCATGTTGAAAACTATGACTTCCGTACCATTGACATCAACAGGTTAGCAAATATTTTTGGATAAAGTGGAATGCATACATGTACATAAACATGCCAAAATTATAATAATAATAATAATAATAAAATAAGTTTAAAACATTTAACTGATGGGTTCTTCCAATGTACATGTATTTCAAGTACTTATTATTTCTCATGTGATAGAATCACTGACGAGTTTGAGCCTGTCAATATTAAAATTTTTGTACATGCAGTCTCTGGCCAGCTATTAGAGTGAGGATAGGAGGGCAAATCAAAGGGAATAATGTAAAAGTGTGGATGAAGGGATTCTTTAACACTTGAAATGACTCCTACATGTACAAACATTAGCCAAAAAGATGTTAATAATTATTATTAACAAAAACTCCTCTGAGAGCACATACACCGTAGCTTACATTTAACTTACAGTAGGGTATTACATGAAAAGTTTTTGTTTTCAATTAAAAGTGCCTTGTATAAATTTTTGTATCCAGGCCAGTTGATTGCATTAGAGGTTTCTCAAGAGAAACACTGGTAGAAATGACGACAAATATTGAGAGCCAGGAGCACAGGAGAAGAGAAAACAACATCATCGGGTATGCTGAGCATCCCAGGGCTGGTGGGACAGATGACATGGAGACTTTCTTCAGTATCGCCCACCGCTACCTTGGTCTGCTTTTCACTCTTAAACAGTTTAAAGAGAAATGGCAGAAACTAGTCAGGTATATTTTAGAAAAATAATATTTCAGTACTGTTTTGCATTTCAACGTTGTTGTTAACTGACAGTGTAGCACAGTGAGGTACAGAAATGTCTACAATCTCTCCCCCCCCCCCCCCCCTTATTCAAGCTTTGAAAAGCCCACCTCCACCTGTCCTACCCATATTCACTTTGCCCTCTGCCTCCACCCTTTGATCAATTCTCAATCCATTGCTCAATCTGTATTATCTGGAATCCCGATTTCTCAAACCAAAAGTCATTTCCCTTGGATTTGTTTCACTGTAATTTTACCTACGATATTTCAAACTCCACTCTTCTCAAACCAATAATTATTGTCATCTACTGTAACTTGGAGGTGCGAGAAATCTGGATTCCACTGTATTATACATAATACAGTCAAACCTTGACAGTTGGTTTATTTTTATTGCAGATCTTTATTTTAAAAAGTTCTTTGAAATCTTCTCTAACAAATTATTGATAGGGGAATCCATATCAACCCAATAGAATAATTAATTTTACCTGTACAGTCTTGAAACTATGTAACAAAAACTGTCATTAACATAGAAATGACTTGTGTATGTTCCACTGACTGTTTGTGGGTACAGAAAAACCAACGTAAATACAACTTATTATTTTGTATTTCATTGTATGTTTCAGGGAATTCTGCAAGAGAATGGATCACACTCTTCCATTTTATTTCTTTACCCTAAATGAAAGATTTAGAGGTGAAGAAGACTACCCATCATTTGATGATTGCCCTGAGGTAGATGACGATGTGGAGCCAGCCCATCACCCTCTTCATCTACATCGTTTGAGGATAAACCAGAGGGAAGATGGGTCCATTTTTGTCCCAGGGAGGTCATTTCTACCTGCTCGATACAGAGGCTCAATTAGGCAGCATTTACATAGGCCTGTTTTGGGACAACCACCAGTACCCCATCACATGCAACTAAACCAATGAGTCTTTTTACAGTGGAACTTCAATTTCTCGAACCCTCGATTTCTCAAAAACCACGATTTCTTGAACCAAAAGTTGTTTCCCTTGGACTTTTTCACTGTAATTTTACCCCCAATATTTCAAAGTTTCCTATTTCTCGAACCAATTTTTGTTTCCCGTGGAGGTTCAAGAAATCGAAGTTCCACTGCATCTAACATGCTCTGTTGCTTAACATTGAAGATGCAAACATCGAGGAAACTACAACACCAGTAAACAGAGCCAAATGTACATGCTAGAAAAATGATACCCCAAACCAGCTACAATGTTTGCTGCTACCTACTGTATCCTCAATGTCATTGCAAATTTGGTGGCTGGTCAGCAAGAAATGTTTGTAAAATGCAAAAATGAAACAACTCCTGCTTTCAGATATATTTTAGAGTTACAATGTACAGACATTCATTAAGGAAACATTCCAGTTATTATTAACCCTATTGGAATTTTTCTAACACTTCGCACAATATAATGTAAAAATTAAGGTACAGTAGAACCCTGCCAACTCGAACTCGGTTAACTCAAACTCCCCGCTATCTCGAACTGAAACCCATTCCCCTTGCCTAGTTTTTCAGTTATTTACTATCGGCTAACTCGAACCCCTGCTATCTCGAACTGTTTTTGTTTCCCTTGGGAGTTCAAGTTAGCGGGGTTCTACTGTCATTAATTTTTCTTTTATAAGTCACTCAAATAAATATACAAGCAATAATTATTATTGAGATCCCTTCTATTAATATTGCCACAGGCTCAGTAATCGCATAATAATTATTGAGCAGATTGTAACCCTTTACAAAAAACAGATGTGGCCCAGTGGTTGAGGGATATTTGTTGTAAGCAAAACAATGTAAAAGTAAGGGCACACAATTGAACAGTGTAATGAATATCAAGCCCTCAATGTATATACAATTAAGTGTGGTGTAGCCTTCTAAAATAGATGGTCGGTAGAAAATAAATCAATATACATGTAACACATGTAGATGAGTGGTAAAGCTTCTCAGATATCAGTCATAACCTACATGGTATTTTGTTTTTGATTTGAAATGCGTGAATTGCATTATACATGTGTCTTTGTGTCATACATGTATCCGTTTTAATCCAAAACAGAGAAGCAAAAATAATCAAACTGGTTATTTAGAGCAGTTTTCAATTGAGTGTCTGATGTAATTGCACAATTGCTTTGATTGTTTTTTTGCATTGCTATGCTTCGTGATTGGCTAAAATTCCTTGCACCACTTCTCAACCAATCACAAGTAAAACCAAAACTAATATTGTGACTTGCTAACATGTGCTTGGTGCCGACTTCATATATTTGCTTCAAGTTCTGGTTGGTTCATTGTAGTACATGTAGTACTTTCTACAAATAATAAGAATAAAGTGAGATATGGTATCTTGAATTTGATTTGACTTTACTTGTTAGAGTTAAGGCACTCATGTTTACAACTGTTGTTGGTTTCAAGATTTGTTCAAAATATGCCATTATTATATTTTTTGATCAATGTGTAGTAGAGAATTCCACATTTCTCTACTACACATTGACCCAAAAATTAAATAATAGCATATTTTGAACAAATCTTGAAACCAACAATAGTCAGCACTACCCCCTAGAGATGGAATTCACTAAGCATAAATAAAATGTTAGTCATTGTAACTATAATTGTCATTGTCCCTTGGCCAACGTCCCTGTTTGGTGACTACCAAGGTTGGAATGTACTTGAATTCATTAATGGCCCAAATGAAAGAATACTCTATTTTCTTGAACTTGATAATTTCGATAGCAGAAGATTGTAGTGCATCAATAATTTTGTTCACTTTCTTTCCTGGGATGTATCCAAATGATTTCCAGTCTTGATTTTTAAACTGCACTTGAGCGACAACAGCATTGTCATCAGCCATATTCGCTGGTTCGTAAAAAAACCTTATAGGCATGTCCTCTCTAGCTTGCAGCATCAACTTGCACGACTTCAACACTGTTTGGAAGTGTTCATGATAAGTGCACCCCTTCAATTTTACATACTCCGTGTACAATGGAATCTCTTCATCCAAATTACAATCATTGACATTGGCATCTTGATTAGCAGCATCAGCTGATATAGCCGGTGTGTCGTTCTTTTCATTTGATGAATTGTCCTCGTCATCCACATCATTAACATTTGGCACAACATGTTCAGTACTTACAATCACATTGCCAGGCTGTGGAAATTTACTGCAATTGCACTTGACAGTTTCGCAGTCAAGCCAAGGCATTTCTGGACATTCGTTGCTCCCATAGTCGTCTCGAGAAGGTAATGGCACTGACATTAAGCTCTGGTTCAGCAGAAGTTGAATTTTACTGATGAGGATAACCGTTTTCCCTTCATCCATCTGAAAACACAGGTAACAATTTTATGAAGGAGGAAAGGACAAATAGATAATACTTTTTGCATGAACACAGGTGAACAAAACAAGTCTGACAATGATTTAGATTAAAAACAATTTGAAGGAACCACACCATATGCATCAATGTTGTCAGTTCAATGCAAACATGCACAAAATTACCAGTAAAATGTTGTATACATCTTGGAAGAAGACAATAACAAATTATTCATAATTTGAGGCCATGAATGGTAAATCCTCAAGTAACATTAACTGTGCGAGGATTTACGGATTGTATAAGACTTATGTAGTTTCCTCTTACATTAAGTTGAACAATAACAGATGTTGAAGAAAGACATGAAATTGACAAGAAATCCACACTGTTAGTAAGAGCTTGTATAGGAAAGATAGAGAGATTTCCCTCGCAAGGTTCCGCACAAGAAAAGAAACGGTTGGTAAAATAAAACAATCAGTTGGCTTACCTCAAAAAACAACTTGCTTTAACTCGACATACCACTGGAGACTTCTTATCTTTCAAACAAGCCATCAATTCGTTTGTACAAAGGAACAACACAAGGCGTCTTGAGCGAAGCTCCGACGGAAAACTTACGTGTCCAAGCACGGTTACCAGGTTAAGAGACGCTACTCCACTAAAGGAGTACTCGAACTTCACATTAGAATCGACACAATATATATATAGGAGGTTGGAGGTTGAAAAAGGAGCGCAATTTCCTTCAACAATCTCCATCGCATCTCAGAACTCTTCACTTGAACATGCGAGAAATGAAAAGGTCACGTGATAGACGCGTTGATAATATGCTTTGACTAGGCGCGCAAAGCATGCCGGTGAAACTTCCTCCTTTACCCGCCACTATACCATGCATGTGATGCTCGCGTGTAAGTAAGTTTATTTTGTTGCTTTTATACCTAGTTTCCTCATGGAGACAGCTAACATGCTTTATGATGTTAAAACGTATTTCGTGTTTGTTTATCCGAGAAAAAAACCTGTACTTGTAATGAAAAAGTAGTCAGTAGACCTCAGCCACACTTCTGTCTTCATGGAAATTTTAGTTAAGCTGGACTTGATTCAGTCTCTCACTGTATTGTTCTGGACTTTTGTTTTTATCATTTTCTCAGTGAATTGTAGAGGGGGTTCGTTAGGGGGGTCAGTTGACCGGAGAACAGTGTTTTGTCGAAACCCGACGTCAAGTTCCACATTTTTGTGGTGGCTTGTAATCCAGTACTATGCCAAGAGTGGTGATATTAAATTTTGTTGGTTTGTCGGTCATGATGTCAGTATGAGATTGCACCCGCCTTTTTGAACAGCGGTCTTTGCGAGAAGAATCTGGAAGAGAAATGGGCACTAGTAAGCTGTTTTCAATTAAGGGCTGAAAGTAATTCATGCTTGCTTTGGTTTTCCTTAACTTTGTTCTAAGATTAGTTTTAAAAGTAGCACCACTTTCTAAACCAATTAGATGTAAAGCCAAAACCACTGGCAACTTATGTGTACTTATGATTGGCTAGATGTGATAATGTTGGCTATTTGATATGTTTTTAAGGCACTCAGTTAAAAACTGCTCTAACTTTCATGTAATAGATTCTGTTCCTGAAGTTGTTTACTCATAGTGTCAGTTTTTTCTAGCATTTTGGGGCTTTCTGGGATTGTTTGTAGTTCAAGTAGAGGTTGTTTTAATTTCAGCAATTTTTGATTATTTGGTGATGCTTATTTTAAGCACCATTTAAGCATATTTTAAGCACCATTTAAGCATATTTTAAGTTTGAAACATATTGTTTTACAATGAAAAACAAGATTTTCCAAGCTTTCTAGAGGACATTAAAACAAGTGAAATCTCACTTGATTTAATAATCCAACATTTAGAGTGTATCCATCAGAAATCTTAGTCCAGATATTTCAGTATCTTACTGTCCAAGAGTGTTTGAGGGGTATAGGATGTGTTTGAAGATGCTTTTATTCTATCATACAGTGCTCTGATGAAATCTGGAAGACAATGGAATTGAATTTAGTACAGAGAGTTTTCAGTTCATAATAGTGAAGGCCACTCCTTTCTCACGTTAGTTCATTCAGCCTTTTCAATGTTAAGAGGCAGTCCCGCTAAGAGCGGTCCGGTCAACTTCGGGTCGGAAAAAAGTTAGCCCTTATATTTTGTGGACGAAAAGGACTTGGTAGGTAAATGTTAAAACCGGGGTATTTTGTTAAATTTCTTGCTTTTATTTTTCGCTACACGCCGAAATGTCTTCGGCCGTCCGAGGTGGGATTTTAGGCCACTCCAGAAGTCGAAATTTGCGTTTTTTCTGAGCCGCGCTGCTTCAACACAGGTAAGTATAGTTAAATATCAACCATACCACAGTATGTAGGTACATTTGACGTGCTTTGCAACACAATTTCGTAACGATTGGATAAAAATTAGATAAACCAGGCAAAATCAAAGACACCCTACCGCGTCGCTGGTCAAAAGGAACCGAAATTTAACTAAAAGCAAGAGTCAAAATCTCAAAAATGGCACCTAAACTAGGGCTAAAATGCCCTTTAAAGCAAAGATGTAACCTTATTCTCACAGATTCTGAAGTTAAACCTGCGGGTATCGTCCTGTGTTGGACGCGAGCGAACGTTTTTTAGAGCTTATGTACAACAATGTTTACAACAAAAGTACAAAGGTCACGGCTAGGATGGATGGTGCCCAAACGCAAATAATCGAATAAGAATGGTATTTTAGCAGTCCACAAGTACCTTAAATATTCCGAATACCTCATGTATTTATCTTAAGTGCCCTTTACCTTGGATTTTTATCAATCTAACGGTTGACAGTGGTAAATATATGCCTGATTCCCTTCTTTGTCGATTACCAGTTCAAATTAAATTTCGCACGCGACTACATGTAATCGATTTCAGCCGACAAACTTCACAGTAATAAAATACATTATTCTGAGTATAAAGATAGAAGTACATATTAAGCACTTATTAAAAGCCACTGGTAGAATATCCTGCTCGCTTTGCAACGGACTTTTTGGTCCAGTCAAGACAAGTAGCTTCAAGTTAATTTAGCAGGTGCCTGAAATGTTAAAATTCCAACGTCAAACTAGCTGGTACTTACCATCTAACCGGATTGCTACGATGATCTTCCACTATAGTTTGTAGATCGGGGTCTTTTACGTATTTAACTCATTGCCGTTGATGCACGAAGACCATCATTCGATTCGGAACGATAGGTAAAAAAATTCGCAAAAAATCATCTTTTACCCGATTTGCCACATGTTTTCAAGGTGGACTGGGAATACTCTGACCCATTCTCCCAGCAAGTTTGAACAGGTATACCCTAGTTTGGTCTTATATGACGGCTTTTTCAGAAAAGCCTTCTGATGTAACACATGGCCGCAATTTGTGAAGCGTTTGCAATCCGTTACAGGCGTTGTTGAGGACGTTTTAGCAAGAGTTTTGGACGAGGAAAGTGATCCAGAAGGGATGCCAAGCAGTGAGGAAATTTAATTGCATCTGGAGCTCGAAAATTGAGCGACGAACCAAGATAAGTGTTACGAAATATTACATCGATCGATCGAACGAACGCAAATGCAACTGAAATTATATTTTGATTCGCTTTTTACATTTGAAAACCTTGTTTGATGCTTTGAATACATGTTAGGATTCATATTTCAGTAAAGGGAGAGGACAAAACGTTCTTATGGAACGACAGAGATAAATTTCGAGTGGAGTGTTGACACAATGTTTCGGGTCAAATTCCTGCATAAATTAGAAATTTGATACCAAACTAAAAAATACTAATTTATTCTATACTTACCATTTTCAGCCAAATTTTCAGGATATGTTGCCAATATAACAAGTAACATTTTTGCTTTTAACTTTTCCTTATAACCAGTCATCATTTTGAAATAAGTTGCTTTTTTGTCCAAATTTTGCGGCTATTAATATTAATTTATGCTAGTTAATAATTAACTAATTAATATATTATGGGTTTCTTTGGGAAAAAAATATTTTCCAGAAAGTTTATTTACTACCCTTTCAAAAGAGATATAGCTTTCCATGCAATTGTAAATGGCTGTTGAGAAAATAAATAAACAATCACTAGTATCAAATTTCACTGTTTTTGCATTAACGGCAATGAGTTAAACAAGTTGCCATTTTCAAAATCAAATTGGCTTCTCTGCCTCTCAGTCCGCCAAAAACGGTGTAGCGAAATAATATGCTAATTAGCAACTTTCTTATGAGAGATCATATTACAGATGTCACGCAAAGTCGATGGAAACTGCCGACTTTGGTGGCGCGCGATGGTAAAATATTCTCGGTTTTCACTGTCACGCCATTAATTTAAAAAAATCGAAACCGTTCAATGAATGAAGTCAAGGAATTGACATGTCATAGATAATGAATTAATAAGGAATCAGTCCAAGTCTCAGGTCTGTGCGGTATTCCATACTCGATAGAGCTCAGTATGGAAACGCCATGTTGGAAACGCACTTTTGCCAGAAAGGAGGTTTGTTTTCTCTTGTGAACTTTCGAATATTTAGATAAATATTTCTCCTTAAACATAAATTGTTTAGAATACTGAAAATTACCCGAAAAGTCATGTTTTAGATACGGAACAGCTCTGTCACGGCCGTCCTGCTGATGTAACGTACGATGAAAACTCGGAAATTTAAACCGTTCTATTTTCAAAAGGAAGCATGAGATCGAGCTAAGAAATTGTGAAAAGATATATATTTAGGTAATCTTTTCCTTGAATGAAGGTAAAAATTCTGTAGGCCTCGCGGTTTTGAATTTTAGAATTTGATGACGTCACGTGAAAACCAAGAATTGGAGTGTCCAACCATAGGAAATCTATCCCCGGGGTACTCCCATATAAAAGTTACAGTGATGATCGTCGTACCGCTTAGGGAGTTATCCTGGTACCTTTTAGAGTATTATAATTCGGGGAAAAAATAGGAAAGGAACTGGTTTTGTCCAAGAATTGGTACCTCTTAGGGGTGCAAATGAATTGGAGCCACACCCACAAAACGAGCTTTTGATATCTTTACGTCTCCAACTTCCAACCGTTTCCGTTTCTCGATATCAAGCTGGGGATAAACAACAACAGGTTACAGATGGGGACTGACACGCGTAACTATTTCCACCACACATCACTCCATAGATCACTGTAAACTGGCAATTCCCTACAGCCAGTTCCAGCCGAATCTGTTCCGACGACGACGATTTCACAGCCAGAGCCTATCGTGGGACCCCACCTCAACCGTTCCACGCGACGAGGCACTAACACGATCACCACGTCTGAGCGGTGCCACAGATAATAGAGTCCCGCTAGGACTGACGTACCATCCCTTCAACACTGGCACAAGGCGTATCATGCTCGACAACTTTAAGATCTTGTCCTCCGAGAGGAGGCCGTGACACGCAGGATTTTCCTCAGTTCTCTCTTGTGTCATATCTTCGAGACAGAAACCTCAGGGATGTTCTCTTGCACTATGCAGACATCGCACACACTGATGCCGGATCGTTTACCTGCCGTCGTCCTCGCTGCCTCCGTGTAAGAACATCACATCTACAAGGCCCAAGAACGCATATACCATCCGTGACCGCTTTACCAGTCAGTCTGTGAATGTGGTGTACTGCATCACGTGCCACTGCTGTACCTGTTCCTACATCGGTGAGACTGGGAGGCGTCTACGGGAACGCTTCAGTGAGCACCTGCGTAGTATTCGCAACCAGTCTCCTGGCTTTCCCGTAGCTGAGCATTTCAACTCAGCTTCCCACTCACTGGATGGCATCATGGTCTGTGGTCTCAACCAGTGCACCGGCAGTAACACCCGCCGCAAGCAGCAGGAAATGACGCTGATATTTGAGCTTGGTACCCTCAGGCCAAGCGAACTGAACATTAGTTTCAGTTTTCGTTAACTCTCTGTGTTTCCTATGCGCGCATTCCATATGCACGCGCTTACAAGGGAGTTTTTTTTTACTGTGTTTCTTGCGCGCGCATTCTACGAAGACACCACCAAGAAACCGCCGTTTTTTCCTTTTTAACATCTATTTCGTTGGACACCCCATTCCCCCACAAAAAGGGGGGGTAAAACGTGCACTAATGCTTATCCGTTAAACGAGTAGGAACAGACGGACATTCAACGACTTATTTAAGGTGATTCTTTAGTATTGCACGGCGCATCCTTAATGCGCATAATGTCGCGCGTAATTTATAGCGCGCGCACATTAAAAAAATGGCGGCTTTTTCTGCTCGCCAGGGAGGTAAAAAATCGTTTTCTCGTAAACGAGCTCGATGACCAATATTTTTTATTGCATACTTTTGATGTTCAAATTATCCTTTTTAAGTGAAACAAAATAAAAAATAAACATTTTCGGAAGGAAAAAGATCTCGCTAAAAGCGTGCACAAAACCGTTACTCGTGGGTGCAAGTTATGACCTTGCGTGATATCTGTAATATAATCTCTAATAAGAAAGTTGCTAATTAGCATATTATTTACTATTTCTCTTGGCGATCCTTGGCGGATGGGTTTGTCTATAAGAAAGGAAACAGTTTGGATTTATATTAACTGCAATTTTTCGTGGCTTTGCCACTCGTATATTTTACCATCGCGCGCCACCAAAGTCGGCAGTTCCCATCGACTTTGCGTGACATCTGTAATATGATCTCTCATAAGAAAGTTGCTAATATTATTTCGCTACACCGTTCTTGGCGGACTGAGAGGCAGCAGCAACCAATTTGATTTTGAAAATGGCAACTTGTTTGCGTAAAAGACCCCGATCTGCAAACTATAGTGGAAGATCATCATAGCAATCCGGTTAGATGGTAAGTACCAGCTAGTCTGACGTTGGAATGTTAACATTTCAGGCACCTGCTAAATAACTTGAAGCTACTTGTCTTGACTGGACCAAATATTATAAAAAAGTCCGTTGCAAAGCGGGCAGGATATTCTACCAGTGACGTTTAATAAGTGCTTAGTATGTACTTCTATCTTTATACTCAGAATAATGTATTTCATTACTGTGAAGCTTGTCGGCTGAAATCGATTACATGTAGTCGCGTGCGAAATTTAATTTGAACTGGTAATCGACAAAGAAGGGAATCAGGCATATATTTACCACTGTCAACCGTTAGATTGATAAAAATCCAAGGTAAAGGGCACTTAGGATAAATACATGAGGTATTCGGAATATTTAAGGTACTTGTGGACTGCTAAAATACCATTCTTATTCGATTATTTGCGTTTGGGCACCATCCATGCTAGCCGTGACCTTTGTACTTTTGTTGTAAACATTGTTGTACATAAGCTCTAAAAAAACGTTCGCTCGCGTCCAACACAGGACGATACCCGCAGGTTTAACTTCAGAATCTGTGAGAATAAGGTTAAATCTTTGCTTTAAAGGGCATTTTAGCCCTAGTTTAGGTGCCACTTTTGAGATTTCGACTCTTGCTTTTAGTTAAATTTCGGTTCCTTTTGACCAGCGACGCGGTAGGGTGTCTTTGATTTTGCCTGGTTTATCTAATTTTTATCCAATCGTTACGAAATTGTGTTGCAAAGCACGTCAAATGTACCTACATACTGTGGTATGGTTGATATTTAACTATACTTACCTGTGTTGAAGCAGCGCGGCTCAGAAAAAACGCAAATTTCGACTTCTGGAGTGGCCTAAAATCCCACCTCGGACGGCCGAAGACATTTCGGCGTGTAGCGAAAAATAAAAGCAAGAAATTTAACAAAATACCCCGGTTTTAACATTTACCTACCAAGTCCTTTTCGTCCACAAAATATAAGGGCTAACTTTTTTCCGACCCGAAGTTGACCGGACCGCTCTTAGCGGGACTGCCTCTTAATTCTGGTTCTCATCACGTTTATGTTATATCTTCTTTCATCGCTGCGCTTATACTAGTAATGGCTGATCAAGTTCCTGCCGTTCCTGATGCTATCCAAATCGAAGATGTTTAAGCGGCACCACAAGCCCAAGATGGAGCTGCTCAAGTTGTTTAAGATGTCAATAATGCAGAACACAACCTGCTGTTGTTGCACAGGCTGCCGTTCCACTGGTTAATCTGCCTAATCCTGTTCATGAGCCAGTGGCTGTTTTGGTAGGGAGTTCTATGCCCTTTGTTAGCCTGCCTCGTTTATTCTGTTAGACGGTCGTTATTTTGTTTTTTTTGTTATAGCTAGTTGCAGCGAGTTTGTCTCACTCGAAGCGTTGTAGCAAGATTGTCTTGCGCGAAGGGTTCTAGCGAGTTTGTCTCACGTGAAGCATTGTAGCGAGTTTGTTATAGTGAGTTTGTCTTGCTTTAAAGGGGAACTCAAGGCCGATTTTAAGAAAATTTCATATTAATATTACCTGTAGTATGTTGGCAAGTATAAATCGTGTCCAAAAGAACTGTTTGATCCAGAAAAATCAAGCCAAAGTTAGCTAAGTGACCCGAAATGACCCGCCATCTTTATTTTGGAATGCGGTAGCTGAAACGGTCAGCGGTTCTTGTTGTGACGTCATATCGTGAAACAGGATTTTTGCATCTGCTCATGAAATATTTATTTTGTGTCGAGTTTTCTTTCCACATATTCGTGCTGTGGAATTATAATGGTTCACTGCTGCGTGCCTGGGTGCATCAACCATTCTTCGAAAACATCCGAAATAAATTACCATCGTATTCCTAAAGATCAAAGGTTACAAAAAGCTTGGTTGGCGAGGATCCGAAGGGATAATCTGCCTCCACTTCAGAACTGTTATGTTTGCAGTGAACATTTCACTGAGGATTGCTTTAAAACTGACCTTAAAGCCCAGTTAATACCCGAGCAAAAGGTGAAAAACGCCTGAAGTGTGATGCTGTACCTTCTGTGTTTTCGTTTGGGCCTGCTGAACCGAAGGCTAGGCTAAGTAGCGAGATTCGCGAGAATCGACAGCGTGCAGTAGAATTACGACAGGAGGTGAGTTGAAAGTACCCTTGAAATGAACTGAACTGATTTATGGAGATTTTTAATATCACTGTGTGATGAAATATGTATACCACAGAGATGTGAGTTTATTTATTTCCTTTTTAATAAATTTGTCTTAACTTTCGTGTTTAGTGGTCATTGTTTCCTTATTCTCCGCGTTTGTTTATTAGGATATTTTTACTCGTTGCGTTTGACACTATGTCCACCAGCCACGTCCACCGCTCTTTATGAATTATGTACTACATATATAGTATTCTTCCAGTCATTTCTAAACCGAATCATACCAGTTTCGTATAGATAATGGATTGAAATCCCGGCGAAGCCAGAGTTTTTCTGAGTTTAAAAGGCTGTACAATATTTGCAATTTATCACAGACACGAAGTTCTGTTTTCACACGCAAGTCTTTTATAAACCGTATAAAAGCTAAAATGTTATGACGCTTCGTGCTCTTTTGTTGATTTGGCGACCATTTATTTAATAGTTGCTTTTACTTTTTTGAATAACTATTGAATATTACCTCGACAATCGTAATCAAGAATTATTAGACAACATTGTGAAATCATAATTTGTCAGTGGCTAGTGGGGGATTACTTTTTAAACCCAACAAGGGTTTATATTTAGTAGTCTTCCTCCCAACAACATTTATATAAATATTTTAGTATAAAATCGAGTTCATTTATATCATTCATTCATTCAAGCATTCATTTATTCATTCATTCGTTCGTTCGTTCGTTCATTCATTACATCTCACATGGAGGTTTTGCAACATGTCTTGCAAAGCACACAACCTGCAGGAGCCTGCAAAATTGAACAGAAAGACCTCAGTAGTGCAAGACCAGATAAGGAAATCATAACTTCAAGTGATATGAGTACCCAGTGTTGTGTTGGACCAAGGTATATAATTACTCGATCAGCTTCAACGCAAGCACCAGAGGCACCAGTAGTTTCAACACACAAGATGATAAAATGAAAACAAATTCCAATGATACTAACCCGGGGGGGGGGGGGGGTACTCCCTATAATGGACTATACGGGGAGGCTCCGCCCGAATGGGGTCCTTTTTTAGGCTCGAGGTATATGAAAGGGTAGGGATTTCACGAGTTGAAGTATATGAAAGGGTAGGGATTTCACGAGTTGAAGTATATGAAAGGGTAGGGATTTCACGAGTAAATGATATTATTGTTTGGTTAACATCTCTACCGTAATGCTTGTGATTTCTGGTGATATATATTGTTCATTAAGTTCATTACAAGGATATAGAAAAGGGATGCAGTGCTTCTACTGTAGGTATGTGAAAGGGGTACCATTTTCATAATTTCTATGGAAGGTATATGAAAGGGGTACCTTTTCTGTGGAAGGTATATGAAAGGGGTACCATTTTCTATGGAAGGTATATGAAAGGGGTACCTTTTCTGTGAAAAATGGTATATGAAAGGGTAAGGGGTTGGACCTCTGGGCGGAGCCTCCCCGTATAAAACTTTTTTGAGTACCCCCGGGGATACTAACCTTGGCTGTAGAGCTAAACCTATTGTGCTTGTACCCTCGGACAGTGTTAAGCCAGGCCCTTCAGGTTATCAAAATGACGCTTGATATTTTATTGATTTGTTATCTTATCTTGTATAAATAATGTAGGAGGACCACTGGTTTGTTAGTTTTTTTTAAAACTATTTCAGTGCTGTTTCATTACTTACTTGCTTACGCTCATCCTGTAGGTATCGATCATACCAATAAGAGGAAAAGAGATTATAGTGATGATGACACCGATAACCCTGACTGTAAGCATAAGCCTACCGTGTTTGAACAAGTATACCCATCAGATGAAGAACCTTCAAATGATCCACCATCATCCCCTTTGACTCTTGATGATTTAAATGATCAGGAATACGTCTATGAAGTTAGTGATAATGCAGGTTCATCCCCAGACAACTCAGATGCCGAGTTAGAATCTGAAGTTCAGAATGAGCAAAAATTTATTGTGTTCAAGTCATGCCTGAACATGACGAGCCGCACGCCTTAGATACTTGGACGATGGTCATTTCAAATGACCTATTTCGCAATATATAACAATAGACGTGTTGAAAACATACACCGTATCTCGTTTCGAAAACCTCGATAAATGTCTGAGATATGTTAGTCACACGTCACCACTTGTGAACTAATTGCTATTTCTGGCGGCGAAATATATTATTTCGTGGCGAACTCGCTTGGCGGCAAACAAGGAGTTTTACTGCAATGGCTCTAGATTTACGGCTTGATGTTTTGCAAACATTTCGATCTCCGAGATGAAGTTGAGGGGAAGTTTTCGCTTGCTGAACATCACATGATGATAACCTCGATCGAGCTATGAAAAGACGTATTCCATTGAAGAGGGAATATAATGTTGCTTGTCATAGCCGGACTTGACTTTGACACCGGGCGCCGTCTATGAAGAAACGTTTTCGTCTTTTGTAACGTTTGTCAATCTTGCAAATGGTATTTTGCACTTCTACACGACAAATGAAATGTCACAAATGAAAGGTCAGTTTTGTATTGTAGTGCAAAACCAACTCAAGTGTTCAATCTCGCATGCGACCCATCGAAGTGTTGTGTTGTATTTCAGCCCAGTGTTTGTTCATTGAACTGTCGAGTTCAGCAAACATGAACTGTAATGTCCGGGTATTCACATCGTGGATCATTCATTTCTTGATACAATCATAAGTACTAGAGGATGCCAGGTAAGTCCTTAGTTAAAAAAACGTAATCCGGCACTTACAATTTACAAAAGTTAAACCCGTATGCTGTGATGTCCGGCCAGTCAAAATGGAAAATATAGGCGAGTTTTGTTTATGTTATTTGTATTGCAACAATTTGCTATATGATACCGGCATAGCAAACATATATTTTTCCCGTAATGAAAGACTTCAAATTTACCAGCCAAATATACATGTTCATGTACTTTATTTATCATACCCTTTCCAGCGGTAGCAAGAGAAACCAATAAGAAACGGCACGCGCTATAATTTTTTATTCGTGGAACACCCAGGAGTATGGAATGACTGGCAAGAGATACTAATAAAAACGCGCCATAATTTTTTTTATTCGGAAGTAGTTTATTTTTATTTGGAAGTAGTTCGCACTTAATATTTTCCGTGCATCTGAACTGGTGTGAGCTGACACCACATACAGTTCGACGTAACATAAAAATACTAACTTTGGCACTAGCTTAATTTTTCGTCCATCTGAACTGGCACCTCATACAGTTCGATGTAACATAAAAGTACTAACTTTGGAACTAGCTCGCACTTAATTTTTCGTCCATCTGAACTGGCGGGTGGCACACCTCATACAGTTCGATGTAACATAAAAATACTGACTTTGGAACTAGCTCGCACTTAATTTTTCGTCCATCTGAACTGGCGGGTGGCACACCTCATACAGTTCGATGTAACATAAAAGTACTAATTTTTGAACTAGCTCGCACTTAATTTTTCGCCCATCTGAAAGAACAAACAAAGCCCGTGACGAGTCGGCGATTTATTTTTTTTAAGTTTCCAGAGTTTCTTTAAAAAGATTATTAAGGGCCGTAAAAGCAACTGCATCTTTCAAGTTCCCTCGCACAGGCCTTCGAGATTTTTATTAAACAAGCGAATACCGTTCAAAAGTAGTGTATTTTTTTATACAGTTCAATGGCGGTACACATGTACAAAAGTCGTTTCGTACCTATTATATATATTTATATAATTGTTTACAACTATACAACACTGATGTGGACAGCACTGTGCCCCCTTTTGTGTTCCATTTAGTTATTGGCGTTTTGAAACCATTTTTCCTAAATGCCGAAACGTGTAGTAGACTCTAGAAAATATTCATACCTGCAACTGTATTCTCTTTGCGGTCAAGTGTCATTGTTTGGTGGTGTGTTGTTATTATAGCTTAGTAAGACTGAGGAACTGGGCCTACTATCAGCCTACTACTATAAAGTAGATCACTCTTTATAATACTTCTCAAATCTTCACTACAGGCCAGCACGCGCGGTGCGATTAATTAGTCCAGTTCGTTTAACGTTTTTGATATCGCAGTGGAATTTGTACAATCCGCTTATCACGCATTCCCTTCATTAGGTGAATTGTCCACGCATTATGAAAGTAATATCCAGTACACGATCGCTACATCGCATTTTGATCTAAATGGTTACAGTATACCTAGAATAAATATTGAAATATTTAACTGACTCAGATTATTCTCGGTCTAGCTAGCTCGAGGATTGCATGTTTGCGATGTAATAAAGCATACCGCCCCTTTCTGTTCACGCTTTCTTTGCCTTCTGCACCAGCCTGTTCACAGACGTTTATTTTTTTCGTAAGATACTGGCGCGCGTGCGAGCGCGAATGTTGTATTTGCATCTTCAAAATGAAGAAAACAGACACGTTTCATTTCATCACAACATAATTATATAATTTATTCGGTATCATTCCTTTTCTGGCTTTCTTTTGATTCGGTGACATTTCTTGACACAGCTCGAAGAGATTATAACACCTTCCCCGGCCCAAAGGGCCGAATTAGTAATTACTTTTCACAGTAGGAAATTGCTTGATAATCGGTTTAAGCATAGCGTCCATAGCGACTGTGGTATCATGCGGCGTCCCCAAAAAAGGTATATGCGGCTTCTCATGGTACTCCTTACTTTTTGTCCAAAATGTGGTGGTGTCATTTCTGACTCCAAGGAATCAACCAGTGGCAGTATGTTGTCAGTAAAGATGACATGTATAAATAACCATCTAACTTGCTGGAATTCGCAGCCAGTAGTTAAAAACATTGCAGCTGGTGGAAATTTCCCTCAGTGGAAATTCATTTTCCCGCATAGCTCAGTTTGCATCTTTTCTAAAATTGAAATTCTTTAGCCATACCACATACTACAATATACAGAACAAGTTTTTGTTTCCAGTGGTCAACAAGGCCTGGAAAGAGGAAAGGACATCTGTGTTAGATGCAGTTAAAAGGGATGGGCCTGTTAACATTACAGATTCGCGCTCAGTGAAACACGTCGCACGGGAAAATGTAAATGAGCTAGAAAAGAGTCAGAGAGCATGCGTAACTAACGCCAGGCCTGCCAATGTTACTGTCAATCAAGTAATCCCCTGTGTAAGTCGTTTTCATGAGTATTGTTCTTGCTCAGACTGCCGAAACGTGGCGCTATTCATCGAAGAAGAATAGACGAAATTGGTAGGGCCATCTTAATTAGGCTATATTGTTTAAAAATCGCTCAGTTGTAAAATTTAATTGCCGTAAAACTGTCGGCTTTGTGAATTTCTCTAAACGCTGAATAAACGTACGATTGCTCGCTTTCAATACAATCAACGATCGGCGAAGGGGAGCGAGACTTCGGAAGTTTGACAATAGTTACACCATGAAGCCAACAGTATATTACATAGCTATACTTTTTTAAATCCCGTTATTGCTGTCGGATCTAAATAACTATATTTCTTGCAAGTTTGAGTCAATTTACTTCGAATTCAAAAGCAAATAAAACATCATTCTGCGACAACACGGCACACAAGCGCGAGCGCATCAACAAGAACTTGTCGATCGATCGGCTCGATGGCAAAGCATGCCGAAGACTTACATCATAAAAACGATAAAAACTGCTCTTCACTTCAACCAGGATCCAAAATAAAAACGACTACTTGAACTTTTTCGATTACAAAGACAAACAGATGACTGGATTCCCACACGGCGGACGTCGCTTTGATGTTTTGTTGTGAAAGATTACTCGCGTGGTTTTGCATAAACACTTCACGATCCGTTCAATTAAACAAGCATCCTTTACGGACAAAATGTGCATTTCGACACTTCCAAACAATACTAATTGCTTGTATTGTATCTGCATTGTCGCTAAAAGATGCAAATAGAGAACCTTCTAACTCCCTTTTGGGAGTTCGGCACTTTCACGCAAAGAAACCGACATCAGCGGTAGCCGTTTGATCAAAGCGTTGCGCCCGCAAAGCATCATGGGTACCCCACTTTTCCCGGGCGACACGTTTCAATGGGCGCGAGTCTGTAATGATTTAATTGGAGATGGAAGGTGCGACAGTCCTGGTCACAATGCAAAGTATTGTACGTATACCATGATGACAGATGAAGGAAAGGTGGCCGCATTCAGTGTTGTCCAGGTGACTGAGGTGACATCATCAAATGCAATGGAAAAGGAAGGGTTTAGGTGCATTCAATACCTTACAAGTGAAGATGTCATCATCAGGAGAATTGCAACAGACCGTCACATATCAATAATTTACCAGTTCCATGAACAAAGATCATCAGGAAATTGACCATCAGTATGATGTATGGCATCTGGCTAAGTGGGTGGTGAAGCAACTTTCCAGAAAAGCTAAAACTAAAGGGTGTGAAGACTTGCTGCCATGGATTCGGTCTGTGTCAAACCATCTGTGGTGGTGTTCTTCAACATGTGGTGGAAATGCTGAAGTTCTCAAAGAAAAATGGAAGTCCATTATGTACCATGTGACCAACAAGCACAGCTGGAACGACTACACCCACTTTCATGAGTGCTGCCATCCACCACTTACTAATTCTCAGGTCAACAACTTACAGCACTGGATCACAATGCTAATCATGAAAGGAAACAGGCAGTGGCACAAACTGGAGCACACACTGGTGAGCTCAGATTCAAGGTCAGCTTCCCAAAGTCACAGAAACATTGGGTGGTTAAGCCGATAAAGGAGAAAAAATCCTATGCACATGTCGAAGTTTTGATGGCTAATGTGGTGAATGCTTGTGAAACAGGTGAAGTTGACATTGAACCTGAAGCATGTCATCTCTCCAAAAACATCTCAGGAACCATTGCTCCAAGCAAACAAGAACTTGTTTGTGAACACCGGTCCAGGTTTAACCGATAATGTATTAACAAAAGAATGGGTGACTGGAAGAAAACCCCAAGTGCCTGCAGAGATGTTTTTAGTGTGGTCAAAATTTCATTAAAAAATACTGGTAATAGAAAAATTGAAGTTACTGTAAATTTGAAAATGAAGTTTAAAAAATATATATATTTCCAAGAAATATTTGAACCCATAAACCATTCTACTAATTTCCATCGATTTGACTGCCATGTGACCTTCAAAATCATAACTCCTCAGAGCGATTTGCAATAGATTTCCATCAATCATACATGTCATACCTTATATGGAAGTGTTTGATTTTACTGCGAGTAGACGCCTTCCATATAAGGTATGACATGTATGATTGATGGAAATCTTTTACAAACTGCTCAGAGGAGTTTTGATTGTGAAGGTTGTGTAAGCAGTGAAATTGATGGTGATAGTAGTATACGTATTGGTTCAACATTTTTTCTGAATATATATATTTTTAATTTAATTTAACTTTAATTTTGCTATTATTTTATTATCATGTACACTGTAACAGTGAAATCAATGGTAAAGTGAGAATTACTAAAATACCTAATAACATAGAGGGCAAAATTACTGAATTCTGATTGGTTAAGACAGATGGGCATTTTTCATTAATTTTGGTTTTCCAAGGGCAAAATTGCTCCGAAGATAAACCGAAGATCACCTGAGGACTTCCGAAGAGTGCAAAGTTCACCCTAAGACTTATGATGATTTCCGAAGATGACCGGAAGATTTCCAAAAATCACCAGAAGTCATGCGAAGATTTTTGAACTTGATCGGAAGGTCAGCAAATATTTCCGATAGTCTCCCGAAGATTGCTGAAGACCACCTGATGTCTTTATCGCATCAATTTTGCATGTAATTGCATGATTCCTCATAAAATTAAGGATTCATGTCACTTTTTATTTACAATATCACTTGTGTTTTCAGAATTTGCAAATTGCCGACTCGGGAAATTTCTGCAAATTTCTGAAAACGGGTGATATCTTTATTATCCTTAATTTTACTCGGCACCATGCAATTACCTTAATAAAAAGATACATATGCAGTTATACACTCAGGTTATACATTGTAACCAAACCATTAACTCTGAGAGCAAACTTATGAAAGGCATATTTCTTGACTTTTCAAAGTTTGGTGCATACATGTATATCTGCTCTCACAGGAAATAGATTAATGTCACCATAACAATAATTATTCAGTGCAATTCAATGCAGGAATCTTGACTGGTTATTTGTACAAGTAAAGTCAGTTGGAGAACAAGACAAAATAGTATTTATATTACCATTACCATGTAGTAATATATTTTTGGAGCATGGAGATGCAATATACAGACAAATTAACTTTTGGGTTAGATGAAATAAAGTGCCAAAATGTATTATTAGTTCATGTATGTAGACCAGATGTTTGGTCTAGTATAAGCCACAAAACCAACAGTCTGTCTGGAGTTTCCACTAATATTTTGACACTTATATTTTTTAGCCTAAACAAGTGCCATACAGCACATTAAATTTTTTGTTCACAAACAGACTATGAGTGTTTTACACATGTATCAAAGCAGCTTTGAAAACAGCATGCTATTCGTCTAGAAAACAAAATCCTTCAAATAGGAAGTCGTCCTCATACCCAGGGGGAGGAAAGTGGGCCCGGATGCAGCACACTGCACATGACGGCAAAGGAACCCATAATTCTTTACCAAGAATGCCCCAGCACCACCTTATAAGTTGACGATAGGCTATATGCCTGTTAAGTTTATGCTGGGGACCCTCGTACGACTCTGAGTACAGTTGCTTGTACTGATACCATGCTGCCTGCAACACCCATCTGTTAAGACATACAGCATGGAAACCAGGATGTTGGGTTATACATTGAGGGTGTTCTACACAGTCTCTCACTTCTACAGCCTCTCTGTTTTTCCCATTAATTTGGGGAAACTTTGCACAGCACTTGCACTCTTCATTCCTTGGCAATATTTGGCAATTTTCACACGTGCACCTGAAGTTAAATAATCCTTAGTTGAAGGAATTTAGAATATCTATGAGTATATGGAAGGGAATAAAAAAATGTTATGATATATCCTGTTTGTTAAGATAACACCCACAATAACTTGGTCTGATAAGCGCTACCGCTTTTTAAAATGCCTGTTAAATCATAACAAATAAAACTGTAAGCTAAATAATAAAATCAAAAGCTCTTATGAGCGACTCGTGAATGATATGTTAAACTTATTCCACTAACGGTTGTTACATAAAACAGTCATTTCTGCCACGGCAACTTTCCCGATCGATTGACCCTACCGAAGCCAAGCCTACGGTAGTTCACAGTTAGGTCAGCGTACTAACAACTAGCCTGCGAGCAAGCTCTCTGGGGTTTTTTGGGGGGTGGGGGGCGAACAACAATATAAAGAAATCTCTATGTTAATTTTAACACCCAATGTTAAGTGCGTCGTAGTAGTCGAACGGTTAATGACGTGGACTTCAAATTCGAAGGTTGCCGGTTCAAATCCCAGAAATGTGAAAACGAAAAATATATTTTTACAATTTAAGACCTCTTACTTCTTTTTTTCTTTCTCCTTTTTAATGAATCTATTACAGACGCAATTCATACAATTGGAAAAAGCAAATAAGTGAAAAAACGACATACACTGTCCCGAAATCAACATCAGTCGAAGTCCGCAGTTCGTGCTTTGAAAATCGAAAAACTTTATCCAAACACGCATTTCAGCCCTTCAAAGATTTTCAATGATCTGTTCTCCAGAAGTCAAGTATTTTCTAAGGTTATTTCTTCTATTTGGAACTCTTACAAGCTATAAATCGAGCCGAAGAGTCATTTTAAGAAGCTATGAGCCTACGGTAGTCCAAAGTTAGGTCAGCGTACTAACAACAACACAAAGACATCTCTATGTTAATTTTCATCCCAACGTTAAATTCGCCAAAGGTAGTCGAGCGGTTAATGGTCTGGACTTCAAATTCGAAGTTCGTCTCTGGAGTCGCGGGTTCAAATCCCAGAAGTGTGGAAATGAAAAATTAATAAAAAAATCACTAAATAAAATAATAAAATAAAATAAAATAAAATAATAGAAAAAAAAAGACGAAAAAAAAAGATACATAAATTAATATTCATAAATTAAAGTTTACAGCCCATCGAGCGAGCGAGCGAGTGAAATTTGCATATCTGTTTCCACAGCTATACTCATTTCATTACATTCACTCGTAAAAAGGAAAAAAGAGGGAATTAATGCATACATTAATTTAATTGATTAATTAGCGATTAATGTTTACAGCCCATTGACCGAGTGACATTGTCCACCAATGCTATAACTCGTTCTGCGCATGCGCGCATTCACGAGTTAAAAACGAACCATCACTCGTACGATTCCGAGTTAAATATTAGTTTATTGTTTACAACTACATTTTACTCTCCATAAAGTAAAGCCGGCTTCTACAGTCCTTAGTTCTTGCGATCTACTACATTGGATTCAAATATTGTGTACTGAACAAATATCAGTAGATCTTACCAATCTAAATTTGTTGTGCGAGATTCTTCATCTTCTTCCAGTTCTGGTTGATGCTCTGCCTGTTCGTCATCGCTGGACGAAAACTCAGGTTCGAATTGGTAAGGCTTAATAACACTTAATATTGAAGAGATAAGTTCCTCATCACCAGAAAGATCACTAGATGCAGAAGAAGTATCCTCATCAGACATTCTTCTAGACCGCAGAGATACAAACGCAAAACAAAGCCAACTGAAGTACGCAAATCTCACGCGAATTCGAAGGGACGCGTCTCCATCACGATATGACGTCATATTCTAATCCGCTGACCGTTTCAGCTACCGCGATAAAAAAAACAAAGATGGCGGACGGTGTGGACTTTGGTTGAATTTTGTCGTAAAATCGATTTTGTAGACCAGAATTATGCCGGTAAAACTAATCCAGGTACTGTTAACATTAATATGAAATGTCCTTAAAATTAGCCTTGAGTTCCCCTTTAAGTGTTGTAGCTAGTTCGTCTCGCTCAAAGTGTTTAAGCAAGTGTTTAAGTTTGTCTTGTTCGAATTGTTATAGTGTTGTAGTGAATTTTTTCCATCTCATTGTTCCGAGTTTGTTCATTCAAAATGTTTTGGTGAGATTATTTCATGTGAAGTTTTGTAAATAGTTTATTTCTTCCCGAAACTTTGAAGTGAGTTTGTCTTGTGAATTTGTTTCTTCTACGTAGAAGGGGATGTTAGTTGCCATGTTTTAAACTAAGTTTTAGACAGTTTGACATTACACTGTTGAGATAATGGCCAGAAATAGGCATCTGGGATGTTAGATTGCCGTTTTTTGGAAAAAGCCCAGTAGTCAATGAGTTAAACAATGCAGACCTCTGGTTGACAAGCCCCGCCTTGCCACTGTCGCTATTAACTTATTGGGGGATAAGGAAGAGAAGCTAGTTGCGGGACAGATCCATAAGCTTTTAAAGTCAAGTAAACCATCTCCATCAGCCCGCGGTCCCGTCCTTCAATTTGGCCAAGGAGCTCAGCCAGGTTCCAATTTTTGGGAAAGATGTTCCCCACTGGTTTCAGAGACCGTGGAGTTAGGTGCTTAGGCCCCTCTAAATGCCTATTGATTTCCACTCTTTACGACACATGTGGTCCATCAGGTTCATTGCATTTCTGCTGTATTTCAGCGCTGTCATGCATAATCTGCACCCCACTCTTGTATTGTCAATGGCACAGTCTTCTTTTTCTTTTATAAAGCCAAAGTACTTCCATGCAGAAACCTTTCCTTTCTTGTTTGCAGCAATTACAAACTCCATGTTTGAAGTTTGAATGAACCTCAGCAAAATTTATATAACCCCCCTCTAATATTATTTAACCCAGCCGCCATCTTGAAAGCAGAGTACACCCTGGGAACAAGGATGGTGTTTGTGCTTCAAGACCCTAGTGGCGGTTCAAGACGCTAAAACATTCTAGGTGGACTGTTTTTATTGTTATTGTGACCTTGAGAATCAAAGATGGGTAAAACAGTGTCTTTATTTTCCAAAGAAGTTAAAATTAGAAGTATAGAAAACTATTGAAAGTATCGATAGTTTGCTACACTATTGCGATTGTTATCGATGTTTCATTTTTACTATCGATCAATCGCTATCGCAGTGTTAATATCACAATTAATCGATAGTTTGATATATTTTTTACAGCCTTAATGTATTATGATGTATTAATTACAATATTACTAGGTATTAAACTGTGTTTTTGGATCCGCTTCAGCATCCTACCATATTCCTTGTTCTGCTATATTTTGATTACGGGAATTTAAGGGTTAAATAATTTACGGTTGTTTGCAATCTTTTAGTACAGACAGGGAAAGGGCATTAGAGAAAGTGCTATAGTTAAAGGATTTCAGATTTATGAGCCATTTCGAAACACCTGAAATATGTTGATACAGAAAGCAAAAGTAAAATTATTAACCAGGTGTTCGGCAAAATGATGGTAATGGAATCTGCAAAGAGGGTCTCTTAGATGCTGACTCTAGTGCATTTTTCCAAAGCCTTTATTAGTCAGTTGAGGATGATTGGAGGGAAATAATGCCTTATTTCCTGTCTTGGTTGGATAATAAAATGCCTACTATTAAAAAGACCATGCTTGCAAATGTCAGAAAGGCAGAGGGCTTGCATTCCCCACAGGCAACGCTTTACACATTATGTCATGTCATTATGTCATTTTAAAAGTACATAGAACGTTATAGGGAAGTCTCTCTACCTCAATTCGTTGAGAACATCAAAGAGCTCAGAAGAGATTATGATTCCAATTTTGTTAAAGCTATCACTGGGTGAAATGAGTATATAATGAAATACTCCCATTTTCAGCTTACCACTGATCAATGGTCTAGCACAACTGTTAAGCAAAGGGAGCCTTAGGTTAGAAAAAATTGAAGCTTAACCTTACTTGAAGTGTTCAAATATTCATATTTTATTGTATTTTATCTTATCTTGTATATAATGTAGGAGAACCACTGGTTTCTTATTTTTTTTTTACTATTTTAGTGCTACCCTCATTAATTAAGAACGAATGTCGCTAAGGATGGAGCCAAATTGGAAATGGTCAAAATAAACTTTCCTTCATACTTTGTGTGTAGCTAGTCCTTGGGGTGGAAACATTCATGATGATATTTGTTTCACTTCCTGCACTAACCTAGACTTGGGATCAGGGGGGGAAGTTCATGCCCAAAAATGTATTTTTTGAGGTATTTTTAACCCTGAAAACAGAGATTTTGTTAACTAATTCTCTCAAAATACAAACGACTGGTTAAAATTCTGCTGACATCGTCGTGGTATAATATCATCCTTCCACTCCACAAAACTGGCACCAGATTTTCAGTTTGCCCCCTGGGGGCCCCCTGGCCCCCTGTCCTTTGTAAGGGGGGAACCGCCTTTTTAAAAAACTGAAAATGAGACATCTTTGGCTAAAATAAAATCAAACTGGTATTCATATTTTGATCAAATTTGAAGTTACAAATGAATATTTCGTCCTTTGTGAATCTTTTGGTACTGAAAAGTCCGCGGCCACTCAACTATTTTTTTGCAGAACAAATAATTTACAATTACATACCCACGGCAAAATTATAATTTTCCGTCATTGTCAATGCCCACTTTCTGGGGCTTAAATAATGCTATTTGTAGCAACTTACCACTACACTCTTTCTCTATCATCGATAATTTGAAAATATTTCACTTTTAAAGCTTCCTCGTTGCCCCTGAGATGGTTCTTGAAGTTACTACATGTACTTAATAAATGGTATGCAAAACATCAATTGTTTATTATAAGTTTTATTTATGTGGTTTAATTGACTACACAACTCAGTTTTATATTTTTTGGCCGGAAACTTGAGTGTTATTATTTGCATCAATTAACAGTTTCACCAGTGGATGTGCTATTCAAAACATTTTGTTTTTCTGAAGTTGCTTAAGTGTAAGCTTGTTGAATGGGCCAAGGATCATTTTGAGTCCCCTAAAGGGTCCAAAACTCTATTTTAAACAATGAATGATTAATTGAAGGAAAAAGTGGGATTTCAAAGTCAACAATCAGAGTAAATGGTTGTAGTGCAGTGGGAACTCAGAAAAGTGGCAGGTGTAAAACCTGCCAACAGTTTTATGACAGGTCATTGTGAAAAGTGAAAAGAAGACTCTTGGCCAATTCCAATCAAAGTAAAGCCTTAACGAGAACAGAATATGACAGCAAGGCCAATCTAAATACTTTAAGGTGAGCAGCCACAAAAATCTGAAAAGTCTAGATGCGCACACGTCGGCATCACGCAGCCTCCAGTGACAAATGTTCCACTAACCATTCTGAAAGTGTTCAAGCAGCCAAAACAACCGCACTGTCAGTTCAGAGGCAATAAATATCATGGCCAGATTCTTATATAATTCCAAAATAAAATCGCATAATTAATTTTTTTATTCTTTAAATAAAGTTTTATATTTAAAAGTTATTTTTCTAGTGTGAAAAATAAAAGGAATCTAATTATTTTGCAATAGAAAATGAAACAAAATAAAAAATTTAAAAGAAATCTAATGTATAAAGGAGCTAAACAAATTAAAACATTTTTGCTTGATACCATTCGATATCAGTGTTAACTTAAACGTTATCAAAAACTTTCCAGTACAGACTGAAAATCATCTTTAAAATAAGCAAATTGCACTGCATTGGATGCACTGCATTGGATGCTTCTTTTGAGGAAATGACATATAATAACAAAATTCACTGGCGAGTTGTCCAGCTATTTTCTCACATCGTTGTAGCCGCAAGCGAACTGGAACTGAGCACGAAGCGCGAGCGTGGGGTGGGTTTAGGGGGCGGGGAAGGAGAAAAATAGAGAGGCTGTAACCATCTTTGAGAAAAAGTGAATTTCCCGTTCCTCCAGCAACGGAAAATTCCCATTGGCTGAAAGGCGTTAAAACTGTGATAACCTTGACAACGGCCATAAACGAGCGCGTCATGTCGTTTGCAGCAGTTGTCATCACATGGCAGAAAAAATTTCACACTTCATAAAGCCTTTCGAAACAAACATGTGATTTGAGGTTTCTTTGGCGGTATGGAACGTTTTTGCTCAACGAGTTTATGCAAGCAATTGAAAGTTTGCTAGCATCAAAGAATGTT
This sequence comes from Desmophyllum pertusum, assembly GCA_029204205.1. NCBI lineage: Eukaryota > Metazoa > Cnidaria > Anthozoa > Scleractinia > Caryophylliidae > Desmophyllum > Desmophyllum pertusum. The sequence goes on from MU825396.1 coordinate 4,389,370, forward strand.
GCCGTGATTCTGCCAACCAGAACGGTTCGTGGCGGCAGTAGTCTCTTGCAAAATTGGCCAAGAAAAATATGATATTCGTGAAAACAACAGATTTTAACCACATGCCGAGCCCGGCAAAAGAATACTGAAATCGACTGAAATGCCCTGCGGATTCCAAGATAGCGCTTGTCTTATCAGTTTTGGGGTTTCCTGAGCGTGTGCCCAATCCACCTCCACTTTCTTCTGTGTATTTGGTAAACCATTCTTTCCTGATTGGTAATCTCCCACAGGTCTTCATTACGGATTACCAAAGGCCATCGGATCCCTAGTATGGAACGCAGGCATCTATTGACAAACATCTGGACCTTGTCCGTGATGTACTTGGTCACCCTCCGGGTCTCGGCGCCGTAGAGTAAAACTGCTTTAATGTTGCTATTAAAGATCCTCAGCTTGGTCTTAAGGCTTAGGTTTTTTGGATCTCCAAATTGGTCTTAACAGGAGAAAAGCAGATCTAGCTTTACCAATTCTTGCTTGCACAGGTGATGGGGTCATTGCTGATGTTGTTGACTCTCATAACCTTGGTCTTGCTCCTTTTGATGTTCAAACCTGTTAGTTTTGCTGTTGAAGCTAATGACTGGACCTTCGCTTGTGCATGTTTGCGAGAATGAGAAAGGAGTGCAATGTCGTCCGCGAAGTCAAGATCGTGTAGTTGGGATGTGAGAGTCCACTGGATACCAGTTCTTGCACCCTCTGTTGTGATCCTCATAATCCAGTCTACAACCAACAGAAAGAACAAGGGAGACAAGAGGCAGCCTTGTCAAACACCAGTTTACACTGGAAATGGGTCTGAGAGCTCTCCATCATGGACCACTCTGATCTTGGAATTGTTGTACGACGCCTTGATGAGGGTAATAAATTTCTCAGGTATACCGTAATAGTGTAAGATCTTCCAAAGTGTAGTGTGATCGACACTGTCAAAAGCCTTCTCAAAGTCTACAAAGGTAGCATAAAAAGAAGAGTTCCACTCTAAGGACTGTTTCCACAATGATTCATAAGGCAGCAATATGGTCTGTACATGATCTATTTCTCCTGAGGCCCATTTGTTGGTCCCTCATAACTGCTTCAAGAGCAACACCAAGTCGTTGGAGGATAATCCTGTTAAGGATTTTGCCTGGAACAGACAGCATAGTAATGCCTCTATAGTTGGAGCAATCTGCTAGGTCACCCTTTTGGGGGATTTTCACTAGATGGCCCTCCTTCCAGTCTTCCGGAATAGTTTCAGGGCAAGGTGTTTAAGTTCCAGAGCAGGCAGCCACCACAAATTGAAGCTAGTAATGGAAAGGTAGGGGTAACTAAACCATGGCTTAAGGTACATTTACATGTAATATATTTTTTTTGTAGCCCTCTGAACACTGTAGAGTTATACACTGTATCAGGTTACATGAATTAGAGTTGTTTCTTTTTTTTGTTTTTGTAAACAACTTACAATAATTCAACTTTCCACAAGGAACATTACAATATTTTCACATAGAACTCCTATACCTTAAACTAGAAGTTCCAGTATAACAAGGGCCTTGCCTGGCCATTCCCACACCACTCACAATAATAATTATTCTTTAGATCTGCTCATCTTTAAAATTTAATTAATAACCAGCTGACGCTGATGGAGAACGATTAGTATAAACCTCTAAAGCATTGATCTGGCAATGAAAATAATTTAAATTATGTCGAAAGAGGCTAATAACTTGAAAATACCAGTGACAGTTTTGTTTGTGATATTTTTAGGGATGCCCTATTTTCACGATGCGTGTGTATTTCCCATGGGAGTAACCAAATTGGCTGTTGACCAATTAGGACGGCGGATATCGGTCCCTTGGGAGTTCTGAAAACCAGTTTCGAAAAGCTGGAGAGACGTTGTGGGACATTATCACAAACAGGTTTTTAAAAGAAAGAAGATAGCCCGTGTTGATTACAAACCTTCGCTGATGGAATTTGTTGAAATTTTTGCTGGAACTTTTATTTTCAGGTAGGTATAAAAAAACTTACGTAATTTTTTGTTGCCTTTTGTTTGCACTTCTTATCAAGCAAGGTTACTAACTAAGGGCCTCCACAGACTAGAGAGATAGTTGTCGACAACTGTTGTCGATCATAAAAAGTTGTTGATAACAAAAAAGCCAGCGTGTGAAGCTAGTTGTCGATAACTGAGGCCCTTAGTTATTGATAACTAGCTTCACACACTCGCTTTTTATATATATTTATACCATTTGAACAATATTATTATTTTCCACTCTAGAAAACGGAATGATTCCTGTGAAAACCATGCGAAGTATTTGTGTCCTCTTCATCAGCACACAAGATGTTGTATCTTTTAATGTTTATAATAATATTTACTAGTAATACGTGGCTCGCAGGTCCTCGTGAAGCTTTTGTTGCCTAGTAATGGGCACACGATTTGATCTGCAAGCTAAGGTTTCCAAGAATCGCTGCAAGGTTTCTGAGAATCGCCGGACGAACGCCGTGTTTTTTGCTATGCCACCGGATTTTGGTTTCGATTGGAGTTCGCTCGTCTCCCGATATCTGTAATAAATTGTAGCGCTCTTGTACTGTTTTCCCCACTTTTCCGTCCGAATGATCTGAAACTACCTCGCTTTTGTAGGTAAAATTTTCTTCGCAATATCGGATCGGCGAATTATTTTTCAGACACAAGTCTTCACGTCTACAATGAAAACTAAGCCATATGTTGATCGATCGTACTTTGAGAAATTCCCTGAGTCGTCTTTCCTTTCCTGTTGTTGATAACGGATTTAATAAAGCCGGTTTTTTAAACAAATGACCCGTACTATTTTTATATTAACTTAAATTCGTTTGATAAACAAACTTGGAGTAAAAATTGTTATTCTTCAGCAGCCGTTCCTGTTTCTACATTTACGTGTACAAAGATTATGTCGAAGTCAATGTTATTAAGCAAAGAAAAGGGGGTTAAAAAAAAAAGAACGGCCTGGATTCGAACCGAAAAAAAAAAAGGAGGACCATGTAGGATTTGAACTCGCGCCCTCAATCCCGAAGATCAGATTTAAAATAGGCCACACGAGCGCGCCGTGTGACGTCATTTCTGTCAACCACCATTTCACAAACATGATCGTAAAGTCCATATACTTCAATGAAAAATTATTTTGCCTTAGAACATCAACATATGTCCCAAACACAAAGTCCGCTGGGACGAATTATTTCCTTTGAATTAAGGACGAACGGAATCCATTTCTACCGTTAAGTTTTGTTTTTCGGAAAATAATGCATATTACTAGCTTACAAGCCTTTTCCGATCAGTTTACTTTATAAGGGCCACCAGCCACACAATATTATTCCTCGTTTCTATGGCTGTTTTTTCCTCGTTTTTATGGCTGTTTCAGCGATGCAAACACGTCTATCTAGCAAAATTTAATGTTAAAAGTTTCTGTAAAAAATGTTTCCTCAATTTGAAAGCGAAAAAGCACTTTTAAACAGCTTCCAACTTCAAGTTATTAAACGATCGCGATCGAGTCGTCAGCCCTGGTTCGACCTGGTCCAGAAGAATGTCAAAGAAACATGATGTCAATGATCCTGTGGCAAGAGTGAGTGCAACACTCGATACAGACGGTCTTCACTTCTGTCTGAAACTGGAACTGAAAACAATCATTCGCACGGTAGTAGCGTGCGTTCTTCGCACGTTAAGTGTGTGTACTTCCGCACACTAAGCATGCGTTCTTCGCACGGTAAGTGTGCATACCTTCGCACACTTAGCGTGCGTTATTCGCACGGTAGCTTTTGTTGAAGAACACTGACACGGATCATTGTTTAGCTCTTTTGTCTCTATTATGTTGTAAAACAAAAGAAAATATTAATGAGGAACACACTTTAACACGGTCGTTCCATGTTAAAGCATGCCTCTTTTGTTTTACCGTGCGAACGTGTCGTGCGCCTGTCAACACCAAAGTAACTGAAATCCCGTGGAGGGTCACATATGATAAGAAGATAAGCCTAGGTCAATCCAAAGCCCAATACAAAGGAAATCCTGTGCAAACTTTATGGGAATTAAAAGGTATCAAATGGCCCTCGGAAAGCCCCAAACCTCTTCAGCATAAACTCGTAGACTCACCTCTTAGTAACTCTACTTTTAGCAGTCCACAGCTGTCTACACAACTCGAACCGTTGACAGTCGAAGACGAAGAGGAACAACTGGCAGCTGCACTCAAGGAAAGTATGATACGCCGCTGTCGACGGCAAACTAAAGCCAGCGAGACAGTTACGGCAACACTTTCTAAAGGTGAAAGCAGCGAACTCAGCTTAACGATGCTGCAAACGCTCTGCTAAATTTGTCCGAACCAAAGTGAAGCAAAAATAGTTTACCTTCATTAAATTACGAGATTGGAATAAGTAGCCAAACTGTCTATTTAAATTACCGACTCGAACCGTGTTGTGTTTCCAAAAGGTTCGTGATTCAAACTCTTGAAATTTCACGTAAATACGTTTAAGTTCCCGCGATGCTTAGCTAAAGAAGAGAAACATTTTTTCTCAGAAAGAATAATTTTGTGTTACATTTACAGTCGAACCTGTATATAACGGTCACCCTCGGGACTTCAGAAAGCGGCTGCTTAATACAGGTGGCCGCTTAATACAGGTTTAATACAAGTAGCAAATACAACTCGGGACTTTGAAAGCTGGCCGCTTAAATAGAGGTGGCCGCTTAACCCTTTAACATTTCTTTTTTGGGGCATTTTTGAGGTGCCCAGTTACAAATAGCTTTTACAGCAAAGTGAAGTACAGGAAGTATGTTAAACTATATATGGTTTTTAACTAGACAAAATTGTCTTTTCAGTGATGACATATTTTTGATTGACAGGTGACCTCCCACGCAGTTGTGACGTCATATGTCTGCAGTTTTTAATAATTAGCTAAGCAAAAATTGCTATTTTGCTTTCTTGTAGCCAAGAGTATTTTAGCTGGGAGGGTTTTTTTACCCTGAAAAGTAACTGCAACATGTAGTGATCAGGTTGAGATGACTTTGGGTGTACAACATTGAATTGTTTGGTTGACAGGTGACTTCAAAGTTGTCATGTTTTCCACCCTTATTTCATACATGATGTAGGGTAACCAGCCTTCAATAAATGCAAAAGCACAGAGATGATTCAATAATTGTAAAACACAACTCAAATAACATAACTTGATTTTGATATACCTTATCATGGGTAATTTGGTCAACAATTGATAAGATACCTGGTGATTTAGGGTAATTTCATGTCACGCAACACATAATACATTCATGACAAATTAAAATTCCGGTATAAAATTATAGTTTAATTAGCTAGAAAAGTGTCTTACATGTCAAAAATAAGTATCTAAAGTACATCAGTCTCTTAGACTGTCACATTCTGCAGTATGCCAATTCTGAAAACAATTTCTATCAAGCTGAAGGCAAAGGGAATATTACATGATGAACATTGCCAAGGAGTTTTCATTTGTTTTTTGTCCAGATCATAACAAAGCTTACAATTCTTTCTTCCTATAGTAGCCTTGTTATCAAGTATCTCATTTGAAATTGGAATTGGAATTGGACAGTGGTCAGCCCTAACATTACTTTTTTGTGGGCGCCCAGGCCTTGGGGAAGGATATACCTGTATTTCACTTGCAACCATAAGGGACTTAGCTAAACTAACTCTAAACATTTTGTGACTGAGTTCCTTACTTATGATAAAATATAACTATTTACAATAGCTACATCAATAAAATGAAGAAACACAGTTTTCCACCACTTCTTACTTTTCCTTATAATTTCATAACATTTCAGAAGCTGATCAGACAAATCTACTCCACCCATATAAGTGTTTATAACCCTTTAGAGGTGGCGGGATGTTGACCCATTCTTTGATATATCTCCCACCCACTACTTTGCCCTTCCCCTTTCAACAACATCTCTTCCTGTGGCTGGGTAAAAGCTAGATATAACACAAACAGCTTTAGTATCCTTCCATTTTATGAATACAGTTTGCCCATCACGATACCACCTGGAGGTTCCACGTTCCGCTTTGACTGGAAGTGGGTTACCAAGATTTTTTGGAAAGCCTATTCTGTTTTCCCTAATTGTTCCCGTTAAAAAACACCCCCTACCAAATAAATCGGAACATAATTTTGGACTACTATAAAAATTATCACAAAAGAGATGGTATCCCTGCCTAAAGAGTCCATCCATCAAACCATAACCACATCATATCCCAACCCATGAATGGTAGGTGTGAGGCGTTTCCCGGTATATACTTGAAATTTGAAAGTGTACCCTCAATCTGAACTGGCAAGTATCCACAATTTGAAGCCCCACTTAGTTGGTTGTCTTTGATATATTGTCTCATACCTATCCTTCTCTTGAAAACAACCATTCTTTCGTCAATAGATATATTTTTCATTGGTACATAATAAGCTTGACATGCTAATTGCAATTCAGTCATAAGAGGTTTCAATTTGAAAAGAGGATCATAAGGTTCCTTTCTAGCTTTATGCATTTCATTAATTCTATCTTGCTCTAAATCACATAAGTGTACGGCAGTTAAAATGTTCATAAACCGAGTTCTGTTCATGCCAGAAGCTCGGACAAAATCTTGACCAAAGAAACCATCATCGTTCCAGTACTTAATCAGGGATGGAACTTCTACAAGGCCCATGAAGATTATGATACTAATGAATGTCAGGAACTCTTTGGATGTCAGCTGAAACCAACGAAAATAACCTTTATGAGATTTAAGGTTATTAGCAAATGTATTTGTATTTTCAACAATAACATCAATAGAATTTGGAGAAACAACAAAGAAAACAAAGCAAAAGGACTCCAGTTTTGGTCTCTGGGTAACTGGAAACCAGGTTCACGCCGAGGAGTGAATGGCATTCTGAAAGGGTCTGCATCAGGATCACTCGAATCATTCCATAGGTTGCCTCCATCATCATCACTGTCATCTTCAAGGGCATCATCGTCATCACTGTTATCTTCAGGGGGAGGAACTGGTCGGGCTCTCTTCCTGGGTCTGCCTCTCCGGGGAGGGGGGCTCTCATCATTGTCATGGGACGTGGATGGACCAGGGACAGGTTCAGCAACAGGTGATCCAGGGGTTGTTTCACTATAATAAAATCAATTTTAGCAAATAATTGTTCATCCCAATATATGTTTGATGTGATAAAATATACTACTAAAGGGCTAAAAAGTTTGAAAACATACAAACCACAACCCTTTAGAACTGAGGTTTGAATTTCAAAATATAAAAACATAAAATGCATTCTAAACCGTTTTCTTTTCAAAAAAACGGTTGATTTCTGCCTAGTAAGTGCGAGAAAATAGTCCAGAACGAGAAGGAAACTTTGTAAACAATGAAATCTGACACGAGTCAATTCAATTATATTATTCCTGCAATAAAAGCATCAATATTCTCCATAAAAAGCTCTCACTTCATAGAAAATCGAAAACAAGATTGCACAAAGGCAGAAAAATAGAGTATGTAACATTCAATGGCTTATTTCGCCGTAAAGAAGCAGAATATCATGTATAACATACCTTACAACAGCTAATTCAACCTCTGGATCACAACCCACATCGATCATTTCTTCTTCTTCTTCTGAAGATAAATCTCCAAATTCTGACCCCGACTCAACCTCAAAATCGCTGTCTGACACATCTCGGAGTACATCTTCACAGAATTGTAAGTTTTTGTTTTGTTTGAAGCCATTGAAGCAAGAAAAACAGCATTCAAAGTCGCTCAATCGAAACACGCATCTTCACAACAAGAATGCAAATGGCGTCCCTTCGCAGAGTGATGACGCAAACATGAAACCTTGATCGCTTGCATCGCATAACCAATAGCAAATCGTTTTATACTTCACACAATGGTAGCTTTTTGTATTTTCTATCGAAACCTTTTATTGGTTGGCTTGAAAAGCTTTATTTCTTCATGTAATAAGCATGTAAAGTCATCGTTCGCCGGCGCACAATATTTATTGCGCGAACAGTTAAAGGGTTAATACAGGGCCGTTATATACAGGTTCAACTGTAGTTTACAAGCTGAATTACCGTAACAAGGCATGCAGCGATGAAGGTAAATAAACAAACATGCACCCGTCGCCAATCAGTAGACAAATAAACCGCCGAGTAGAATGAACGCATGAAATACAATATATTAATATTGCCCATGTTTCTTTGTTTCATTGATTACTTCAAGTTGTAACATTGAACAGTACATTAAACATTTTTGAAGTTAAATACAAATGTTACCTAGCTTTTAACAATTTTAACAGCAAGCGACATGCTTACTGTATGCTTGCTATTTCCATCGCCAACATGTACAGTTGACAAATAAAAAACTTACGTTGTTTTTGATACGGTTTTCAATTTTTGGTATCAAGTAATTCTAGAGCACAACAAGTGAAATGAGCTAAATATAGCTACAAGATAAAGTTATAAAAACCAACATGTCTTCACTAGTTACGAGTTCCAACGCCTCATAGATTGCCACAGTGAACGTTTTCCTGCAAGAGGCGTCCAAATTCCTCTCTCTTTAACACGGTTTTCAATTTATTGAAAACGTATTCTGCTGCATTGAATTCTGGTGAAAGGGATGGAGTATAAATGATTTGTGCTCCCATGTGCAATAGCCATCTTTGCAAAATGTGCCCAGTCTCGTACCGATGGGTAGGGCAGTTGTCAAGTATGATATAATCACCAAATTCAATAGCAGGGTTACCAAGTGCAGTTGTGGCTTGCCCAGCTTCTGCAAAGAAATTAAGAAAATTTGTAGAATCCGAAGCTCCCTCCACAGTATTTACATACAATACTCTTTCAGTCCACACAGTAAGCTAAGTGTTACATTTGCTCCTTTGTTATTGCCAGAAATTACTTCAACCGCTGCTTCTCCCCTAAGAGAATTTCCATAAACGGGATTTCCTGTCCCAGTATGAACGCCAGCCTCATAAAAAAACTCGAGTTTTTCTGGCGGCAAAGCACTCAGAGTATTTAGAAACTGCTGACAGTAAACAGTGTTTGCAGGGGTAAATTTCTCCGCAGATGCCTTCGCCAATCATTTCCTTGTGAAAGGTCCTTCAGGCAGCTTATTCCTGATAACATTTCCAATCGCTGATAAGGACGTTCCTCCGTCTAATGTACTATAGTTTTCAAGAATTTCTTTAATTGACTTGTACGGAAGAGAAGGCTTATCCTTTTTAAGAAATTCCATCTTTACGTCCTCAAGCTTAAGGTGTGAAGGATTACCTGATTGTTTCTCAGATGGTAAATGTTTACTGGTAGCGCAGAAATTCTGCCACAACTTTGAAACAAATTGAGTTGAACTGTGAAGCGTTTGGCAACATCGGAATATCTTCCTAGAAAGAATCCTGATGCTGGGTCCCGCCATCAGCTATGATGGAGTCTAAAATGCTTCCTCTTAAACTTTCATCTATGGATTTTCCGCGAACAAAAGTTTGCCCCTTACTATTCACAGAGAACGCCATTGCTCAAAAACGCTCAGGAATGTGATCACGTGCGTTGACCTTTTGGGTTTGACAAACAAAGCCACGTGGCCAAAATCGTTGACGTTTGGTGCCAAAGTCAACTGTCACGCGTGTCTTTGAATTCACGCTCTACCTGTTTTGGTAGTATTAACATTTTCAGACGTTGAAATGGCGGACTATCCGTTAAGATAGCCTTGTATCAATAATGATCAGAAAGCAAAGTACTCAGATTCATAAACCATGACTTTCCAGCTGACTTTCATTGAAAAAACTTCATCATTATTTTAATCCGTAAGCTTACACGTATCCTATGTGGCCACGTGAAGCCCAACATTACAGACCATTAATAACAATATACATTCATTCACTGCATCCAAGATTTGTTTTGCAAACAAATAATTGCCAAATAAAGTCCATAGTTATTTCAAACGGACACAGGGCTGATAAAGCCAAACAATTTGGATCTTTCTGAGTTTGTGAAGACGATCGTGGTTAGAAATCACGTGTTTCATTCACAAAGTAAACATTCCTCAAGTGGTTGTCACGTGTATTCTACACGTGACGATTATCGCTTTGCCTGTTCACTTTTATTTGTATCATTGTTTATTTACAGTAAATCGTTTTTTTCTGCAAAATGTGTGACTTTGGAAGTTTCTCATTTGAAGTGCATTGGTCGTGGCAATTAAAATTATTTACCGAGGTCTGAACTTGTGTTTGTTTCACATCTCTTTGGTTTCGATTCGATCACTGCGCGTGTTTGTTTTGCATCTATGGATGGCGGAGTTTAGACGAAAGTTGCCATTCCGTACATAAGTACCTAAAACATTTGCTTGCTTTTTTAACTTGATGTCAAGATCATTTGAACATTTTACATTTTATTTGTATGAAAGCGCTGTTCGTTTTGGATTCGGCAACACAATGTTTCGTTTGACTTTGGGAAATATCGTTACGGCAAATTATCGCCAAAACGATACCTCGCTTGACTCTGGGAAATATCGTTGTGGCAAATTATCGCTGGAACGAAATATTGTTACGGTGAATTATCGCTAGAACGGATATATCACCGAATTATTTTATCATTTTAACGCGATGCCAATCCATGCGAAATTTTGCCGAGATATTGGCGATTTATCGCATGGAGAAACGCGATATTCGACGAAAATTGTTTGCATTACTTTTGCACAATACTGTATAGTACAACTATCTCCAACATTTATTAATTTTAAATTTAATTTTATAGAATGATGCACTAGCTGATGAAGAAATAGATGAAAAAATGAAGATGAACAGGAGCCTGAGGTTTGGGAGGATGTGTGTATAGAAGATCCACTCTGTGATGTTGAAAATAGCACTCCATGCCAGAACCAACCCCAAAGCAGACAAGGACCCAGAAATTAACTGTATTAGTACAGTGGCTTGTTAATTTCATCCTCATGTGGCAGTCAGTGTGCAAGCTTAGTGACAATGGCTTAGAATGGCTGCTACAGTTTCTTTTCCAATTCTTAAAGGTGCTCTCTAATTTATCTGGTTGTGAGTACCTGACAGTTATTGGCTATCATCCCTTCATCACTGTATCTCCTTCCCAAGTTTTCATTTTTTGACAGTAATAAGTTTATGAAGCATGCTGTTTGCTCTAAATGCAGCAAACTATATGACTTGAAGGACTGCACCGAAATTGACCATAGAGGGCAAAGAGTTGTGAAGCATTGCAAAAATAAAGAATATCCAAGAAGCTGAAGTTGTGGAGCACCTTTGGCAAAAAGGGTAATTCTGAGCAATGGGATGGAAGAGTTCTATCCTTTAAAAGTGTACTGTTGCAACAGTGTCAAAAAGAAGCTCCAAGAAATGCTAATGAGGGAAAACTTCCTACAGTCATGTGAGTCCTGGAGAGAACATCATAGTCAAGAGGGTTACTTATCGGACGTTGTGGACGGTCAAGTGTGGAAGGATTTTCAAACTGTTAATGGTGAACCATTCCTTGCTGCCCCCAGAAACTACATGTTTATGTTAAACTTTGACTTCTTTCAACCAGTTAAACAAAGGAATGACTACTCTGTAGGAGTGTTTTACCTGGCAAACCTCAACTTACTTAGAAACATTCGATTTAAATGGAGAACATTATTGTTGCTGGGATTATTCCAGAACTGGATAAGGAACCAAAAAGCCTGAATGAGTTTTTGCAACCCCTTGGGATGGAAATAAAAGATCTTTGGAATGGGGTTTATCTGAAGTCAAGCTTGTTGGTTTGCCATTGCGTTTCAGAGCTGCTATTGCATGTGTTTCACGTGATGTTCCTGCTGCTAGCTAGGAAAGTTTTGCGGTTTTAAGAATCACAACTCTCACGGGTTAACCTGAGACATTCTTTGCTGCTGTGATATTAGTAGCCTGTGATGTTCCTGCAGCAAGAAAGTTTTTTTTTTACATGGTGCCAGAAGAGGATGCTCAATGCAAAAAACAATTCTTCCAAGTGAACATTTTGGCAATAAGATGAACTTTGGTGGATTGAAAATTGCATGCCTCGTACAAATATAGAGCATCGCTGTGAAGCCAAGAAATACTTGCTGAAGACACGTATCAACCACAAGAAAATAAGCAAAAAATATGGTACACGATACACTGAACTCATGCAACTGGAGTACTTTGATTGCATCAGATTTACCATAATTGACCTATGCACAATTTATTCCTTGGAACAGCCAAGCATCTGATGAAAAATGTTTGGCTTCCAAATAAAATTTGAAGCAGAATGATTTAAAGTCTATCCAAGAATTGATTGATAACATGAAAGTACCATCCAACATGGGAAGGATTCCAAACAAGATTGCGTCAAATTTTGCTAGCTTCACATCTGACCAGTGGAAGTTGGGACTGTTGTTTACTCAGAATTGCTTTGAACTATGGCTCTTGTTTGTGAATGCTTGCTGCATATTAACTGCTCCTATTATAACTTTTCGCTCCCTTGCTTCAGCCCATTCATCACTAATGCAATTCTGCAAGAAAATTTGAGACTAAATCATACCCAGAAATTTGGGTCAACATGGCGGCCGCGCAAGCGCAATAAGGCCACAATGGCGGCAAAATCGTATAAGAAAATGTATGAAGATATGAATTGTTTTTAAAATATAATAATTATGAGCTTGCAGCTCATCAGTTCACGATTCGAAATGAGTTAGGCACTGTGGAATCTACTCATCTCACTAAAAAATGGACACACAAATACAGGTTTACTAACTTCCAGAGGTGATCACTTTCATCCGGTTTGCCAGATATCCATATCTCCATACATTCTCTTAAAATCTTGCCGAAGTCATGCCAAATAATCGTCGATTATAAGATGAACCCTTTAATGAAGGCAAGGTTCACGAATCGATATGCTTTCAGTGAAGTTCGATGTGTCCAAATCCGCCGTAAAAGGAAGGATTTTTGCCCTGCAAGATCTTTCCAAATGCACAGATAATTCCTTCATTTTCCCATCTGTAGTCCAGCGAACGAACGCCATATTTGAGTGACTCATTTTGGAAGGAAACTCCAAAAAAATTTCTTCGCATCGCGTCGCCATTTTGTTTCTTATTATTGTCGTGATGTTTCACGGGATATAAACTAGTATCCAGGCCCCCTAATTACTAGGCCAGGCTTGGTTTCATGTAAGTAAAAAAGCGGGAAATGCAAATACAAGCATAACCAAAACAAAGAAAATCCCCCCAAATGTCTGAGATTCTTGGAGCTTACAAAGAGGCAAAAGCTAGAATGGACTCTGAAGCTTGGCACAGAGTTTCCTCTTCAATATGTAAATCGACAGGCTTCTCAGCAGTATGAATTCCTGTTTTGTGTGGAGATCCCTTGGCCACTGTTACGTGTGTGGTGTGATCTTTTGGAGTATACCCTGTCATTAACCCAAATTACATTGATCTTCTCAACTCCTCTGTTGTGGATGGGTGGTTTACACTGAGAAGAGATTGCCAACGCATAAATGAATTATTACGCAGAAGAAAAGCCAGCATGGTCAAAGCAGGCCTACAAGAAACAGCTGGGAGGAAGCGCCAGGAGCTTGATGAAAAAGTTTACAAGCTAAGTGTCAGAAGGATGGAGACAGAATCAAATCGAGGCACTAAAAGCAGAAGTGGAAAAGTGTCAAAATGAACTAGAAGAATGGAAAAGAAAATATGTTGATTTGGAAATGAGAAGAAAAAGTTATATGATAACATGAAAAATGAAATAAATAAGCTGGGAGAAGAAATTACAGACTTGAAGGCAGGTCCAACAAGGATTTAGTCGAGTATGTTGAAACCCTAGAAAGGAAGGAATCATTAAAGTGTCAAGGAAGAAAACTCGATCAGTTAAGCCCAAAACAAGTAGGAAAGAAAACTTAAACTTCTCCAAAACAAAGGCCCAGTGCTGCTTTATGGTTCTGCAAAAGCTATGGGCTAGAACTAAAAAACATTGAAATTGAGGATCAAAATGGGCATAGCCACAAGCTGGACTACTGTGGAATGACCTCTAGTGGAAATTATGAAAACTTATCACAAAATGAAAAAACAAAATAGAACAAGTTTTATTTTTGATGGACAAATTTTGCATGGGAGATGATGTGTACCATGAACTAACAATGATGGCAGAAGGATTACCAAAATCCTATCTCATTAAAACAATCACGAGCTCAATTCAACAAAACATATCACATTGAGAGAACCCCTGGGAAGTATCCAGGAGCAAGCATAAATTTCACTACCACACTACAGGATCATGTAAGGGAGCTTCTTAGGAAGGAACCAGAGCTAAAAGGAAGCAAAATTCAAGTCAAATTGAGTGGGGATGGTGCCCGTATGAACGAGAACAACAACTTTATGATGATGTCTTTTACACTGCCTACAAAACTAAATGAAAGTGTCATGTCATCAAAGCATAACAGAACAGTTGCCATCATCAATGGACCTGAAAAATATGAAACACTGAAAACATCTCTTTCCCCTTTTTTCCACGAGGTCAATCAACTTATTAGCAAGGGTACATTATCAATTGATGGAGAGGAAGTTGAACTTGAATTCTTTCTGGGGGGAGATATGAAGTTCCTTCTCATGATCCTGGGTTTGAGTTCAGCTACTGCTGATTATGCTTGCTTGTGGTGCAAGATACATAAAGGACAATAGGTGGGACACAAGCAAACACATGGGCTATTACAATGAAGAACCCATTAGGCGCACTCTAGAGGAGATCAAAAGCCTCTGTCACTCCAAGGATAACTTTGGATGTATCCATCAACCACTCCTTGACATCCCTATAACCCATATAGTCCCTAGATGAACTGCATTTATTATTAAGGATAACTGACAAATTACTACAGAATGTAATTGATGAGGTTCTGGAAAGGGATGCGGTGGAAGATTTTGAGAAGTCAAGGGGACAACCTAAAGGGGTATACCTCAATAGGCTTGTCAAAGAAATCAATTGGCCTAGGAATATCATTTTCTGTCTGGAACAAAAGAAATGCCGATGGGTCCGAAAGCCAAGTGAAAGAGTTCACCAGTCTCTTGGGCTTCCAGAAGAAGAAGCTGGCTGTATGGATTCCCTTCAAAGCTGCATGAATGCATATATCCAGACACATGTGCAACAGTTAAAAAAATATGGACTGATTTTGGTACATTGTATGACAAGATATCTGATTTTAAACTCACTGAAACTGATGCCAATGACATATTTGTTGAAGGAAAGGCATGGATTGAACTTTTTTGTTCACTACGAGGGGTTCGTCCTGGGTATATCAGGCCCAGGGTAACTCCCTACATGCACCTTATTCCCTACCACCTTCCTTTCTTTTGTTCAAAAGCATGGATGCCTTAAAAAAATTCACAGGTCATGGAGTGGAAAAAAATAATGATGATGCTAAAAGAATCTTGTTTCAAAAATCCAACAAATGGGATTCAGCCAAAGATATTCTCTGTACAGAAAGCAGGCAGTGGGATCTAAAGCATCATGAACATGAGAAAGGCACTTATACCAAAGAAAGCTGGCATACTGGGATCATGACATCAGGGAAATTAGGAAACAAAAACGGTCAGAAATTGGGGCTTCTGCTCTTTCTCAAGATGACACACCAGAATCCCACTCCTGAGGAAGATTACAGCCACTTTACACTCAAGCAGCTGAGAGACATTGTCAAAGAAAAGGGCCTTAATAGAAAAGGCTTATCCAAACTTAAAAAACAGGAACTAATTGATCTAATTGAAAAATCATAACTGCAATCAAAATTAGGATTCGAGAATGCCTAATGGTTACATTAGCATAACCCAGTGGCTGGCTATTGCCAAACTCGCAATCTGATTGGCTACACAGGCACCTACTATCGATCGATAGATGGCTCTCAGAGTGCATGCTCAGTTTTTAGTGGCATTACAGCCAAAAAAACATTAAACAACAATTCAGTTTTATCGATATTCTATATTTTAATAGATCAGCCACTGGGTTATGCTAAAACAATTAGACGGCTCACTCTCGGTTTTCTATCGACTTTGATAGTTGGCTCGGGGCTTCGCCTCTCACCAACTATCAGCTGATAGATAAACAAGCCTAGACAAGTTTCTTTGCCAAAGCGGGAAACCGTGATGCGCATAACATGTGTGCACTAACGAAAGGAGGCAATGTCCTTTGGCTAGATGCAATACTTCTATAATAAATAAACTAAGAACGTGCTGGGACCTTTATAAACCTAATTGAGACCTTCTCAATGTAGGCCCTTGGGGATTCCACAATTGTTTCTCCCAATTTGACATGAGTTTTGGGGGATTGGGCAAGCATTGTCCTCATCTTGACAGGAAATCTCATCCTGCACCCTCACCATGTTTGTCAAACCAACTGTTCCACTGGATGGGAAAATTGCATTTACTGAAGTCTGGCTCTTCATACATTGTCCAGTATTTGTCTTTTGATTTCCTTCCCTTGCGCTGAAACAAATATTTGAAAACATCATGTCTGAACTCCACTGTCATTCTTTGTTCTGGATATTTATGTCTGAGACAATCCAGTACGCAATGTCGAAGCCGGTCCAGATTCTCCTGAACAACTGCAAGTTCAGGCCTGGGGGATGCAAAGTACCTAAAAAAATTATGAGGTAGATTTAAATGTCTAATTAATGACTGTATAAAAGACAATATAATATTGTACACTAGATGTTAGCCATGTATAGTACTTTTAATCATTTTAGACGGCTTCATCTGCAATTTTATAGAAACATTATAGTGTTTTCCGATCATCTTCAAGATGTACTTTGTATTTTATTTATATATTTCCTCTGTTTTCCTTGACAACTTGAATTGTAAATAAACATCTGAAAGAATACATTTTTAATTTATACCTCAACAAAAGCGGAGAAAGTATGTTGTTCTGGCTCCCACGTGTTTTCAAACGAACTGTACCCTTTCCACTTGACAAGATATTTGGTTCCCTAAAAGGATAAAGGGCTTCGCTTAATAAGTTTATTTCTAGGACATGGCTGAATGTCACGAATATTGCAAAATATGTACAGTGAAGGATTATACTTACATCCGTGTCTTCTTTTTTTGCAATCAACCTTTCAGCCTGGTAAACTCCTAGAATTTTCGTGAAGATTTCTTTTTCTTTTTTTCATCATAAAACAGATCGACAGTGCTAATATTATTTAAAACATCGTAGGAGACACGTTTTCCCTCCGTACGTTTGTTGATGGCCGCTCATTTTGAAAATGAGATGCCGCTGACAATTAATCACGGGCGCAAAATGTCCGCGATTTCTGGAAATGCGATTATATACCGTGAATTCTTGCTTACGCTTTGAAAATTTTATAACTGTGTCTTATCGATTTTGTTAAGCGGAACCAGACTTGTAGAAGATATAAGTTTGTATGAGAAACACAGTTGCTATTAATCATGAAAAATCTCGTCTCTAGAACTTTGTCCGGTATTTATACATTAGCATATTTTTCCAAAATCTAACATAGTAACTATATAATAAGGCGAAAAAGCTTTAATCAGTCAAAATTAATAAAAATAAAAATTTTTATATACCGATAAAAATTTAAAGCGAAGAAGTCCTTGGAAGATACAAATTAACTGTATATAAAATATTTTATATACTTATAAAAAATTTAAAGCGAAGGAAGTCTTCAGAAGCGCCCGATTTAACTGTTATATAAAACATTTTATAATACTTATAAAAAATTTAAAAGCGAACGAAGTCTTCGCAGTGCCCACTTAACTGTATATAATATTTTTTATGATACTTATAAAAACATTTAAAGGCGAAAAAGTCTTCGCAGACGCCCAGTTAACTGTATATAAAATATTTATATATACTTATAAAACAATTTAAAGCGAAGAAGTCTTCGCAGTGCCTCAGACTTAACTGTATATAAATTTTTATATAAATATAAAAAATTTAAAAGCGAAGAAGTCTTCACCCACCCCCCCGCTAGCGTCCCACTTAACTGTATCCTGCACAACGAAATGTACAGGCCTGAATATCTTATTGACGTATGACGTGAGTGAACCAATATGAACTGTAATACATGTAATAACATGATCAAAATCGATAAGACCTGTCAAGGCAATGTCGACAAAAATTTTCGAAGGGTCAACCTCGACAGAGCTAAGAAGGTTAACGCAACCCCCTTGATATTACGAAATCCATTAAGCTGACTATTTTGTCCATTCGTTCCTTGCCGTCGTATGAAAATGCTCGCCTTTGATCATCATCATGTATGCTTACGGTGTTTGCTAAAAAAGCTGACGTGGTAATATTTTTTTCAGTCTCCTGTTTTTTGAACTCACAGTTTAAATAAAATACTGATATTATATTATTTCCAAAAGAAGGGTTTTTTCAAGAGCTTATTTACATGCATGGATTTCCCTGAATACGTTTCTGATGACGTTTGTGTAAACTTCAACTATGACGATTATGAAAAACGTCAGAGATAGTACTTTTTTCCGCGCTCCGGTTCATGCCGTTACATCCGATTTGGGGTAGCTTATCTCTAGATTTCAAAGGTCCCCAGTGATTGTGGCAAATGGAGAGCGACCGTCATGTTAAAAAAAGAAACTCCAGTTTACGATGTTGTAACATCGATCAGGGATAGTGAAATACAAAACACGTTTTTTCCGGCCCCGTTTCATGCCGTTTACTGCTGATTAGGGGGGTGGAGGTACTCCCTTATCTGGCCTTAACAGAGACGTGCGACTCCGATAGTTATGGTTTTTCAAGCATGGTTTTTTGTCTTGAATGGGGTATCAATTTTTCTCTTAAACCGAGCTCGAGTATCTTTACATGCCCTGATTATAGGCATTATTACGTTGTAATTTATAGAAACGTCGCTACAATTCAAATGTTTACCAAGTTTTTTGTTACTGGCGCAATCAACCGTAAACAGCTTCGGACTCCATAAAGCTGTACTGATATGTAATTCACTTTTTCCAATGCTTGTCTTAAACAGGTTATGATTTTAGGTTAAACGTCATAGATGGTGTCTCAAAATCGGAATTTCTGTCTTTAACAAGGGTAGGTAAATTCTAGATATACTGATTTTTTCTAAACAGGTCAGGGTTGAGTCGGCCCCGGCCGCACATGCCCTACCTGGAGGGTCTAGTCGCGGGTACGCACCCTCCCCGCGCCCTTATCTCTCTGGATTGCAAACTTATATTTCTTTTCACTGGCGCTGAAACGTAATGGGTGATGATGAAATAAGCTTTTTCAGTAAAGAATATAAAGACGGAATATTTCAGTTTTTCGTGTTTTAATCTGCCGAGTAAGCTCCGACAACCCCAGAACGTCAAAGCTTGAGACCAGACGGTAACTTTGTGAAAGCTTAGTGAGAATGTCGCTGAACTGTCAGTAAAGGTTTGGTCCTATATTCAGATGGTAGTAGAAAGGTTTATAGTGTTATGAACGTCTGATCTGGAGCACAGCAAAGGAAGGTATAGGAAGGATGCAAAGCAGCAAAACTGGAAACAGTAGTTCCTTCGGGTCTCCATTCTTTTTTCAGTAAAACGTAAGCTAGGGCTATGTTAAGTGCCTTTTTACTGTTTTCTTCAGGTTTTTTCTGACTACTACTACTTTACTTGACTGCCTAAATCTGATGTCAATGGAATTTGAAAACGTAAGCACTCCGTAAGTCTGCACATCTAACTGAACTCTTAGTAATAAGTAAATGTGATATCCCCGCTGGCTTTGTTACTTTTTCATCTCCAGCGTTTTATTTTTCATTTATTGATTTTCCTTTTCCCATTAATTTGTTTATTTTGGGGGACTCTTCAAAATCTTTAATTCCCCATGAATCGTAGATCCGTCTGTTGTGATCGTCAATATCAGTTATTGTTGCCGTAATTGTACTAATGAATTTTCTGTTATTGTACACTGTCAACGTGATTCTCAGTAATAAGATAGCCATTATACTAGTTGGTGCATCCGCAGCAATTTCCATTTTGAATTTACCTGTTACAGAGTCTACAGACGCGTTTAGTTTTTGTTCTTTACAATTTCTTTAAAAATTATGTCTCAACGTGAATCGATCGCGCGATTCCTAGAGTGAAATTATGCTCGCGTTAGGTCAGCCGGCGCCGTTTCCATTCCTCTCGACCTAACGTGACGTTCCATTCGCCCTCCTCGATCACGAAGGATCAGCGTCAGTTTTCTTCACCTGCACCTAGTTCGCCATCCACGGTAAGTTACAATTGACGCACAGTTGCCCTGAATCCTGGCACCTTTGCCCACAGACCATCGAGTCGCTACGCTCTGCTGTTACGGCTGCCAAGGCGGAACACGATCGAACTTCTACCTGACAGTCAGAATTACGAGGGCTTCAGCGCGGATCTGCGCTCTGTTTGCAAACAACAGAACGCTCCAGTCTGAAAGGACGCCATGAGGATCCGCCCCCTTCTTCCAAGCCGATTGAACATGCAGGACATCCGCGCCATCCCGGGTAACTCACTTTCACGATCAGAGGAAAAACTGAAACAGCTTGGCCTTTTCCGATCCTCTAGCGGCTCTGGCGACTCAGATGACGGAGATGAAACGTCATAATAAACCATCGTCCGCTGCCACCGAACGGAGCTAAGCGAGGTAAGAAGCTGCGGTCCGGGAGGAGACCCGCAAAACTTACCAGTAAAGTTGTTGCACCCCGCAAATTTGGCCGCAATAGTGAGTTGTAGGCCTGGTCGTATGTTTCAAAAGATGTTACTTATGATACAATTACTCTTCGCGGAATTCGCTGCAGGCTATGCATCGATCCTTCCGCCTTCCGACGTCTGAGTGACACGTAGGCCGAATGCCACGCATCGAGCATTTCCGCCACTTTGATGTATTTAGCCACTCAATTTGCCCTGGCCCCTCTGTTTCGTTCTCATCCACGCGGCTGCCTTGTTTTGAGATTGAATGCGGCCGTCTTCGCTGGGGAGATTCCTTTTGCCCATCTCGAGGGGCGGTTATTGCATGGTGACGGTGGAATCCGTCTCGATCTTCCAATGCAGCGACGGCATGAAGGCAGGATGGTTCGTTCTGGCATGGCATATCAAAGTGGCAAGTGTTCTTCCACCAAGGATCACTATGGTCTAATAAAACAACGAGAGAAAATGGGTGGCTAGCACATTTGCGCCAAGTGTTTGGTTGTCCAGACCAGGAGGTTCACCGTCATCGAGAAAACTCCGTCGGAGTGTCCTTCTTACCTAGACTGGTGTATCAGACCCTCGTCCCCTCCTGTTGGTCCTTCAAACGCCTGACTCGTGTCGAGAATTGGAAACATTCCACGTTGTGGTGCCTGACCTCTCAAGCTCCAGTCCTTCATTGTTTTAATGGTAATCTTTTCAATGTACGGTAAGTTCCAGTTAATTATTGTGTTTCCTTGTTTCTTGACAGTGTTCGCAGTTCAAACTTGCTTCAGTTTTCCGCGCCGTCCAGTTACCAGCGTTCGTGTTTGTGACAGTGTTTATGTTCCAATTTCCAGTGTTTCGTGCCCCGTTTCTAGTGGTGCGTCAGTCAGTGCAAGCATTCATGTTTGTGACAGTGACAACGTCTCAGTTTCAGGCGTCTTATGTCCCGTTTCCAGTGATGCTTCAGTTAGTTCCAGCATTGGTGTTAGTGCTAGTTTTAAACGTTCCAGGTTCAAGCGTCTCAAGTCCTGGTTTCCAGTGACGCTTCAGTCAGTCCAGTCATTTCAAGCGTTTGTCAAAGTGAAGTTCCACTTTCCAGTTGCGCTTCAGTCAGTTCCAGCGTTCCAGACAGTGTCTGTGACAGTTTTAAAGTTAACGTTCCCGTTTATGATCATGTTACTTTGCATGAACACGTACATGCTTCGGGATTTCCGAATTATGTTTCATGTCGCCTGCCCTGTCCCGTCTTGTTTGAACATTCCTCACTGGCGATGGTACTTGCGGGATTATCATGACTCGCAGATTTGTGATTTCTTGGAATATGGCTGGCCTGTGGGTTACGATTATTCCCCACATGGTTTTCCAGTTAGTCAATTGCGTAACCACCAAGGAGCCTTATCATTCCCAGATGTTATCGATTCGTACTTGCTCAATGAGAAACGTATGAACGCTGTGATAGGCCCATTCGAGTCGAACCCATTTTCGTCTCCCGTTGCGTTGTCGCCTTTGAATTCAGTACCCAACAAGATTCTACGGACCGTCGCATCATCGTTGATTTAAGTTGGCCAACAGCCACATCCGTAAACGATGGAATTTCATCCTCAAGTTACCTTGGGGAGGAGATTTCCTTAACTTATCCTACGGTAGATTGCATCGCTTCCCTGATCTGGTCGGAGGTCCAGGTTGTTTACTTTACAAACGTGATCTGAAACGCGCTTACCCGCAATTCCCGGTCGATCCTTTGGACTACCCTCTATTGGGTTATTGTTGGAAACATGCCTTATATTTTGACGTCGTTTTGCCGATGGGATTGCGGTCACTGCAATGGCGTGTCAGCGCATTACGAACGCAGTGTGTTACATTTGCGAGGCCCAAGGTCATCGCACTCTTAGTTATTTGGATGACTTTATCGGCGTGACTCGTCCAGAAAGTGCTTGGCAAGCCTACGAACATTCCGGTCACCTTCTAGAAGAGCTTGGTCTCGAGGAATCTCCGCATAAAGCCTGCCCTCCCGCTACCGTCCAAACTTGTTTAGGAGTACACTTTGACACTGTACAAATGACCATGTCTATCACGCCAGCACGTTTAAAGGAAATCGAGACCCTCCTTGCTTTCTGGTCTACTAAAAAATCCGCCACAAAGACGGAGCTTTCAATCACTAATTGGCAAACTTTCGTTTGTTTCGAAATGTGTTCGCCAGAGTAGACTATTTTTGTCTCGCATTTTAGCGCTGTTGCGGACACTCAAACAGAAAGGTCACCATACTCGTATTACAAGGGAGTTTTTCGTAAACGATATTGCGTGGTGGATCCGTTCATGCGGACTTATAATGGTGTTTCCATTATTTCCTCCCTTGTTTGGACTGTGCCCGACGTTGTCTTTTCTACCGATGCGTGTCTATCAGGCTGTGGTGGCCTGTCGCAGTTCCAGTATTTTCACGTCGAGTTTCCTATTGCGGTCCTCGCTCGGTTTTCAGCGATTCACCTTCTGGAAGCACTTGCTATTTTGGTCGCCTCTCCGTTTGTGGGGTCATTTGTGGGCAGGTTTCCGCATTCAAGTCTTCTGCGATAATGCCGCTGTGGGTTTCTGCACTCACGACAGGGAAAGTGAAGGATCAATCGCTAGCCGCTATTTTGCGCGAAATTTTGGTATGTCGCTGCCTCATCGGACTTTGAATTGCGTGCAGTTCATCTGCCGGGTGAGGAAAATCGCGCCGCCGATTTCTTATCCCGCTGGCACCTTGACAGTGTTTTTGAGGAACGTTTTCGGCAATTACCCATGTTCTCTAGTCTGAGTACAGTCGCAGTGCCACTCGATTTCTTCACTGTATGTAATTCTTAATTAATTTTCTTTGTAGATCGCGAACTCCATGCAACTGCGGCGGGAGTTAAAAGTCACGCGCAAGGCCGCCTTCGCGGCTGGGACTCACAAGAACCATCTCACGCAGTGGCGGACATATTTCATGTTTTTGTTTTATTTTCGTTAGATTCTCTACCCGCCTCGGTGGACACCATTTGTTTGTTTTTGTCAATTTTTAAGTAGATCTATTACGCCTGCTTCGGTTCGTAATTATCTCAGTGGTGTTAAATTTTTGCATGTCGCTCTGGGGCAAGGAATTTCCCTCCCACAAAAAAATTGCCATTAGAATTACGCTGGCGGTTGTATTGACAGGATTGCGTTACATTGTCCCTGTTCGCGCGCCCCCTATCACGCCTTCTCGTCTTCTTTTGTTAGTTTTCAGTCATCGCGTAGTCCAAATTCCTCCCCAGAGGACATCACCTTTTCATGTGCCTTTTTGTTTGCCTTTTTTCTTATCGCTCGTATTTCAAATATTGTGCCCTTTTCTAAGCGCTCCTTTGATTGTCGTAAGCATTTGTGTAGAGGGGACATAGTTTCAGCCCCGCATGGCCTCTCTGTCACTTTCAGTGGTCCAAAACTAACCAGACGGGTAAACATCATTTGCAGTTGCCCCTCGTTGAAACTCCTGATTCGCTTCTATGTCCCGTAAAGATGTTTCACCGTATGTGTGCCCTTACTCCTGCATCTCCCACCTCACCTGCGTTTGTGGTGACTATCTTCGGACGGTTCTCTGACCCCGATTACTAAGAGCCAATTCGTTCAGGTTCTTCGTCGGCGTTTATCATCATCGGGTTGTTCTCAGGCGCACACATATCGGGGGCACTCTTTTCGTAGGGGCGGGGCGAATTGGGCCTTTCAGTGCGGGGTCCCTGGAGAACTCATTCAAGTATTCGGGGACTGGTCTTCCGATGCCTACAAAAGTTATCTGGAGTTTTCACTGCCAGCTAAGTTACGAGTGGCTACATGCGTCACTAGTGCTTTACCTCGTTCTTAGTTTCTTCCTTTGTGTGATTTTTATAGGTTTTTTACTCAGGACTCACCAATTTGTTTGGGGGTTTGGTGGGCAGAGAGCTTTATTTCCGTTGTATTTTCATCCTTTTGACTTTGGTCACGAAATAAATCTCTCTTTATGCCAAACAAAATGGTGTGTCCTGCTTTATTAGTTTCTATTTGCGTAGATATTTCCGGGAATTTGTTTATTTTGGGGGACTCTTCAAAATCTTTAATTCCCCATATCGTAGGTCTGTTGATCGTCAATCAGTTATGTTGCGTAATTGTACTAATGAGTTTGTTATTGTACACTGTACACGTGATTCTCAGTAATAAGATAGCCATTATACTAGTTGGTGCACCGCACAATTTCCAGTTTGATTTACTGTACAGAGTCTACAGACGCGTTAGTTTTGTTCTTTACAATTTCTTTACCCATCCCTCCCACCCATATGGTGGGGCAGAGAGCTTTATTTCCGTTGTATTTTCATCCATTTTGACTTTGGTCACGAAATAAATCTCTCTTTATGCCAAACAAAATGGTGTGTCCTGCTTTATTAGTTTCTATTTGCGTAGATATTTCCGGGAATTAATCCCTTTATTTGTTGTATCCTTGTAGAAATCGTGGGTGCACCTTTATCAATTTTAAGATGAAGACGATGCCGTCAGGAAGCTGTTATTTTGTCGCTAGGAGAAGATAATACAAGACAGGAAATTCGTCATGATCAGATGAACGAGGTGAGAAGTCTATCTTTACAATTCTTCGTTTCTTTCATTCATTCAACTTGAAACATCATTCAACTTTTCCCGTCGTTGCGCGAAAGAAAAAACTTTCACTAAAACTAGTACACTTTTTTTTTTTTATAAGAACCTTTTTTATAAGAACGTTAGGCTGAGATTGACCATAATTTTAAGAACATGCTAAGAACATAGCCAGGTTGAGCCTTAGCTGAGAACATTTTTATTCACTTTGTTTCTTGCATCGAGCTCTAAATCCAATATCCGGTATCCTTTCAAAACATTAAAAAAAAGAAACATTTGACAGTAAACACGCATTTCAAATGAGCTCAAACTACTTGAATGCAATCTTTTATAGTAACAACGTGATATGGCAAACAGGTAGATATAAAAACCGCTAGTAGGCTGTGTTTTGTCTTTTATGAGAAATTCTATACCATGCATTACTTAAGAACATGTTAAGAACGTTTTCGGCTAAAATCGCCCCCAAAATAAGAACATTCGGTTTTGGCTCAGGCCTCAGCTAGAAAATTAGACGTTCTTATATAAAAAAAAGAGTGTACACCTAATAGGTGGCTAATTGTGAATCGAACAAACTCAAAACGTTCGATTAGTTCGGTCATCGAACGAAATCGAACTCGCACAAAAGAAATTGCGAATCTAACAAAATCGAACGTTCGGTTCTCGAGTTCTTGATTATTAATACATAATAGATTCAGGGTCTGGACAGTCAAGGCCATCTAAAGTTTTCATTTCATAAGTAGCTATAAGTTTCGGCTACACGTCCTGGGCACCACAGGGTACCTGAATTGTAGCATGGATGCCTTTCCAGAGTAAGGCATATTTCCTTGGCTTGTCGCTTCCCCAAAATTGTGTCAATGTACGTTAAAGGGAAATTATTAAAACTCCACCGCCAGCTCTCCATCTGCCCTATGGGTCATTTACAGGACTGAGTTGCCTGTCACAGTGTGCTAATGAGACCCTGGATGAACATGAAATAAATAAATATAAAAAACAAACAACAAAATCGAACAAAATCGAACGATGACATTTCGATTTCGTTCGAAAATCGAACTCACAAAAAAATATGTGTTCGATTTCGTTCGATGACCGAACAAAATCGAATTCAGTCATTCGATTTAGTTCGATTGAGTTTGATTAAGTTCGATTAAAATTTCGTTCGATGTGATACGCCGGGCCTGCATTACTTGGTTATGCACATGGTTCAATTCCTACTGTTACCAACCCCCCACCCCCCCCCCCCCCCGGGCACACTCCCAGGCATTTGCCATGTTTTATCGCGCACCGTTTCACAAGAAAGACAGAGATATTTATTACATTTTACAAAATAGGCGTGGACTCGTATGGCTCATGCAAGGTCAGGAAACATCCCTCCCATTGTTTTTTGTTTCTCGCCCGCGTTTCTTTGGTTTTTAACGCTCCTCTCTTTGCGGTTTTTTCAAATACAGGTTTTATAAAATTTAAAAAAAATAGCTATCCTCTAACCAGTAGCATACAAATTGAAGGGATTCCCCAGCAAAGAAGTCCGCTAACGGGGTTCTACTGTAGGTAAAAACAAAATGCTATAAGAGAACTATAAACTGACCTTTAAAAGGATAGTAACATGCCTGGAATAAGGCATACTTTATAAAAGAAGGCATATACAG
The DNA here is from genome assembly GCA_029204205.1 of Desmophyllum pertusum. Classification (NCBI taxonomy): domain Eukaryota; kingdom Metazoa; phylum Cnidaria; class Anthozoa; order Scleractinia; family Caryophylliidae; genus Desmophyllum; species Desmophyllum pertusum. The sequence goes on from MU825396.1 coordinate 4,416,230, forward strand.
TATGTAAGCTTATTTAGACCACAATCAAATTGACCGACAGATGACTAACATCGTTTCTTTTTCCGAACATACATTAGGTTACCTGTTCTTCGACGAGTTTCGCGATGACCAGCAGATTGTATCAGTGGTTATCAAATGCACCCGAGGAGCAGAAGACTGATATAAAGTGGAACTATCAGAATTGCTGGAGGTAAACGTCTTACTGAATTCTTAAAACAGGAAAGTGCACTATAAAAGGGAGCTTTCCAGGGAAGACCAGGGCTCAGAGCGAACGAGACAATAGCTGAAACTTTAGTGGAGAATAAATAATTCCTCGTTTTTCTTTACTTTTAGAATTCTTAACTTTTTCTTTACTTGAAATCTCCATTCTCAAATGAGCTTGAATTTAGAAATATATAGCATTACGAACATGAACATACTATAAGAGCTTCGCTCTCGGAAAACTTTTCACTTCTCGGAACAGATAATGCATATTTTCGCGCCAAATGGCGGCTATTGTTTATATAGACACATGCAAATGGCGCTAAATTTACAGTTACTTCAATGACTAGTAGAGTTGCTGTTTTGTGATAGACCCAATAGGAGATCTACAGCGAGTACATTATAGCAATATAGTTTTAGCAAATATATACGTTGACAGGACAAACGTTCCTTCCCTTTAGATTTGTATATTCTACACTATTGGGCAAATGCCTCAGAGAGTCCATTGTGGAGCACTTTGGCGAAGATAGTGATTCCTTAGAAATAACGAGTGAAGGATGCTGTTGCCAGAGCTGTGAAGTACCAAGTACAAAGAAGATTAATATAAAAGATGATCTGAAGCTCCTTTTCAACACCATACGAACTTTGCAAAGAAGTGATAGAACAGAAAAAAAGGTTTGTCCTTTAACGCATTATTATTATTCGTAAACGAAAGCGCGGGTGGAATTACATCAGCATTGTTACGCTAAACTGCAGAGATAAAGCAGTCATATTATAGAAGAATTAATCATTTATAAAAACCACAAGGTGAAAATTTGACATGACTATACCTTGACTGATACTCTCTCTTCTTTCACCGTCTCCAAATCTAGTGACAACACCCCAAAGTTCTGGTAGTGATCATATTCTGTTATTTTCATCAGATTGTGTCATGGCTGCGTGGAAGCTCGGAAAGTTGGACAAAACAGCCTTTTTATTATATGGCTAGAGAAGACAGTAATCACACATACGGCAAAGGGATTTTCTCGAGACCGAGCCTATTGGCAGCGAGTTTTGAAGCAGGCAGTGGCTCTTAAGCTGATCGATATAGAGTTCAATATTTTCACTTTTAATAATGCACCTAGAGTGTGTCGCCGATATCCAACTACACCATGAAGTGGAAGGTAAATATTCTCTACCCGATGAGGTCAATGTTCCAGACCGTGATAATGCAGCTGAACGTCGCGATAATGATCTGGGCAATGTTCATTCCAGCAAACCTACAGAGAGAAAGGGTAGAGGGAGACACTATCTACCTGTCATAAAAGATTTGCTACTTACCAAGGAATCATGGGATGACATTGTCAGTAAAGAGGATTACATGTTGCCTGGATTTTCAAGTCTCCCAAAGGTCTCGTATTGCAATGACTGGAAAACTATACCCCTCGCATCTTCTAATGACTCATTTATAGAAAAAGATTGCCAATTATCTTTAGGACCTACGAATTCCACTGAAACATGACCTCAGCATCATGGGAGTGTTAACTAAAGTTTCTATTAGACGTGGACACTGCGAGGGCGTTAAATTTTGTCGAGGAGAGGGCTGCGATAAGAAGTACGTTGTTTCTAGATCCCAAAAGGTAAACAAGATGTCCAGAACACTCCAAAACAAAAATTCCACTCGAAGAAGTGGGCCATGCCCAGTGAACATTGCGTACGTTAAGCCAGAGGCAAGTTTCAGATAGGAGACGTTGGATTGTGACGTTGTCACTGGACAGAAGTGGTCACAACCATAGCATGCCGAGCCCGCACACCATACCAACAGCAGTAAAGGAAGACATGCGAGCGGCTGTTGCAGTAGATCCAAGCAGAACAGCTTTCGATCTTCAAAAAGGTAAACATGAGCTTTTGTCAATAATAACAATAACGACAATGATACTGTTCCTAACATTATATTTCCCTATTTTTTCCCCAAAAAGTAAATTTGGAATAGGTATATATTCGGAATAGTATTGCATTTGGTTTTCCGTTGGACTACCTGGATAACCTTTATCCCCTTGCAAATTTTGATTAATTCCCTCATTATGCTCCCTCCGCATAGACACCCCCCCCCCCCCCCCCCCCTCCAATAGTGAAACAAACTATTTATGTAATGTGAAATTATATCTTAAGGAAATGGATTGTCATATATGCCTTCTGACGTGTCCGTGGTTGCGACGAACATCTCCAAGGTCAGAGAAGTTAGACGCAGTGGCCACAGAAGCAAACCGGTGGATTGTCCTGGTCTGGCCAAAAACCTCTCAGCGATACTCAATTTTGACAAAGAAATAAAGCAGAGAGTTGACAACGGCACTAAAGGATGTATATGTGCTAACCTAACCACACCCACTTTAACTTTGATGAATCGCAATACAAATTAAGCTCCAGGTACGATGAAGGACATATACAAAAATACTTGTGACATTCCCCAACGGAAATGCAATCCTTAACAACATTTTCATCTTCATCCGTCAACCTATGAAAAGTGCAACACTGACTGGTGGTGGGGACGTATTAAAACATTGAGAATTCTAAACTTGATGCAATCGATTGTTTTATTTGCTCAATTTGTTTTATAACATTTTTGTCTTATTCAAACTCATGATGTGCGAATATTTCCACGTTGAAGCCGTGTTTTTCGCTATTCCAGGACCACACCCAAGAAGTGACAAGCCTGTCAGATCCGTACCCGATGTTAGGAATCCCTTACTTGCTGATGGGTGACGAGAAATACGCATTCTTTCAGAATCCATACCAGGCCGAAATTATGGGTCAATCAGAGTTCTTGACATTGGACATCACATTTACCCAAAACGAGCTGTTTCCATACCTGCTGAACATAGTTGCATTCGATTATCTTGTTTTAGAATGTGAGTATGAACTGTGTCACTCTCTCAGAAAGAGAAAGGAAACTGAAATTAATAGTATATGATCATTGCATTTTTACAAAAAAGTGAAGTGCAGCATAGAGGTAACGTGTAATTATTTTGGGTAGGTTTTTAAATAACTTAGCAGAAGTATTATTACGGACGAGGTTAATGGGAAATATTATGTTTTTGTTCGTAGGGGTCGCCTGTAGCACGAGCACTATTAAACAGGCAAACCTCTCAGGCACAGGCTACCGCTTTCAGAAACGTCTTTGAAGGAACAACAAGAAGATGTCCTGCGTTCGACAATGGAAAAAAGCTTCAAGGTATCACCGTCGATTTCTCAGATGCCGAAGCAAAAGGTCTACGGGATGTGCTTGGTCGGGAGTTTGTGGACAAGATACTTCGAGGCTGCAAGGTGGATATTTCAAAATTGTTTTGTATGCAACTCTATTTAGACTTGGGGGTTGCAAGTTCAATTTAATTCTAGTAACCACGCCACGCCGCTATAACCAGTAGAACACTTGGCCTAGGTAGCGTTCAATCGCCGTGTAGATTGCTGAATAGTTTGCACGTTGGAATTGATCAATCAAGAATTGTTTTGGCAGGTGCACTGGAAGAGGTCAGTGATGAAAGTTAGTACCAGAGTGTGTGACACGGCTTTATCTATGAGGGCATTCCGTCTTCTGGCAGATAAAGTTGCTACAACGGACACGAAGGAAGAGGTTGAGACAATTTTTAGTGTACTCGCTGGTGAGCTTCCAATTTCCTCTGTGGAACACCTTCTCACAGATGAACAGTTGAGAGATATTAACAACGAGAACTGGAGGAAGCTCGAGAATTGGAAGAAGTGGTGGGACGAGGGAGGAGCATTTGAGTAAGTCTCTTCTCGTTTTTCCTCCGAAATCACAATTTTTTACAGGCTCAGTAAACACGTATCCATAGGAATAAACGTTTATCAGTTTATAGTAAAGATAGAAGGTTCTTCGTTTTACTAAGTAAAATACACTGTTGTTTGCGTCCGCGGCACGCGCCTTCAGTATCAGCTATTGCAGCAGTGTTTAACAAAAACATATTTCTCCTCTCCTTTATAGAAATGTTCACAACTGCATTTAAAGAAATGGAAGCCTGCAACTGGTCAGTCTGTCCTGATACAACAAACCCCGTAGAACATATCAACAAAGACTCCGTTCCAACAAAGTCCACAAAGAAAAGTATTTGGAGTGTTATTGATAATATCTACCGATGTGACAGGCTTGCTGCAGGCAAACGAGTGGCTGTTTTGAGCAATGTTACCATCAACTATGCTAACAAACAAGATGACAGTAGGCAGGAAAATGCGTCGAGGAAAAGAAAGTGGAGGAGGAGTCTAGGGAAACGTGGGGACGATCATAACCCTGAAGGTATGTTATGTCTTAATTCGGTACATATATGATATGGAAGAGTTTTAACCTGTTAGACTCAAAGTTGAATATATAACCGCTTGCATGTAATTGAACATAAAAAATTATCTAAATACGTATCCATGCAGTTAATTTGGGAGAATGTGGGATTGCGTCAAGTGGCACCCACACAAGTAATGCACGGTCAATTTAGATATATAATGCCCTGTCTGAAAGTATGCTTCTATTTTTCAGGACACCCCCGACAAATATCCGCGCCAGAGCGATGCGGCGCAAAAGTAGGCAGACGAGGAAGTCAAAAAGTACGTATATCGTTCCTTAATTATAGGACAGAGCATTTTAAAGTACGGATATGCACCAAAAGTAGTGCAAATATAGAGACCGTATTTCACTCGTTAGTCCCCCTTGACCGCGCGCTACGGAATAAAAACCGACTAGTAAAAATACCCAGCCGTATTGCACAACTTTCTGCTTTATAACTTCTTTTTATAGACCCTTGACAAATGAAATACTTCTCGGGAATTATAAAATAAAGAATGACAAACCAGGGGTTTGTCGTGGTAAAGAGCCTACACTTTTAAATCACTTTCTCATTATTTCATTGTTTAGAAAATTAGAATTTTAAGAACTGTGTATTGATTTTTTTGTAGGAGACAAGCAGCCGTTCCTGTTAAACAGAAAGGTTAATGTGGAAATCGTTGAAGACGAAGAAGAAACCACTAAAGTGGTACATCGGTGTAATTAAAGAAGTATAAAGAACGGCACCTGTACTATATCTTTTGAAGGTTTTGAACTCTTGGGCTCATAAATCATACAAGTTGCAGAGGAGGAAAATACCCTCGGAAGATATAATTCTGCTATAAAAATATCTCAACGGACTTAGATCGTAGACTTTATTCAACACTATAATCTTCTGAAATTGAGTAGATTTTACAATTAAATCAAAAGCGGAACAAATGCCGGAAACAGGAAGGACCACGAAGTATTCCAGGAGTTCTTTGTATAACTTAAATTTATGGAAGTTTATGTAATGCGTTTTATAGGTGCAGTTACTCGGACTAAATTTTTTATCCATTATATACAAGGTTTATAGAATGAACCAACGGCACAAGTGTAAGACGTGTTTAGTATTATATTTTGTATCGATATATACCAAATAGAAACCGTACGTTTTCCGTGTTTCCATAGAGTTCTGGTATACACGTGTGAAGTTTGGGAGAACGAGAAATGCTGTGGAAACATGAGCGCAACATTTTGAGATCTCCTAAATTTGCACGAGTGTTACCTGATAACTCTATGGAAAAACAGGGAAAACGTTTTCTATTGCTTTTTTATGAAATAAAAGCACTAAAGAAGTTTGCTATGTTTCCATAGAGTTATTTGAGTCAATCTGCGCGTGCGTAGTATCTTTTTTTTTTTTTTTTTTTTGTCTCTAGATAACACTCCTTATTGTCACTACTACTAATTTATGATACCCTACTTCATAGTTGCATTTCAAACCAAGACTTCTTCGCTTTAAATTTTTTATAAGTATATAAAATATTTTATATACAGTTAACTGGAGGCTGCGTAATACTTCTATTCTTCTCTTAAATTTTTTTTATAAGTATATAAAATGTTTTATATACAGTTAACTGGGAGCTGCAGAAGACTTCTTCGCTTTAAAATTTATAAGTAGATAAAATATTTGAATATATACAGTTAACTGGGAGGCGGAGAAGACTTCTTTCGCTATTAAATTTTTTATAAGTATATAAACTGTTTTATATACAGTTAACTGGGGGATGCGAAGACTTTTTCGCTTTAAATGTTTTATAAGTATAACTAAAACATATATATATACAGTTAAGTGGGCACTGCGAAGACTTCTTCGCTTTAAATTTTTTATAAGTTTATAAAATATTTGATAATACAGTTAACTGGTAGCTGCGAAGACTTCTTCTTCTTCCTTTAAAATTTTTATAAGTTTATACAAATAATTTATATACAGTTAACTGGGAGCTGAGAAGACTTCTTCGCTTTAAATTTTTTATGAGTATATAAAATGTTTTATATAACAGTTTAACTGGGGCGCTGCGAAGACTTCTTCGCTTTAAATTTTTAGAAGTATTAAAATATTTTATATACAGTTAACTTGGGAGCTTGGAAGACCTTCTTCGCTTTAATTTTTTAATAAGTATAATAAAATATTTTTGTATATACAGTTAACTGGGAGCTGCGTAGACTTCTTCGCTTGTAAATTATTTTATAAGTATTATAAAAATGTTTTATATCACAGTTAACTGGGAGCTTGCGAAGACTTCTTTCGCTTTTAAATTTTTTATTAAGTATATAACATATTTTATATACAGTTAACTGTGAGCTGAGAAGACTTTCTTCGCTTTAAATTTTTTTTATAAGTATATAAAAATGTTTTATATACAGTTAACTGGGGCGATGCGAAGACTTTTCGGCTTTAAATGTTTTATAAGTATAATAAAAATATTATATACAGTTAAGTGGGCACTTGCGAAGACTTCTTCGCTTTAAATTTTTTATAAGTTTTATAAAATAATTTATATACAGTTAACTGGGAGCTGAGAATACTTCTTCGGGCTTTAAATTTTTTATGAGTATCATAAAATGTTTTATATACAGTTAACTGGGCGCTGCGAGATTCTCGCTTTAATTTTTTATGTTTTTAAAAATTATTTTTATATACCGTTTAAACTGGGGCGCTGGCGAATACTTTTCGGCTTTAAAATGTTTTTATATCGTATATAATAAAAAATATTATATAGCGCGTTAACTGGCTCTGCGACGACTTCTTGCGCTTTAAATTTTTTGATAAGTGGATAAAAATATTTTTATATACAGTTAAATGGGCTACTGGCGAAGACTTCTTCGCTTTAAATTTTTTATAAGTATATAAAATTATTTTATATACAGTTAACTGGGTTTCGCTCGATTAAACTTCTTTGCTTTAAATTTTTATAAGTACAGTACTTATTTTAGTTTTTTGAATGCGTCTCGTTTGCAAAAAGCCTTGACAGAGGTCAAACCCAATCATCCGTGACAGCGAACAGGATCTAACTGATCAAAATATCACTGACAAGATGTCAGTAATGAAGGTCATGAAAATACAGCAAATGATATTTCAACATGTCAAACAAAGTGAGCTTTATTCATTTACAAGTTCCTGTTTACTTGAAAGTAAATAATCTACCCACAATTTGACAAGATTATTACACAACTTCCTTTGTATAAATGCCAACATATTTGTGAGGAAGAATATATAGATGTTATTGAACTAGCGTGAGGTCCGAGACCAATATTTCGCAATACGGTTCGAACAAGCTAGTTCAATAAAGTTTTTATTATAATGGATTTTTAAAAAATTTGCTGAGAAATTAATGCAACTATATATTCTCGGCTAACGCGCGCGCGCGCCAAAGCTAAGCATATTCTTGCATTTTTCAGGCCACGTTGCGAAAAGTTTAACTAAAATTGTCCAATAGACACGAGGAAAAATATTTCTACTTAATAGAAAACAGTTATCTTTTGTTCAATGTTTCATAAAAGGAATTTGGCGAAATGAGTTCGCGAGCGGTCCATCTTTGCGGTCCGTATTGCAAAATTCGGACCGCTCAGGGAACCAATCAGAATGCTCCTTTTCATCGTGGACCAGTTTGCCATATAATAAAATGGCATAGTCTAAAACCTAGACTGGACTGGACTCTGGACTCAAAAAAAAAATTAACAAAAATAAAATTAAAAATAAATTAAAAAAATAAAAATAATTAAAAATTAAATCATAAAAAATTAAAGCTTGCTGTGTCAGAAATCATTGTTTCATGATACCGTGCGAGGCCACCCATATTTTCCGTTCCATATCACATCGATCAGCAGCAGCAACTGCGGCCAGTTTTCTAAACCAAGTGCTATCACTGCTGTCATTGCTTCCTTTTCATGACTTCCTCTTAATGTCATAACTGTGTCCACTGATGTGAAGGCAAGATCTGGCACCTTGGTTTTTGCAAGATGCCCAAGGCTACGAAAACTGCTATCTGGCGGCGTTTTAACTAATCATCTAATTATCACTCGGGGCAATGCCATTAAACAAATACTGTAATTACTGTAAATGCACATAGAACATTTTGTCGGAAGTTTGACTACTGTCTTGGGTAGATACAGTACTGTGCAAAAGTAATGCAAACGAATTTCGATTACTTTCGTGCTTTGTTCTCGCCGAAATTTCTGAAAGATTTCGAATCGCTTCGTTGATGACAACGAAATTTCGTAATCATGAAAATTCGAGGATGTGAAATTTCGCGGATTTTCGAATTAGCGAAAATCGAGGACTGCGAAATTTCGCGGATTTTCGAACTAGCGAAAATTCAAGGAAGCGAAATTTCGTGGATTTTCGCAGTTGCAAGCAAAATTTCGAACCATTGAAACTCGAACAAACGAAAAAACAAAGTGGAAATTAGTACATGTAATTACAAAGGGTATAAAGGCTGTTTACACGTAAACTTCTTTATCATTTGCCTCGCGCTCACAAATGACAACTTTTTAGCATGTATCTCGCAGAAACAATAAACAACTTTTTTATCATTCTTTTTTATTCTTTCGCTCGATAACAACAAACATTGTTTTAACGTGTCTTTCGCTCGCTCGTTATGTTTTGTCTTTCGCTCGATAAAAAACAAACATTGTTTAATCGTGTCTTTCGCTCGATAACAACATTGTTTTATTGTATGTTTTGCTTGCTCATTATGTTTCGTCTTTCGATCGATAACAACAAACATTGTTTTATTGTGTCTTTTGTTCGCTCGCCGATCGTTATATTTAATTTGTCTTTCGCTCGATAACAACAAACATTTTTTTTTATCGTGTCTTCGCTCGCTCGTTATGTTTTGTCTTTCGCTCGATCAAGTTAGAGAAGTGTTTAATGTGACTCTTTGGACGGTAACAACAAACATTGTTTTCAGAAGGAAAACGAGGACGAAGCAATTGCTCTTGCTACGAGAATTTTGTTAGGAGAACAAAAGATAATATCAATTCTCGAAGATACTATGTAAAATCCACGATTTTTTTTATGTGTAGCTGAGAGGGAAAGTCCTCTCTACTAATAATTATTATATTGTACTGTATTTTATAAATTCTCCGAAATAGTTTTAACAGAAAATAAAAAATAATTTATTTTTGATTATTGATGACACACACCTGGATTCGAGGAATTCGACCAGGACAAGAAAAAAGGATAATACTGAGGTCAGTTAAAAATGTTTGGTCTAAAATCCGCTTTGAGCCATTTTTATGCTCATTACCGAAGGTAATGAGCAATATAGTCATACCCTTCACATTCCTTTGGACACTTTTTCGGAGGCATTCGGGCATTTTCGTTATAACTCGGAAGATGTCCGGGAAGCCGAAACAATGTTCGAGACAGCGAAGAAACGGCGAGAAGACAGCGAGGTGTCTTCGAAGGGAAACGAAGGTGAAAGGGACGACTTCGGCAGGTTCCGCTTTTTCTTCGCAGTGACGAGCATGGATCGGTAATTTTCCGGCGGAAAGTTGTCAGGATTCAGTGTTGAGAAAGCTATCCGCCATAACACACTTCACTTTCAATACATCTTTTTCATTCTTAGTACTGGTAAACGCCTTTCTGGAGCTCAAAATGGAAAGAAATAACTCCAATGAATATTCAGGTGGTCCTATAGCGCTAGCGAATCTCGAAGGATGACTGAGCAATGCGAAACGTTTAATCAACTGTGAATTCCTTCTTTCGACCGGCGCCTCGAGAACAAACAACATCAAATGATGCTTCCGACTGCTTTCAGGGGAATTTGTCTTCAAATCTTAAAACGGGCCTTTCTGCGAAGATCAAAACAGGAATGGATATTACTTCTTTGAATACAGATGAATGTTGCCCAGATTATTTAAGCAGTGAGCAATCCATCGTTTTTTCGCAAATTTATTTAACAAATGTAATAAGCGAGCTAAATCGTGAACGAATCAAAAGCTCTTGTGAGCGACTCGTGAATGATATGTTAAACTTATTCCACTAATGGTTGTTACATAAAACAGTCATTTCTGCCACGGCAACTTTCCCGATCGATTGACCCTACCGAAGCCAAGCCTACAGTAGTTCAAAGTTAGGTCAGCGTACTAACAACAATATAAAGAAATCTCTATGTTAATTTTAACAGCCAATGTTAAGTGCGTCGTAGTAGTCGAATGGTTAACGACGTGGACTTCAAATTCGAAGGTCGCCGATTCAAATCCCAGAAATGTGAAAACGAAAAATATATTTTTACAATTTACGACCTCTTACTTCTTTTTTTCTTTCTCCTTTTTAATGAATCTTTTACAGACGCAATTCATACAATTGGAAAAAGCAAATAAAGTGAAAAAACGACATATACTGTCCCGAAATCAAACATCAGTCGAAGTTCGCAGTTCGTGCTTTGAAAATCGAAAAACTTTATCCAAACACGCATTTCAGCCCTTCAAAGATTTTCAATGATCTGTTCTCCGGAAGTCAAGTATTTTCTAAGGTTATTTCTTCTATTTGGAACTCTTACAAGCTATAAATCGAGCCGAAGAGTCATTCTAAGAAGCTATGAGCCTACGGTAGTACAAAGTTAGGTCAGCGTACTAACAACAACACAAAGACATCTCTATGTTAATTTTCATCCCAACGTTAAATTCGCCAAAAGTAGTCGAGCGGTTAATGGTCTGGACTTCAAATTCGAAGTTCGTCTCTGGAGTCGCGGGTTCAAATCCCAGAAGTGTGGAAATGAAAAATTAACAAAAAAATCACTAAATAAAATAATAAAATAAAATAAAATAAATAATAGAATAGAAAAAAAAAAAAAAGGCAAAAAAAAAGATAAATTTATAATTTAATACATAAATTAATATTCATAAATTAAAGTTTACAGCCCATCGAGCGAGCGAGTAAGTGAAATTTGCATATCTGTTTCCACAGCTATACTCATTTCATTACATTCACTCGTAAAAAGCAAGCGGGCACGAATAATGATTTGCGTCAATGTTTTTAAATACTTTTTGATAGCTCATTTGGATCTGCTTGCGGAAAAAAAAAGAGTCAGTCATTTTTGTTATACCTTTATAGATCGTTATACGTGCAAGGCTTGAATTTGAAAGTTACGTGAAACATTTTACATTTGTAAAATGTAACAACACACTGGAGACACTTTTATTATAGCGCGAATCGCACGAACTTCGGTGCTTTGTACAGTACAAACTTATTCGTGTATTTTTTAGACAACAAACACACTATGTTACAGGAAAAAACGGTGGTACTTCTATTTTGGTAATATCAGGGACAATAAATTAAAGGGATGCTCGGAAAGTCAAAACGGCTAAATAATTTAAAAGATAATTTTACTGTGTAAACAACTCGGTGTTGTTTTCAATTCTGGTAAAGCTTTGAAGAGTGTTACCGAAATGAAAATACATGTTCTACAAAATAAATGCCCCTCCTTTATCTTATTTGATTTTTTTAAGTGGTGATTTTGTTTACATGTTGTGGATATTTTCCCCCGATCATGAGGCATAAAGACCTTTTCACCGATGTCACGCAAAGCTTGTAATTTCACGGTGCCTAGGCCTTTTCATATGAAACACAGATAAACAACTTCATAGATTATACGACTTTAATATCATACCGAATTTAGTAAATTGAGAAGTTTTGTAACTAATCTGTCCTAAACAAAAAAAAAAAACTAACACAAAACCCTTCGATATTACCTCCGCCCGCGCGGAAGAGACATAAGAAAACCAAACGAAAAGCTTCAAATTGTTACACAATTTTTTTTACAACGAAATGTTCTTGCCGGGGTAATAGCATTTCTTGTAAATTGTGAAATTTGGGTTCTTATAATTCCTACGAATTTGCAGGGGCAGATTTTCACAAAATTGGAGAATTTTACTAATTTACGGTATGATAAAGGTATCTTATAGAAGTTCTTAGAAGACATCTGAAAATTGCAATTTTGCGTGACATGGGTGAAACAAGTGTAGGTCTTTCTAGCGTTACGGTGACAACCCAACAACAAGCGACTGGGAAATCCAAATGGAACATTCGCTTGTAAATACCACTTGACGTTTTCACCTTCCCGGTTTCACTAAACAAAATTCTGGAATGACTAGAGTGGGATCGCCGCGTTGTTACTTGTATGCGGGTTTATAAAAAAAAAGCTTGTTGAAATTAACAAATAAGAAACGGTACTCCAGAGACACCATGTTCGTTAAAATTAAACCCCCCTTTTTCAAACAATTTAACAGGAACATTTTAGACACCACACATGTTTTGATAAAATAAAAATTAAATTAAAACAAAGAATATGGATGAGGATTACGTGCACGAGTTCCCATTCTGGTTAGTTTGGTGGGAATGGAGTGCGTCTTTCTAGAATCGGCAGCGCACAAAAACGCATCCCTCTAATTAACTGGGAATTTTGTCACCTGTGGCGTCAAGCAGACATATTGCGATTTTGTGAACGTACATTGGGCTGTGAGGTTATCATAACGAAACCAAGAGGGAGATAACCCTTTGTGCAAGCGAACCACAGGGGTCTACACGTTGAGTCGTGGTAGTTGTCAGAGGAATCCATAAATGTTAACCCATTTGGTCCTTCGCTGACGAAGAAACTGATAGTTCCAGATAGAGATTTCACTCAGTGAGTACACTTTCCAAGTTACAATACTAACGCAGTCGGTTCATGCTGAACCAATAGTGATCCCGCCTCGTCTTACAATGCTAAGACATGTTATATATCAGTTGGTAGTGTTAGGCAGCGAACATCGTATATCCCAAGACAAAAAATTAAACGTCAGGACAAAATATATTTTCATGTAATTGGTTTTATACGGCGTCTCGTTACTCCAATTTTTGCGACGCTCGAACATCGTACGCGTGGACAAGTAGGACTTTCATATCTGTTAAGACTTCATTTATTGAAGGCGAGATTACGGTAAAGTATATTATCGCAACTTTCCCATTACCACTTGTTCAACGTGGTCGCATACCAGAGGCTTGTTTAAACCACGGTCTAAAGGTAGTTCTACGTGAGCCTGCGACACTCATCCACGTTGTTACAAAAAGTACTGTCGAAGCTTCAGGTAAGCGGACACCGTCCGTGGAAAAAAAGTGATCTGCGCAACTGGAGCTGGGCCGCTCTTGGTGAGAATGTGTAAATAACAGGAGGTTGCTATGAGCTAGCTTTTGTCAAGGTGGCCGTAAGTAGAGTTGTCCCGCTTATGAGAGTGTCCCTGTTCAGCAGAACTTCCACTGTAATACAATTTTAGGCCATCCGCTTAGCGCAGAGTCGCGTTACTGTTTTTGCAAAATCCTGATATGGTAATGAGCATCCGTTACGCTACGCGGACCCTATTTTTATCTGAGGCACTCACCCGTAACGATCCACACTATTGACGAAATACTTCTGGCTACCTCCTGGGTTCAAACCAATTACTATGTTTTATCTGGACCATTCCGTCGTTTCAAGTTCTGAAAGGCTTTCTCTTGTATGCTTATGCTTTCCAGTTTGCGTTTGCAATTTAAGTAATCTAACATTTTCACACAGGAAATTGGGGTCGGGCTCAGCTTTGTCAATCTTTTCGAACTTTTTAACTGAATATTTCATTGGTCTTTCGTTTACTTTCGTACTTTCAGAGCGCCTGAAAAAGCCCATTAGGCCCTTTGCAGTCTGTGTAGAAGTAAAAACATTATACCAACCAGTCAAAAAAATCCCTGTTTTAAAAAAAAAAGATATCGATATTGGTCGTTTGTTAGAATTCAGATTGCAGAAATTAAGTGAAGATAGCACTTTAAAGTTAACTTCACAAAAATAGCTTTGATATAGGGCAGATTTGATACAGTCACGGTAAACCTTCGTCGCCATGCGAGCCTTTGTAGCTCGCCGCACGGATTTTCCTCACGTCCTGTAAGAGGTTCTCCTAGATAACCCCTTTGGAAAGTTAAATTAAAAGCTTTAAAGCCGAATGGTGAGAGAAAGCTGTGGAGAGCATACATTAGCCAGAGCACGTGGGCCTGTTAAAGCCCGATAAAAGCTGGCATAAAAACCGCAGTAAATTGGACGTTGTCGCTGTCTGCAAAGAGATATAGAAAACCTACGATATCTTTGCCCATTTGTCTTGTGTTGGTTCACAGACTAGGGTAACGGCGGGACGGAAATATTTACGTCAATTACAAATGTTCATATCTTAACAATTTTTAAAAAAAGCTAAACTGCTAATCCGGACTACTAATGAGCTGGGGCAATTTTGACAAATAATAGTTTGCCACGCTTGTCGATTTAATACATAAAATGTAAACGGCATAGAAAACTATTTTAAGGATTTATTAAAAGGAAACAAGCTAATATTTTTATGCAAGGCGTTGACTAAGGTGTAGTATACAGGTGTGACATGTTTTTTGGATATTTACATAATGCGCGGACATAGTTTTTTTCTACTTAATCTGTGATAACCCCAAACTACGTTTACTTACATAGACTAGTTATAGTTACCACTAAAGTGCCCAACGACATAGAGGAGCGAATAATTGGATAAGAAAGCTTCAAAATATAATATCATGTGAACTACTATATATGTTCTTTAATTGATTAAATTGACCGGCATTACATTGTAAATATTACAGACAACATGAAAGACCCCAGTTTTTTTGATGAACACGATAACAAAATTAATACCCCATCCTAAAGTTGCTTAGAAATCGAAGATGTGTCTTCGTTGGCTGAAATTTTTTGTCATTTTAGTTGCATGAAAGTTTGAAAGAAATTTTAAAATTAATTATCGGAGCAAGGAATCGTTTGCGTGAACTGGGCCCAGACTGTGAGGATGTTTATATTTTGTAATGACTTCTATTCCAAAAAATTAAGATTTACCTTTTATTTTCATAGGGTATTTGATAATTTAACTGTAGATAATTTTAGTCCAATGAATTGCAAACTTCATAAATAACTGAAGTATTTTTATATTCCAAGAAGTTTCGTGTATGACAGAACTGAAGTACGAATGATGTTTACATATAAAACAGCGCGTGTAGTGATGAAGGAATAATAATAACAACACTGAATGGAACTCCTGAAAAGGAATCTCTGCAAACCTGCTGAGGAGCAGACGTAATTCCCGGCTCGAGCTTTCCCCGCCGAAAACTAAGGATTTTTTTGCTTTGGCTTTGTAACGGCGATTACCCAGATAATAAATGTACTGAACTGCAGTGATCAAGGAATATTCCTATACACGCTTTGTCTTGTCAGTAATTTTTGATTACGCAAATACGCTGGCGTTCAAGGACTATTTTTGTGCTAGAATTGTTGTTACAGTAATTCCTGTTCGTTTCTTTGATTCGTTAGTCTTATAGAACGTGTCAATTGGATAACCCTATTCCTTGAATCACCCCCTATTGCTTCCAATTTACAAAGTGAATTTAAGGTGACTAAAAGCACTTTCAATGAAGAAAATATTTAACCTTAACTCACCTGTACCCTCGCCCTTCACGAAAGACACGAAACGACACTGTTATTTTAAATAGTCACTGTCACCCAAATATGGGGTAATTACTTACACCCAAGTTCTAGCAGAATTTGAGTTTTTTCTCCCACAAATTCCAAGATTATGCTCCCCCCAACTCGGCAGCTTCGCACTCTGGCTCCGCCTGCCTATCTCGTTGTCAATTAGCTAGAGTTCGAGAGCCCAGTTGTTCAAAGCACGATTAAGTAGATCCAGGATTATCTGTGAATATCCCCCCGATTTCAGTTTTGTAATTTTTCAGTGCAGGTTTTCTGTGCATATTCTTGTTCACTTTGTCCTTCAGTTTTGACGACCTGAATCTAAAACTTTACAAAACACATCGAGCAGTGAAAAACACTTATACCAAAGATATTTTTCACGGGGGGGGGGGGGGGGGGGGGGTGTAAACAATGCGTAGTCTAAGGGCTGAGCAACCTCTCGGGCATATAATTATTGGCCTTTTTTATGCTAGCGCCTCGCTCGCGCGTCCATACTTTTAGCTCTTGTCGCTCGATGAGTTTTCCTCTTCCGTTTTGCCTGGTTGTGTTTTGTGCACGCTCGGCTATCGCCTTCCAAATGTTCAGCTTCTTACTTATGACAGTTAAGTTCCTGACGTTCAAAACATCCTCTGGGCTTTCCGTGCCTTGTCAAACCGCGCAGTTGTTCAGTCGAGCTGGGGGGGGGGCAAGTTCTCCATGACAATGGCGTGCAAGCTTCTCCGCCGGTCATGGTCAGGCGAGGTTTTCTTCGTCTCCTTCTGGTTATGTTGCTTTGCATCATCTTCTTTGGAGTTATCGGTTCCGCACTGCTCGCCTTTTACCGGGGGGTTGTATACTTCTTTATTTTGCTAGTTTCGTTTTGGGGGATAGGTCTGTTCATTTGCGTATTGTTTGTTACAACCCAGTCTGATTTCATTTGCATATTGTTTGTTAACGTCCAGGTCCTGTGTTTATTTGCATATTGTTTTTCACGTTAGCTGCTGCTTCCCATTCCCTCATGGGAATTTGTTCTTTTAGCCTCGGCTCTAGTTTTGCGCTCTGCGGGCCGTTGCGGTCTTTACCGGCGGATGGCATTTTATTCCGCTTTTCGGTTTTCCGGTTCTAGTAAGTCCGCGTACTTAGCTCGCGTGTTTTTTGTGCATTCTGTCTGTATCACTATGCACATCGTTTTTGGCGCGGTTCCGCCTGTTTGTCAGCACCGTGTCTTTAGGCCCAGTTTCACTACGACCGTACTGGGGGCACCATGAGCCGGAATCGAATTCGATGAATTAAGTTCATGTGAGGTACGGCGTCTGAATCAATTCGGAACGGCTGAATGAATTCGGATCGGCATCAGCGTTTCTTTCCGCAGCCTGGCTTTAGTCCGGGAATAACGCTTGTGGAGACCGGCCTTTGATTTTCAGACGTCCGTGTGGAGCTTCACTCTGAGCCGAAAGCAATGACAATAATTATTATAAATGTATTTTCAGTATAACATCAATTTTCCCCTATTAAAATTAAGTTCGGCTGAATTTAAGCTCGGCGTCTGAATCAATTCAGCCGTCTAAATTAATTTAGGTCGGCCTAAATATCGAATTCGATTCGGCCCGATGTGAAGTACGGCGTCCTGAACTGGGTCCTTAGTTGTTGTTCACGTTGGTGGTGCCGCTGTTTTAGCCGGTTTTTATTTTATCTTGTTCCTATGCTTTTATGTTTCACAGGTTCAGTCTTTCTTCTGTCGGGGGCGTTTGCTTCCTCTTTGTCAGCCAGCCTGGAGTAGTAATTGGGCCTGGATTACTAGTTTATATCCGTGAAACATCACGGGTAAGGAAACTTTTTTTTCAGTTTATGGCCTTTCCTTCCCATGAGTCACTACAATATGGGCGTCCACACGTTCGCGTGGACTACAGACGAGGAAATGAAGGAATTATCCGTGCATTTGGAAATATCTTGCAAGGGCAAAAGAAAAATCCTATAACTTTTACGGGGATTTGTACACATCGAACTTCACAGAAACGTCATATTGTGTCGTGAACGTTTGACTTTCATAAAGGGTCATCTTCTATGCGACGATTATTTGGCCGTGACTTCAGCAAGATTTTGAAGAGAAATGTGATGGAGATATGGATAATCGTGGCAAATCGGATGAAAGTTATCACCTCTGGAAGTAAGTAAACCTGTATCTGTGTAGCCGTTTTTGAGTTAGATGGGTAGATTTCCACAGATGTCCAAACTCATTTTCGAGTCGTGTGTTTCGACTAATGAAAACACATCATTTTGGCTGTTGGTCGTTTTGGTTCGACCGTAGTTTGAGGTTTGTTGGGTCACCGTCTGTTCGACCGTTACTATAATGTTTGGTCGTGTGTTCGAACCTGTAGTTTTGGTTGTTTGGTCGTGTGTTCGACACTCTCGCTCAATCTTTGGTGTCGTGTCTCTCGACTGTAGTTTGGCTGTTGGTCGTGTGTTCGACCGTCACTGAAATATTTGGTGCGTGTGTTCGACCGTAGTTTGGCTGTTTGGTCGTGTGTTCGGTAGCCGATACATGTTTTGGTCTATGTGTTCGACTGTAGTTTTGGTTGTTGGTCGTGTGTTCGACCGCTCGCTCCAATCTTTGTTCGTGTGTTCAACTGTAGTTTGGGCTGTTGGTCGTGTGTTGGACCGTTACATTTTTGGTCGTGTGTTCGACTGTAGTTTGGTTGATGGTCGTGTGTTCGTCTGTTACATTGTTTGGTCATGTGTTCGACCGTAGTTTGGTTGTTGGTCGTGTGTTTGACCCTCGCTAAAATCTTTGGTCGTGTGTTCGACTGTAGTTTGGCTGTTGGTCGTGTGTTCGACTGTAGTGTTGATTGTTGGTCGTGTTTTCTACCCTCGCTAAAATGCTTGGTAGAGCGTTCAACAGTTGTTTGGTTGTTGGTCGTGTATTTGACCCTCGCTAAAATATTTGGTTGTGGTCCGACCTGAGAAAGAGTCTGGCCATGTGCTCGTCCTGAGAAAGTTGTTCATCGTAGTTGGATCTGAAAAAGCATTTGGTCGTGTGCTCAACCTGAAAAAGAGTTTGGTCTTCCGGTCTGTCAACCTTAGGGCAGTTTAATTAGGTCCTATGCTGGCGTGAAAAGAAAACAAATTGGTAATTCTCATCATACACGCGATTGTTCATATGTCGACCTTAGATTATGGTTGTGCACCGGTCCACTTCCCGAATTTGTATTGTTTTCTGGTTTTCACTTCTACCTTTGGGTTTCACTTGCCCCTTCCCCCCATTGGCTCTGCCATGACCAGAAGGGTAAATTCCTAAACAAAAACCCTATACCTGTCTTCGGACGGGTTCCTGGTCCGGCTCAGCTGGTGGATATGGGCCATCCCTTCCCCATACAAGTCACCATGGGTTTTTCATTTTATTTCATACCTGGTGTTAGCTATTATAGGACTGGTTTCCTCATACTTGTTTTTTCCTACATGTACCTTGGCACAATTTAGATACATTATAACTCAATCTTTATAGGGGAGGGGGAAATCCTGCCGGCTGGGCCGGACCTTGCCCTCACTCGTTTACATAGTTTGTTTCGGAGGTCTTGTGTCGCGCATGATATATATCAGGACTTTTCACTTACACTTAAAAAAAGTTTGGTCGTGTGTTCGACCTGAAAAAGAGTTTGGTCATGTGTTCGACATGAAAAACAGTTTGATAGTGTGTTAGACCGCAGTTTGTTTGTTGGTCACATGTGTTCTTTCGCCCTGAGAAAGAGTTTGGTTGTGTGGTCTACCTGAGAAAGAATTTGGTCTTCGGTCTGTCAATCTTAGGCCAGTTATGTCCGCATAAAATAGAACAGATTAGCAATTGTCTACATACATCTACAGTAATAAAGCGATTGTTCAGTTGTTGACCTAATAGATTATGATTGTGCGTCGCTCCCAGCATTTGTAATTTCTTTCTGGTTTTCTCTACTACCTTTGGGTTTCACTTGTCCCTTCCCCCCATTGGCTCTGCCAGTGACCAGAAGGGTAATCTAAATATAAACCCTATAACCTGTCTTCGGACGGGTTCTGGTCCGGCTCAGCTGGTGGATTTGGGCCCTCCCTTTCTCATACAAGCTGTTACCAGGGGTGTCCTCTTTATCTCCGTTTTATTTTCATGCCCAATGTTAGCTTTTATTGGAGTTTCCTCACCCTACCTTAGCATTATTTCTATACAACTCTATCTTCATTGGGGAGGGGAATCCTGCCGGCTGGGCCGGACCTTACCCTCACTCGCTTACATAGTTTTGTGTCGGAGGTCTTGTGTCGCGTATAATATAATCAGTGCGACCTAGCAATCCTTTATTCTTGTAGAAGGGGTTTTTCTGAGTTTTGGGGAGAAGTGTTGGTTGGTCAAGTAATTAAAAGAGGTGTTTTGGGGATAGTGGTTTATTCTTCTCGTCAGTAAAAGAACTTAGGTCGGTGGCTAAATCTTGCCACCCATAACTTAGCCTTGCCATGGTTTTGTTTGCAGTGATAATGCTTTACAATCTGCTCTTTATTCCGACCTCAACAATTTCTATGATTTTCCTAGTTCTATTTATCCCATCTATATCATTATACAGCTTATAAAATGTTTTGAGTTTTTAGCTGCTGAGCCTCTTTGGTACATTGGGTCTAATAGACTCCTTTATGGGTCGCCACTACCAGCTTTCCCATAACTTAACTCAGCCATTAGAGAGCATAGTAGAACGCAGTGACAATATATCCATATTCTCACTGGTTAACAATGCGTATATAAGGGCTGAGCATACCTAGCAATAATTATTGCCTTTTATGCTAGCGTTTCTTTCGGCACATTTTGGGGTCTTGGGTTTGGTCTGCTGTGCTCTCGGCTCTCTTGGTAGTCGTCATTTTCCTTTTCCCTCCCCCCCACCCTTTTTCCTTCTATCCCCCTTTGGATCATGACGCCACTACCAGCTTTCCCATAACTTAAAGGAGAACGGAAGGTGAAAAACGAAGTTTTGTAACCACTTTTTAAATAAAGTAAATGATGTATCTTACTAAAATTTGTAAATATTTGTCACTATAATCCATTGGTAAACTTGTTATGGACTGTAAAAGGCTCGCAACAATGACACGATGTACGTCCGACCATTTTGTCCGCCATTTTGAAGGCATGGGCGCTAAGCATGACGTCATTGTGCTCACTCGCAAATGCGTCAAAACTCAAAATAAATACTCCCCGTTGTGATAGAAAATCATGGTTCATTCGTTGTTGTGGGCTTTTCGAATAGAACTCCCAAGGACTCTAATATAGGAAAGGAATAAGTTAACATCGCCTGCCATTAAAAGATAAAGCCCTTTTAAATAAATTGCTTGCTCAGATAAAGAGAGAATATTTGCCGCAAATTTTTAATGAATTTACTAAACTCATCGAGAAATCTGTGGAAAATCAGTTGCAAAATACAGGGACGGCTATAATTACACAGTACATAATCTATATTATCCCAGCATTAAAGGGGCACTGTCACAAGGACGCATGCGCCAGTCTCGCGAGTCGAACTTGAAAAGGTTGGGCCAACTTTTTCAAGTTTGAGTTGCCAAATCCAAAATGGCGTCGACTAGTGGCGGCGGCGGACACGGTGGAAAGCGTAGCAATTCAGGGCGAAAAAAGAATATTCAATACCCCGACAAGAGCCAAGAGAGAGTGGACAAAACCCCATAACGCATTTATCTTGAAGATAACAGTTTCAAAACATGGCTTGAAGCGAAATTCGTTGCAGGTCACGAAGGATACAGTGATACGATACCGGCAGCAGTTCGAACATTTTTTTTCGAACGGTTAGTAGCAGCCGTTCGGCTTGCTAACCGTTCGGGTAGTGAACGGCTTTTAGCCTTTCGAACGGAAAGCCGTGTTGTACGTTTTCGCGTGAGAGGTCACAGCTGAGGTCACATCTGTTTTCGATCACTCGTCTCCTCAAAAACAAATGTGTCGCGCCGTTCGAAAAAAATATTCAGCCGTTCCAACGGCTGCTGCTACCCGTTCAGAAAAAAATCTTCACCCATTCGAAGCTAAGCCAGGTTATCCGTTGAGAAAAAATATTGAGCCGTTCAAACGGCAACGGTTATCCGTTGAAAACTTATGTACGAATGGATAAATCTAAGCTTGGCTGTCGAAAGTGCGTTGCGTTACGGCCGTTGCAAAAATATTTTGTATGCAAATCATTTTTCGGAAATACGTATGCGAACAGCGCACGCTGTTACAGTAAATATTACGACTTTATCTGTTTTACAAAATCGTGATTAGAAACAAAATACATGCAAATATTTTCACTAACCGTCATTATGGAATGGCGGCCAAATAATTTATGGTCGACAGGAAGTGAGCAGTTTTTGCGCATGCGAATCCGTGACAGTGCCCCTTTAAAGGATAAAAACGATCATAAATGTTTCCGTCGTGGTACCTACATATTATTTTATACAGTCCCACGGCGCTCTTATTCGAGTCCTCGCCTGACCTAATTAAGCCAACAATTGCCGTCTCCAACACTTCTGTTTTGCGAACAGATCATTTCGAAAACTAGGATGGCTGAGTTATACAGCTAAGAGGGGTATCTTCCTCCAGATCTGAGCCAAATAATGAAAACATAGCATTGCAAAATTCGTAACCGAGTGTAAGTGTACATGTCAGGGTTTACAAGACACGTATAAACAATAACAACATAGAGCAACACAAAATAAAATCAAACACGACAAATGAATCGTTTCTAAATCAGTATGTTTATTATCCTTTTAATTAACAATATTCACCTGCTATTTTGTCATAGCTTCGTCGATCTCCTGGCAGTACACACACTCTATTCTTGCTGAATTTTCCAGTTTTCGATTCGATATGTTCACAAGTACACCATTGTGGTGTTTCCTCCTTGTGCGATCTCGTCCTGGCTTTCAGCTGCTTCAGTATGCTCTCCGTCGGAATCCGAGAGATCTCACATGGGCTCGAACGAATACGGTTCAAACTCAGCCGTATTTATGGATGTATAAGCGAACGGTATCTAATAAATAATTCTCATAAAGTGACTGCAAATCCAAGAACGTGCAAGCGATCGATCGAAGCACAACCTCGATTCCAGGCTCTCTCTCCTTTTCCTCCCTTGTTGTTGAGTAGAGAGACCCTGGTTGCGGCTGGTCACGTGACCACCCAAATTCTGGGTGGTAAAATAATATATTCGGTGGGAGGGGTGGTAGAGTGTTAGAGTTGTTGCTGTGACAAATCTACCATGTGAGGGTGAGAGCGTTGACTCTGAGTCGCAACTCGCAGACGCAGCAGGTCTTCAAACAAGTCGCAAGAAAAGCAAGCACCAAAAAAGTTTGTTACATAAGGCTTTATACATGTGGTTATTCAAAGCTTCTACAGACTTTGCCAGGCCGTTTGCGAAGATCACTTCGATAATCTTTTCTCGGAAACTGCTTGCGTAATTCTCAGAACTGCACAACTACGACGATCGATCGGACGTTTTACAACGGAATTTTGTCCACGGAAGAAAGCGGATCATTTCAAGAATTAAGTTTACATGTAAGCTTGGTATGTGAACAGCTTTTAGGTAACGAGTTTAAGTGATCGTTAAATTGTATTCACTGCAAAAACTGCCGATGGAAAAAAATTCCTTCCTACAGTCCGTTTGACATATTTAGTGCCATACAAGGTTGTTGATTTTCAAGGAACCGCTTCGAGCGGTTGTTGTAGATTTTTTGACACCAGAAAACTATATTATGGTCAAACTAACACAGAATCAGTTAGAGAAAATAGTAAGCTACTCTTTTATCCTAAAATTTGGACTATTTCGCTCCAAATGAATTTGTAAATAAATGCCGTTGTGTTTTAATTTAGTGAGTTTGCAGGGTCAGCTGTGAACGAGCTCGCCAAGCTTATTGTTGTTTTCAAAGTTGGTTTGAGACCAAGGTGTCTGGTCTACAACCTCGGTTTAGCTTTACGATCATGAACCTGTCTACTTAGTGTAAAAGTGAATGAAGTCGATGGTTCATCGTTATATTAAATTGAGCCGGTAGCTTATAAAGTTTGTGTTCGCAAAGCGAATTTTCCATTCTCGTAATTTTCGCGCCGCTGCTTTTGTGGCTCGAAAATATCCGTCACGTATACATGTTCATGTCATGAAGTTGTAAAGAATAAAAACAAATGTTCGATACAATAGCCTGTTTCACTTTTAACATAATCTTGCCGTATAAAATGCTGTTCCATTTTGAACCAAACTCGATTTGCCCCTTCGATCCCTTGGTTAGTAATTATTGTTCACCTTGACAAAACGGCCTCAAAGACCCACCCTCCCTGCGGTATTGTTTGTAACCGCATAGTCACGTGACCAGCCGCAACCAGGGTCTCTCTACTCAACGACAAGGGAGGAAAAGGAGAGAGAGCCTGGAATCGAGGTTGGATCGAGCAAAGAGTGCATTGACGTCACGACATGGTGAACCGTGTATCCTTATTTGGAAGTAACCAGAAGAGAAAGCACACAAAATGGCGGACATTCAATTCCGGCGAATGCTGTTAGATTTCAGTCGTATTTGCAGTGAAATATATATTTTTTTCGCTCGTTTCTTCGAAAATTATAGTTTCTAGTAGTTATTTTACTACAATTCTAGTTATTACGAAAATTATACTCTGTAGCCTTCCGTTCTCCTTTAACTCAGCCATTAGAGAGCATAGTAGAACCAGTGACAATATATCCAAATTCAAACATCGATTGACTTTTAATCCTGGAATAGCGTTAATCGGCTTTTGAACAACCGGGCCCAGGTGTAGATTTGTAACAAATCTGGTAGCATCCGGCTAATAACACTCTTGATGCGTGCGTGACTGCAATAATGACAAAAGATGACGTAATGTCTTATCTTATCTGTTCAAAACCCATACGGGCCACATGGGCTATCGATCCATGTCTAAACCCACAAAACCCAACCATAGAAGTTTAACACAATTCCTACATTTGCCAGAACATTAAAATAACAGGAAATTAATTCTCGAAACACGTGTAATTCAACTGCTCATTCACGGGTTAACGTTTCAGTCAAAACGTGCGTTCACGTGCACGTGAGAGGAATCACAAATCAAATATAAATCTTACGCTTCACGTAATCGATTGATCTTGCGAAATCTTGCGAAAAGTTATGAAAACTGTTTGGAAGCATGGTGAATTTTAAGCTTGGTAGAAATATGAGTAAAAAGTTCACCGGAACACTTCCGAGAATTTCCGAAAGATGACCCGAACCCTTCCGAGGATTGCCGAAGATTTACGAAAATTACTCGAGGTCCTCCAAGGTTCTCCTTACATACATACATACATACATACATACTTTATTGAAGCTCCCTAAGTGGGTTTTTCAGCATCAAATACAAATTTAAATTAATTAAGAATATAAATACAATAATATAGTAATTACAATAAATATATTAAAAAATATTACAAATGTAGGAAATTAATCTAATAACAAATTAGCAAGATGACGCTTAAAATTCTTAGGACATTTTAAAGACTTAATATTACTGTTTAAGGAATTCCTCAGAGTTTTGCCCCTCTTGTAAGCAAAAGAGCGCTGACCAGTTGATAGGCGGCAAAAGGGTTATGTCCAGGGTACTAGACGATCGAGTTTGTCTGTCATGGACGTGGGAACGTAATTTGAACTTATTTGCAAGGTAGTCTGGGACAAAGTTGTTGATGCACTTGTGCATCATTCAATATGAGTCTCTCTTTAATAGGAAGCCAGTTCAATCATCGCAGCCCTTCAGAAATATGATCATACTTTCTTAAGGCCTAGAATAATTCTCCTTTGGAAGGAGAGCAGATATTTTCCGATAGTCTCCTGAAGAAAGGGCAAAATTAGTGTGATTAAGACATCTGGTGATCTTCGGCAATCTTCGGGAGTCAATAGGAAATACTTCCGATCACGTTCTAAAATCTTCGGAAGACTTGAAGATTTTCGAAAAATCTTGGAAATCATCTTCGGAAATTTTTGGAATGTTCGGGTCATCTTCGGAAATTGTCGGAATTCTTAGTAAATTACTCAGCTTCGGGTGCTGTCCTGACTGTTCTGGACATTTTCGGGAATCTTTGGACCCCGTCAACCATCATGCAACCCTTGATCACTGTGTATTTTCCTATCATTCTGGAATCCTAACTGGGAATTCTTACTCAATCCTAACTGCGATATATTTGCTCATGTTTATTAACTATATTATGTGATGATGAATATATGAATGAAATCATAATATATATATGAACTGCGGAAATGGAATGAAATGAATATATGATCATTGTGTTATTATTTAAATTGTTAAGGCTGAAGGCAGCGATAATGCAGGGAAACGAGGGCATGTTTTCCATTGATTTGACAAGTCCGTCGCCCAAGAAAAGAAGTGCAAGGTACTAGCTTCTGTTAGTGTTTTTAATTATGAACGATAATTAACATTATTATTCGGCTAAGTCTTCTTTTAGCTTTGAATGTGAGTAATTTCAGAACGCACCTGTTCGGCCTTTGTCGCCTATCCTTTAAAACACGATTGATATTGCGCTCTTTTTGAATTTTAATTGGTGAAAGATCAATCCTCTAGTGATGGGCATCTATGGTATCCTTGTAAACGATAAACTTCAACCTCAGTAGAATATACAAGATACAGCAAATGTAGTTTTAATAACCGTAACTCATGTAGTTCTCTGACTGAATTTAGAATTGATTGCATCACGGTCATCCGACGCAACTAAGCCTTTACAAGCCATGTTTTTAAATTTCATTTTCCCTGTTTCGTTCAGCTCTGTAGATTTTTCCTCAGGGTGATCGTCAGTACAGAAAGGAAGATGTGGAAGGACTCCACACTGACTGAATTACTGAAGGTATTCCTTTCTTCCATTTTTATTTCCCTGCTCGAGACAACGACTATGTCAGTGCAGAATTTTGCACAAGGTTATACTGAAGCTCAATATATAAAAATGCCGGATAAATAAATATGATGGATAACATTCTTCGCAAACCATATATATTTTCTCTTTAACAGGATGACAAGCTCATGACTTATTTCTGATAGTGACAGCACTGGAGGTAGCGAAGACAGCCTAGAACTCTGGAACGAGGATCCCCACACTACCTGTCTATTCGGTAGGCCGTCGGAATGGAATAACTACAGAGGAAGCCGTCGCCATCCTCCTAGACCAGAAAATCGACAGAGCGCGAGTAGCAAAAGCAGTTCCAACATCAGTGTCCAAGAATACAGTATTCATTGTGGACATCGAGTCGCCTCATGTCAAGAGCGTGAAAATAAATGTAATTTTTACAAATGTAATTCCTTATTTTTTAGTATAGTAGGTCTCACAATCAGCCCTTTGGCTGCCTTTTTACCAACCTACTCATCAAATAAAGTATGTATGTATGTATGTAAGTCTGTTGGCGGACGACCTAGGTGTGTGGAAAGCAACGGGCACCAAGACGTTCTGCTGTACTTCAAAGAACCAACAAAATCGAACCACTGATGAAAGCCTCAGAGTCCATGTTTGGTGTAGTTGGCGTATACCGTTGCACCTGCTCATTTTTTCGTAACCAAAGCGACCCCGAGTTGTTGCGAATAATTATATATTTAAAAGGCATTGGCAAATCAATGACACGTCTCAATTTTTTCAAGTAATAAAATTCATAGCGTCCTATTATTCAGTTGTGCGCTGTCGTATACAAATATATGTCCCTTTACAAGTATATTCTCTTTAAGGTGGTGATGGGAAACAACATAGTAGCTTTGCTCTAGTATGTGTTCGATGGCGCGGAGAAAGAAATAAAAGTCAAGCCGCATGGAAACGCCAAGAACAGCAAGCTATTCTATCGCACATCGGAACTCGCCAAAAACATTCGCCAAAGGACGCTTATCATAAGAGCATTGAAGAAAATGGTGGAATTTTGCAGTTAAAGTCTTGTGGGTGGTCATGCACGAAATGTCAAACAGTTGACCAACATCAAGCGAAATAATCAAGAAGGAACCGACGATGAGTTTGTAGAGCTGCTACATATGTTGAAGGAAGATGCCAGAGATCCAGAAACTGCTTTCGTGAGAAAAGTGGACAATTCGACCGACCCGTGCATAGTCCTTGCCTCCAACCAACAGCTACGAGATGTTGAACGGTTCTGTACAAATCCGGCAAAATTTAGCATTCTCGGTGTAGATGCTACATTCAATTTCGGGAAGTTCTACGTCACTTTGACGATGTAACCGTCACTTGCTCCTTTGTACCAGGGAAAATTGCCACCCAGTAAGAATTGGACCCACGCTACTCCACCACAGGAAGGAGGCAGGTAGCTACTACGAGCTTGCGTCCACCATGGTGAAAGCTCCACGCCCCCACTCAAAACGTCCTCGTATATGGGACAGATGGGGAGAAACTTAGCCTATGGCTTTGGAAGGCCTCTACCATTCACATTGCACCTTATGTGCAACATTCACATGAAGGACAACATCGCCAGCAATTTATCGGAGCTTGGGATCCAAGCACCTGTTGCAGAGGAGTATCGAGTAGATATCTTGGGAAAGAACATTGGTAGTACTCGTCGGCCTGGGCTTATCGATGCTTTGAATACTGCCGAGTTTGACACCATGTTAAAGTCTTTAAGTGAGAAATGGGAAAGGAGACACCCAATGGGAGGACGTTTCCTGAAGTACTTCACTAAGTACAAGGCAGAAGAGATCAAGAGAACCATGACGGCTGAAGTCCGTTCTATGCATATATGGCTGGTCTTGGTTTCCCTCCAAGTGTGTATGATCAGAACGGCAAAGAATGCATGAATTCCGTCCTCCAAAGGGAAAAAGACAACACCGGAAATAAACGATTGTCTCTTCCGCGATGTGCTAGACTTATTTGCACGACCGTAGACAGACAACGTACTGAAGAGCAGTTAGCCCTGATTGGAATTGGGGATTTGAAAGTTGATCCATTGTATGCCGACCTTTCCGTTAATGAGACAACCTTTTACCGAAAATCAACGCAACAGAAGCAGGCGGTACTAAAGAAATTCAATACACTAGCGGCCCCTTAGGCCATATTGGGTAACGATTATTGCACTTTGCAGATATAAACGGATAACTGTAATATACCTCACCCAAACCTAAGTCGGCACGAGATCCCCCTCCAACTAAAGAACAGAGGTTCCACTTAGATTCCACTACCTACATGTACAGATCCCCTCTTATCACAGTGTACCAGTGCATGTCACACACCACTATAGACAGTGCTTTTAGTCTATTGTTTCCAATGAGTTGTCGATAGTAAAACAATTTAAAATGCAAGGCTAGTACTATGGACATTTAAAAGGGCAGGTTTACATAATTCATTTGTTTTAAGTGTTTCCTAATCCGTTGTGATTGTGTGTGTCCGTTCCATGTCACACGGCATGTCATTACCACACAAGACAGTTCACAATTCCGCATAGGACAATTTTAGCACTGAACGTGCAGTTTCCCAATTCCATATGTCCACCTATGTTAGTCCATTCTTTCCAAAAGACGATGGTCTTGTATTTTAAAGCGTTCCAAAAGTGCAATTTCACAATGATAAAATGCCCCACCGCCAGGGAGAAACAAATGTCCATTCGACCTGAATGCCAAAACACTAATAAACGTGCAACTACTGTAATTAGCATGATATCCTGCCTAAAACCAGCCCGCCACGATAAGATAAATTAATATAAATGTTCCGATTGTAAAACAGTCTGTCTTATCAAGGAATATTGACTTGACACTCTTGACCTCTACAATACACACAGTTTTGGGAATGCAAACAATTTTGAAAATAATCAGAACTCAATCAGGCTTATTTTCACCTTTTGACATCACATATTAAATTCTATTTTCATTATATTATCAAGGTTTGTGTGTTGACGGTATGCGTAATCACTATTGAGTTTAAAAATAAATTGTTTAATGTTTGAATTTCCATCATCTTAACTTAAATAATTTCCTTCCTTTTTCCAGAGATGAAGACCATCGAAGTTCATTGTGTTTTTTAGACAACCGCGAGTAGACAAAGACACTCATGTGGCTAGCAGATGTGTCATGTTGGAGCATAAATTTCACTCAAGTTACTCGCTTTATCAATATATATTTCGCCAGTTTTTAATTTTAGTCATAACATTTTGTTTCGGAAATTTCAACAATAAGTTGTAGAAATTGTCCTTTCCCTAAAATGTCCTGATTTGGGGCTATTCACGCCAGTGACTTCTGGTGGTTATATTCCGAATTTGGGCGCTACACGCATGCGTCTTTTGCACAAGTAGCTTGTAGTGTACCATAAGGGAAACCGCGACACAAAAGAAAAAATATATACCTTGCGCCATTGCAGTAGTATTTGAAGCGTTGTTAGAAGCAAAATCTTGAAATTTAATTTTCCATACGTTTCTTTAAAATTTCCAAAAGTCAACATCTTAGGAGAGTGGTTCAAGTGGTGCCATGACAAAAACTCGCCATACCATGATATTGTGTCACGCAATATATTGCGTTACCCAATATAAACATAGGCACGCAAAGGCGTGCAGGAGTTATTTTTTATTATTATTACTATTATTATAATTATTATTATTGTGGTCCACACTATAAAAACGATCGAAAATGGCATCAGCGTTTTCAAAGGTCTCCGTTTTCATCAACGCACACGAAAAAACGATGGGCATTCAAAACGGTGTGTTTTGATACCATCCCATGCAAGTATGTGATAAATTCATGTTGTTTATCCCAAATTAAATGTTTTATCCTTATTTTCCATTTGCATGGATCGTGATAGGGCTAAAAGAAGAAAATAAATGTACAGGAATTTTTAGGCAATAGTTTAAACTGAACGCAAAAAATAGCTTATGAAATAAGGATGGGATAAATTATCACATGGGTTAGAGAAGAATCCAAAACTATCATATTACATAACAAAAGTATCATATTACATGGGTTCGGCAAGAAAAACAATCGTATCATGTTTACATATGTTCACAAGGAAAACAACATCATCTTATACACTTGGGAACAAACAAAGACAAATGCTGTAGGAAATCGACCCACACAGAAGGGAAAAAATAACATTATAACCATAAATTTTCCTTTCATTTCTGCAATGTCGCATGGTGCACAACAAACATCAGGTATCTGATTGGTTATCATTAACTTGAACTTTGTACCGGTACAAGTAGCTAAAATAAAATTCCTTTTGCCGTACAACTTCTCCTGCACAAGTCTAAGCTACGTCCCAGAAACAGCGATCAGAACAGAAATACCAGCTGGCTTTTCTTTCACTGGTTGTTTCCTGCAGCCCAAAATAACACATTTGGAAGTCAAGGTTATTTCTAATCTTTCGAACTGAAGTAAAAATAAATCTCAAATGACTGAGGTTTTTAAGAAAATTATGCTCAAAAGTAGAGTCTGTAATGTGTTTATTTGAGAAACCGTGGGAACCAAAGCTTCTGATTGGTCAGTCGGTAATTCGATTTACAAAGTCAGCAAACCTGTTTAAACATGCAGGTAATGTTGCCCCCTGCCTCAAAAGCCAAGATTTCATCGTCAATAATATCAGAATGTCGGATGACAATTTTTCTGTTTTCGTCCTGTTCGTGGTTTGTGATATATAAAGGACTTTGTAGTTTAAAACATGAAAATATTAGAAAAGGTGGAAATTTACGAAGCGTTGTCTCGCATAAAAGCGTGAGTTTGCTCCAACTGAACATATAAGTTTATGAAATGAAGACCTGTGGAGAAAAAATGGGGTTTCAGAGCAACATCTTTGCTATCGATCAGTGATGAAGACCACCATGTAGAACTTAGCATTCAAACTATCATTGAACTTGATCAACATATTTATTTCGTGCGACCTAGAAGCTGAGACTGGGCAAAGGAAGTACCAGGTTACATTTATATCTAGAAGGACTTTGTGTACGATTCTGTGAAGTATAAAACTTGACAAATTGTCGCCCTTTGTTGTTTTTGTCTAGGTCTAACTTTTTCGCTTGCTATACGATCGACCGGTTTTCGACTTATAATCCTCCGGCTGCCTGTCATTTTGCAAGCCTTATATAATCTGATATAAATGCTTCCATTATTTCACACTTTAGTCTGCATGTTACCCTGGTCTGCAGTCTTAACCTAAGCCTGTATTTTTTACCCCCGGTCTACAGTCTGGCGTTTTACACTGACCGTTCGTACTTTCTGAAACTATTTACGCCCGAGCTGAGTACAAAAATCCGTCCAAACGACCACAATTACCCCATTGTTATCCTTCTCAGCCCTTAATTCATCTCGGTGGGCGGTTTTATTTGTCAACAACCCATAGAAATCTTACTATATCAGAAGATAATGGTTCCCATGCGATTTCTATACACCCTTTGAATATTTATCACTTTCCGTGTAAATATTCGTTTCCTTTCTAAAGGACTGGTTATGGCAGCTGTGATCCCTCAATCACACTTCATTATCCCTTGTTCAGTGGAGGGAAATTTCAGTTTGTTCCATGGACCCCCCTTCCTTTTCAAAAATATATCGCTGTTTTCACCTCCCCAATTTCAATTCCAACTCCTTTGGCTCTTGACCATACCGTACTTAAATCTCTGAATGATACTTATAATTTCCTTGACTCTGACTTGACTGTTGATAATGTATGTTAATGTATGTATAAGAATGACCGCAGTGCATGCATGTATAATTACCCATGACGCCATGAGGTATTAGTTCTTCCATGTGCTCGAGTTGTCATGACGATCGTTTGGTCATTAAACAGACTTGTTGAGTTTATCTTTCGCCTCTTAATTCGCTGTGCTTTGAAGTAATCAACATGGTGGCAGCGGTGGGATCGATTTAACCGAATGGCGACCTCAGAATCCGGACAGTTCAGAATTCCACCCCCGCTAGAGGTGAATTCGGGAAACGTAACCGAGAATTATAAACGATGGAAACGGCAAATGGAGGTATATTTGGCCGCTTCTGGCGCATCCGCGAAGGATAAAAAGGTACAAACTGCAATCATTTTGAATTGTGCAGGCCCTCAAGTGCTCGAGGTGTATGATAATGTTGTGTGGGAAGATGCCGATGATAAACATAAACCTGATAAGGTACTGGAAGCCTTAGAGAAGTACTGCAATCCGAGAGACAATGAAGTCCTCGAGTCGCACAGGTTTTGGAACATTCCGTACCAAGAGCCGTTTGAAAAATTCCTCACGGAGCTCAAAACGAGAGCAGCGTCCTGCAATTTTCAGGAGAAAGACAGGATGATGAGGGATAAGATTGTGTTTACTGTAACAGGAAAGCTTCAAGAGTTACTCCTTAGGGTTGATGGTTTGACCCTCGAGAAAGCAGTGAAAATATGTAGGGCTTATGAACAGTCCAACAAGCAAGTCAAGGAGTTTAGAGACAACCCAAACCTCTCAAGCTCAGCGACGAAAGTGAACAAAGTGACTCGGAGACCCACTCCAAAAGCGCCTGGTAGCCAGAAATCTACAATTGGCAACGGAAGTACAAAGAAAGACAAAGGAAGAGTGAAAATAGTCTGTCAATACTGTGGTTATGAACATGAAAGAAACAAAGAGAAATGTCCTGCATGGGGGAAGACATGTGACAAGTGTAAAGGTCGAAATCATTTCCGATCCAACTGCAAGAAAGTGCATGCAGTGTCGCAGTCCCAAGATGGTGATGATGATTATGATGACCAGTGGCTCATGGCTGTAAACCATAAGGAAGAGTGTATTAATGCCACACTAACTATAAACGAACATGACGTCAGATTTCAACTTGACAGTGCAGCTGATGTTAACACCATCTGTCAGAAACATGTAAGGAAACACCAAGTGTCTCCAACAACAGTGCGTCTGAACATGTGGAACAAAACTAACCTGAAACATCTTGGGGAAACACTCCTCAAAGTCATGAACCCCCGTACTTATGGCGTTCAATTTCCGCCAAAATTCAATGTTATAAATTCAGCATCCTATTTTTAATTTCTTGTTATTTTCACTATTCAACATTCAAGTTTATACATTTTGATATACCTCGACTAAACTTTGTAGTACTTATTACAATTCAACTTTGTACTTTTTACGATTCAACATTTTAGATTGTACAATTCAACATCGTACTTTTCATAATTCAATATTGTAGTTTCAAGAATTCAACATTGTACTTTGTACTTTGTGTAATTCATGATTTAACATCGTACTTTGTATTATTCGACTTGCTACTTCTGACAATTCAACATTGTAGTTTACGTAATTCAACATGCAAATTCACAACTTGCAAGTTTTCGATTTCCAACCGCAACCCAGTCGCGAGCCGTCAACGTGGGCTCAGTAATCTAACAAATTGACTCCCCAGCAGGGGAGATAAAGGTCAATCTACTCTACCCCCGACAAACTGATTTTTGTCATTCTGCACGTGATACGTGCAAGTACTGTACTTTCTAAAGATGGCGGATAAAGAGAAGTTTAATGCAGTGAGGTCAGCTCTTTTAAAAGCGGCCGACCGTCTTTCTTCTTTTCAACGTGAGACAACCCAGTTACAAGGTCTTTCTTCTTCACAACGTGAAGCACCCCAGTCACAAGGTAAGTTGTTTAAAAGCCGATGGATGTGTAACTCACGTGCTTGATAAAGTATTAAAGCAGTTTGAAGATCCGCCCCTGGGCATTTAGAAATACGTTTACCAGGTTTTACCACGATTAGAAGTCTAAAGAAATGTATAACGAAAAGTATAAAAATTACAATACGGTGAGGCCTGACTGCGGTGAGGCCTTAGGAGACATCAGAAACTCATAACTCATAACTCATAAGGGGAGTTTCTGGTGACATACGATATCGAAAATGAATAACTACCACTTTATGTTAAACTAATGTTAACAAAACTTAAATACACTTTTAGTTCGATCCGAGTAAACTGGTTAAAAACCAAGATGGCTCCATAAAGTTTTTACATCATTTGATTCTAAATTTTTTTATTGTAAGCTTAATTTATTCACATAAAAACTGTCAATAGAAAAATATATTAAGCTTAATTTAATATTTCTTGAAATTAATGGTTTAATAATAGTGATATTCATAATTGACATAAATTGGCACTAATAATAATATTGATAGTTTTCCTTATGTTACTTTTCAGCAAGTAAAATCAATACTGTTTCCATTGCTTCAGAGCAGCGGAAACTGTTTGGTTATAACCAAAGGCAAGGATTTGCATTCAAGGAGTAAATCCAATGGAAAGAAGGAAGCCAACATGCACTATTAAGTTTGTGTGCTTGCCATCAAAAGATGCTACAGGGCCACCATCTACAGTGAAAGAAAGAACAGATCTATGTAATGGTGGTCTAGGAGATGGGAGCATTACGTTCGCATCTCAAGATACTGTTTACAATGGTATACTTGCTTATTACCCTGCTTTGAAAGAAGCTGGGGGGGTTTGAGCTGTCCCTTTTCCAAAGGGGGGGTGGAGAAGATGGAGGATTCCCATGCCATCCAACCACCTCATGTGTCAAACCGGCTTAAAGAATTGGCTCGACAAGCCAAAATCTACATCAAACCCCTACAGAAGGACATACCTTTATGCCAACCATCAACATCAAAACTCAACTCAACTCTACAGGGTGAATCAAAAGTAAGTTAATAGTAAATAATAACCTTGGTCACTCGCAACTTACTTTTTTGTTAGTTTTTTTATGCCTCATGAATATATACATGCATAACAATATACAAATTGAACAGGCTCTTCAGCGCATAACTGATAGTTTTTATTATTTAAAACATACAGGTACAAGAATCCATTCCACTTATTGAATGCTTGATCTGTAAAGACTCTATCCCTATGAATGAAATGGTGCAACACCGACAGTTGTTCCATCCTGATAGATTTCCACCTGCGAAGGTAAAAATTAGCTAGATGTGTTAACATCAATTAAAGGTTTGTTATGAAACATATAATTTGTGTAAAAGCTGGATAAATTGCCCTATTTCATCATGACATCAAAATGAAAACAATCTATTGTTCAAACGCTAAGGACCATGGTTGCTGGAGGGGGACAAAAACAGCAATAATAACGCAAAGGATAAGATGATAAAATGCGTTTTTAGAACACTCAGAAAAAGCATCAAAAATATCAGAATCAAAAATATTAGCATCAAAATACAGTAAATATTGTGGGATAAACATCGATACATAAAATATTTGAAAACTGGAAAATTTAAAATCAATTATACTGACTGGGAAGGGATTTTGTTCAAATTTCATTTCCATTGTTCTTTGGCGATTTTGTCCCTCTTATAAACAAGCTGTGACATAATGAAACGGGACAACTTCATTAAGTTCCTTGCTTGATGGTGTCTCCTAGTTTATGACACAAATAGCATTGTTTCTTTGAATTTATTA
Source organism: Desmophyllum pertusum (assembly GCA_029204205.1). NCBI lineage: Eukaryota > Metazoa > Cnidaria > Anthozoa > Scleractinia > Caryophylliidae > Desmophyllum > Desmophyllum pertusum. Next base: position 4,452,628 of record MU825396.1, read on the forward strand.
TTTATTTCTATTTCAGAAGCAGAAAAAAGTAGATGCAACCATGATTGATTTGGGGTATGCAAATCTAATCACTACCTTTTACTCCCAAGAATGGGGGGAAACATTGTTTTGCCTGGGAGAAGAACCATCATCTGTTCTCCCTTCTGACAGAGGTGGAATTGAAACCCCTTGTACATGCATAATAGCTTTCTGTTTTAGCATGTTCAGTTGAAGTGGCCAATAATTTTATGTTACTACAGTAGGTTACAGAAAATGGTGTGGCGATACTTAAAGAAACTAATACACATGCATATTGTTTATTATTATATTTTTCTTTGCTCAGTGATGACGAAGGTTCAAGTGGAAATGATGATGATACAGATGAAGATGGACAGCTGCTTGGACAATCCAGTATTTTCCCCAAGTGATTCCCGTGAAAGGGTAATTGTTCAATTTGTGGTTTCACTAAAATATATGATGTGCTATTCTTCCCATCCCCCCATTAGCCATCCACCCCCTTCCCCCTCCCTCTCCCACCTCTCTGACCTTTCACAATTCCAATAAATACAGAAACAGAGCGAGTTTACAAATGGGAATTATTAGATCTACTGGTTGTATTGATTATTTAATTTCATTACCGTGTATTATATAAAGAGAAATATTTATGTGACTATGACATAGTGCTACTTCATTTCTATAGAAATTTTGCAACTTTGAGAATGAGATGACAATATTCTTTTTAAACAGAAGCTAGATGTTCTCACAAGGATGTTTCCTCAGCACACCCAGGAATACCTCCAGGTTGTGGCTCAATGCAACCCAACACTTCAGGGTGCAATTGACTCGGTGCTAGACAGTTCTCAAGGAAGACAAGGCTTTAACAAGGAAACTTGCAGGTATACATTTAATGTACATGTATGTTAATTTCAAGATTTATATGTAACTTTGTGTTTTGATCCTTGATAATGCAATATCCTTGTGATATTTCATCCATTCCCTTGGCATATATCTAGTAATGAATTAAAGCTGGAAGGGGCACTTGGTGGTTGGATAATTTTTATTCCTTAAGAACTGTAAAATGTTAAAAACCATAAGAAAAAATAAATTAAATACTATTTAACCAAATAGGGAAAACAATTGAAATAAGACCAAACTTTCATAGAAGTTTGAAGAAGTCTCTACCAAAAGGTTGTGTGAAAACTAGGCAAAATACAATGGGCTCTTCCTTTTTGCATACCCTAAGAGATACCAAGAAATGCCACATCCCCCCTCCCCCCCCCCCCCCCCCCCCCCCCCCCCCCCCCCCCCCCCTGGCATGACTTATTGATAAAATGGTCTGTGGTGATAAACTATGATGTAACATGCATGTATTCATTTGTTGAGCAACTGTTATTTGCCCTCTCTTAGCTAGCTCAAGTGCAATCCAAGAGCATTCAACTTTGGAGGATGTTTTGAAAGATGTTTCTAGCAAAAATATGAGCAAGCAACCTGTTAAAGTCACCATAGATCCGAAAGACATTGTAGCCGACACCATTGCTTACTACAAGACATCTCACTTTGACGGGTCAAAGAGGCTGAGGGTCTCCTTTCTTGATCAACCTGGTATTGACACTGGTGGTCTCAGCCGCCAGTTTTTCAATGATTCAATAGAAGCCATTGCAGACTTCCCAGGTTATATGCTATTTGAGGGCCCTGATAACCGAAAACTGCCAGCATATAATAGTACATCAGTGCACTCAGGTCTTTTTGAGGTGCTAGGAAGACTGATAGGCCATAGCATCTTGCAATGTTCCATTGGGTACCCCTGTTTGGCACCTCCTGTGTATTGGTATCTTGCTACTGGAGATGTCCACAAGGCCTTGAGCTATGTTAGTATCGTTGATGTTAGAGATGAAGAAGTAAAAGGTTACATTGAGAAGGTATGTGATCTGTGAGCTGGCAGTATGTTGTGCCTCAAATGTATTATTATTCTGTAAGGTACTGTATAGTGATTCCAATAAACCCATCCGATAGAAATTATTATTCCAGTTTTATTCCATTGTTTTGATTGGTCTAGAGAACATTGTCACACAGCAGATTTACGAGGACGTCCTGCAAATAATGCTGTATGCATGCATACAACAGTTCAATTTTCGAGTGCCAGAATCTCAAGTTCATATTTTTGTGTCATTCTTCTCATAGCAATGGTAGCAGCTTGGTTTCCTGAGCTTTTAGAAAATGATATTCATTCTTTAATCAATCAAATAAGTACTTTTTTGTTGGTCTCTTGTAGATCATCGCCAAAATTATAGTTGATCTGCTCACCACTGAGAAAATCACAATATTTTGCTCAACCTCGTCCAATAAATATGTTAGATTTGACTGTCTAACACTCAAATGAAAACGATTATACATATTTAACAATTAGACCTTGAGGACGAGTGGACTATGATTTGATCACAAATTAGACCATTAGTAGAGTAGCCAATCAGAACGCAGGATTTGTGATAGACCATTAGTATGTTTATACTAAAAAACAATAGACGGTCTACTTGATTCTATTACTGTAACTACTAACTAAAGAGTCTACTCATGTTTTTCTATTATACAAATGGAACTGTATGACTTCTTTGCTCAGAAATAAGAGGTAATTTTTTTGATTTCACAAAAAAACAACATTTATTGTAGAGATGTTTGTCATAATGATATTCGTCTAATAGGTTGATGTATCCACTTTCATTTTGTAGGTGGCTTCTGCTGATATACCAACAATTGAGGAGTTACAGCAAGATGATCGCTTTATTGCCTTATGTTCTGAATGTGGGATTACCACCAGGCTTTCGGTATGTTTGCATGGGAGTATGTAGTAAAGAGGCTACCTGCAATAGACCTAATCGGCTAACGCTGTTGCCACCCAATTCAGATCATGTGATATCAACATCTTGCTCTGGGGAATTGTTCCATTTTTATTCTAATCATATGGCAACCATGCATGTCCGGTTATAAATATATTTCAAAGAGACAATTGTCCAGAGGAATATCTGTTTACATCACATGGTCTGAATTGGGTGGCAACAGCGTTAGCCGATTAGGTCTATGGCATCAATTGGATGGCTGTAGTTCTTATACTTAACAATTTGAAGAATTGAATAGACTAGCTGGTGCTCCCAATTAAATTGTGTTGACTTTTTTATAATTCTCATGAATTCAGTTTCCTCATACTTCTAAAACAATCTGCCAAGCAGCAACTGGATTGAATTTTTCTAAAGCACTCAAAAAATTTCTGAAGTTCAGAGTATTCTTTGCATCTTCACTCACGATTCTAGACTCACTTTTTGTTTATTCCGGTTTTCATTATATGCAAATCTATCTCTGACTTAAACACAGTCCTGCAAGACAATGCACATGTTATTATTTCATCTAGCTGACTGTCTTCAATGGAGCTGTATGTGCCTGAGAAAATAAATATAGTATACCAGTGCTGTATGGTTTAATAATGCACCACAATGCACACAATACTCATTCCATTGCAAAAAAAGTAACCAAGCCTTTGTCTGAAACCAAGACCAAGGTTGACCTTGCACTGCTAGAGACATGAAACTCGTTCGCATTATAATATGACTGATTTACATTTCAAAAGAAGAGGGGTTTGTATATCAGTGCAATGGTCAACCTTGACCTCGTTGTAATGTCGCTGTTTGACATTTCCTCATTTCATTGGCCCATGGGTGGGGATATTTGTCAAACCAGTCGAATTTCTGGTCCAGGGGTTATTGGAATTGATTCATACATTTCCATGCAGCAAAAGTATTGTTGCATATTTGTATTGCAATCCAATCTACAATATATACATGTGTCTTTGATTTGCTGTAACTTGTACCTGATACACTGAGTCCAAAGGCTGCCATTCTCCTTTCCACTGTTCTAACACTTACATTGAGCATAGAACTGATGTCCTTAACCTTAAAGCCTTGCTCAATGAAAAACGACAGTTGTTCTTCAGTTATGTGAAATGATGGCCTTCCACGTCTTTCATCTCCTTGGGCACATGCCTCTATAACCAATAGACTGCTGGTTTGCTCTTTCAATTTCTAGCATTAAGCTGTGGGCTCTTCCAAACATTTCTGACAGAAAATCATCCATATCCAAATTAACTGCAATCCTCTGGAGGTAGTCTAATTTAGACAACAGAAGCTGAAGGTCTCGTTCCCCATTATTAGTGTTTTCAAATCTATCCAAAACTGTGAGGACATCGTTGACAGCTACAAGCAAATATGATATGTCATCCATCATTGAAGTAGGCTGCAAAATGTAAATGAGAAGATCGATAAGCTTGACTATTAAAACTATATTATTACGAATTAGAAATGTTTATTAAAAAGGCCTTACGAACTTTCTTGTAGCTAACTAAAATTCGAACCAGTCTGTTCTCAGTGAAGATTCCAGGATAAAATAACATAAAATGTGCTGAATTTCAAAGCGACAAAAAATAATTTTTCATTTAACAAGTTTATATGTAAAAAAGACGTAGGAAAGCACTTACCATAGTTAGACTTCATGCCACCCTGCACTTTCCGCCATTACGTGCAGAATGACAAAAATCAGTTTGTCGGGGGTAGAGTAGATTGACCTTTATCTCCCCTGCTGGGGAGTCAATTTGTTAGATTACTGAGCCCACGTTGACGGCTCGCGACTGGGTTGCGGTTGGAAATCGAAAACTTGCAAGTTGTGAATTTGCATGTTGAATTACGTAAACTACAATGTTGAATTGTCAGAAGTAGCAAGTCGAATAATACAAAGTACGATGTTAAATCATGAATTACACAAAGTACAAAGTACAATGTTGAATTCTTGAAACTACAATATTGAATTATGAAAAGTACGATGTTGAATTGTACAATCTAAAATGTTGAATCGTAAAAAGTACAAAGTTGAATTGTAATAAGTACTACAAAGTTTAGTCGAGGTATATCAAAATGTATAAACTTGAATGTTGAATAGTGAAAATAACAAGAAATTAAAAATAGGATGCTGAATTTATAACATTGAATTTTGGCGGAAATTGAACGCCATACGTACTAGTGTAGAAACTGAAGTAAAGTTTGTTGTGGTGCCAAATGGATTTACCAACTTGCTAGGTCTCAAAACCATTCAGGAACTTGGTTTCATAACCATAAATGATGAACGTTTCATTTCTCAGATTAAGGCTCCTCAACTTGGTGATCTGGGAGAAGCTACTCTCAAGATCGATGAAAGTGTTCAACCGAAAGTGCTTCCGTGTAGAAAAATTCCCCTCGATGCAGTGAAGGTCGAGTTAGATCGACTCGTGGAAAAGGGTGTGCTTGTTCCTGTAACGGAACCAACTGAATGGGTCAGTCAAATGGCTGTTGTACACAAGCCCAATGGTAAATTACACATATGCATAGATCCTCAGCCTTTAAATGCAGCACTCAAGCGTGAACATTACAAACTGCCAGTACTTGATGACGTACTTCCCAAGCTCAGGGAAGCAAAAGTGTTCAGTAAGCTTGATGTGAGAGAAGCTTATTGGCACGTCAGACTTGACGAAGAGTCTAGCAAACTGACCACAATGATCACCCCCATTTGGTCGATACCAGTGGAAAAGACTTCCTTTTGGACTCAAGGTCTCAAGCGAGATCTTTCAGCGCAAGCTTGATGAAGCCTTAGGAGACCTTGAAGGTGTATTCAATGTCGTGGACGATATAGTCATAGCAGGGTGCGGTTGTACAGAGGAAGAAGCTCAAATGGACAACCAGCGGAAAAATGACTGAGACTTTGAAAAGGTGTGCTGAGAAGAACATTGTTCTGAATGAGGACAAACAGCACACTGGTTTAACTGAGATTATCTTCCATTGGCACAGAATCATAAAGGAGGGTGTGAAAGTTGACGAGGCTAAAGTTCAAGCTATTCGTGACATGCCAGCACCTACTGACGTAGCAGGTGTAAAACGTCTCTGTGGCATGGCACAGTACATGTCTAGGTTCCTGCCTGACCTTGCTGGAACACTTGAACCTATCCGTGCTCTAACCAGAAAGGACACTCCATTTGTGTGGTCCACAGAATGCGAGAGTGCCTTTGACACGCTAAAGAAAAACCTTCGGAATCACCATGCTTGGCCTACTTTGATGTTTCGAAAGAAGTTGTGATTCAAGTGGATAGTAGCCAACATGGGATCGGTGCTGTTCTGCTACAAGAAGGTCGTCCCATAGAGTACGCATCGCGAGCGCTGACACCGTCAGAGAGAAACTGGGCGCAGATCGAGAAAGAAGCCCTATCAGTTTTGTATGGCCTTGAGAGATTTGACCAGTACACATATGACAGATCTGTGAAAGTCGAGAATGACCACAAACCTCTTGCTGCCATATTATCCAAGCCTCTGAGCCAGGCTCCCAAGCGTCTTCAGGACATTATGATGCGTTACCACAGGTACGATGTTGACTTTGTATTTATCAAGGGTACTGACTTACTTCTTGCTGACACACTGAGCAGAGCTCACCTGGACGATAGTGGAGATGACCAGGGTGACCGTGCTCGAATCATGAATGTCAATGTGTTTGGTGACATTCCAGACAAACGACTCGATGAGATACGTGAGACGACTTCAAGCGACGCTAGCCTACAGACTGTGATAAAGTTAGTGTTGGAAGGATGGCCGGCAGACAAGCGCGAGACTCCCTCGTGTGCATTACTGTACTTTGATGTACGTGACTGTTTAAGTGTTGTGGATGGAATCCTGGTGAAAGGAGAAGCGGTCATGATTCCCTCAGCTCTGAGAGTATCAATCAAGAGAAGACTTCACAGCGCCCATCTAGGCCGTGATAGTATGTTGCGTCGAGCTAGAGGAACAGTGTATTGGCCCAATATGGCCAGTGACATCAAGCAAGTAGCTGATATATGTGAAACTTGCCAGGAAATGAAACCACGGAACTCACAGGAACCACTGAAGCAGCATAGTGATGGTGACGAGCCATGGCAAAAAATTGGCCTTGATTTATTCGAAATTGCAGGCAAGCACTATCTAGCAGTAGTAGACTACTACTCTAACTTCATAGAGATTGATTTGCTGACAACAATGACAAGTGCACGTGTTGTGACATTGCTTAAGAGCCGGTGTCAGTAACTTTTAAGAATCCAGCGACAGAAGCAAAAAAATTATTTTTTTTATTTGCCCCAAAAGACCCTTTTAGTAAACCATTTTCGAAAATAATATTCAAAAGTTCCAGCGAGTTTTTATTTTGGCGAAAAATAGGAAAGTTCGAAATCGGTGGAAATTATGCAAATTAGGCACGTTTAGACCGGTTATTCGGTGCATTTTCAAAACGCTCATACAAGACAACGGTAACTTGTCTTGGATTCATTTTTACATAATTTGTTGTTCATCCCTTGGAGTAGCTTTCCAACTATATTTCATCTCCATCTAAACTTTCTTTCCTCTCTATCCACCCGCGTAAATAATACAATATTTGCTATTCCGTTTGTACGCTAAATTTTGCCATATTTCAGAAGACCATAATATCGGGGGTATACGTATATCCAGAAAATAAAATAGCTCTTTTGAACGGGCAACTCTTCTTGTTTTTTTTCGTACAAGTTTGCTTGCAGGATATTTTTTTTCAAAATCCTCCACCCCCCCCCTCAGAAGTTAAATGGGTCGCCCCCTTAGGATGTTTGGTTTGACCGACAAGGCTTTGTTTTACTTGTTCAGCTTTGTTCCACTTTACTTTCGAAAGCTCACCGCACGTGCTGTTAAAACTTTGCACAGGGTGGATCATAGTTGCCACAACTTCAATATGGCCATGCATATAAATCATAAATGAAACTATCGTAAGTTCGTTTTAGTCTATCGATTATAATCAGAAATATATATATATTTGTTACATTTTACAAAAAAATCTACAAACTGTCATTTCATGCGCAAGTATTGGTATAGTTATTTTCCCGGCCTTTTTTCCGCGCTAGTGTATCGCATTTCAGTTTGTCACGCAATATGTGTTACTTGCGTCGTGGAAACGGTTTGTAACTGGCCCTCACTCAGGATTGCTTTGCCTGACTCTGATGTCTTCTGATATAATCTACTTCAAACACATGGACTGCACACGAGTAAGTACATTTCTCTATATCTAGACTCGAGATTTCTCAGTCGGGTTATAAAGTTATTCTAATCAGTTATAATTGAATGAGTCCAGCTGCCAGTATTATAGCTTCAACAATCTTTACAAACATAAATCAAAGCTAAGCTCGATTTGCAAATGTATTTGAACTGGTGGACTGCAAAATCAAGCTATTTTAATTCCCGGGACAGTGGTGATTTAAATCTATAAAAGCTACACACCGTATGCACGCCGTTCACAATACAAGCGAGTAATTTTCGTGCGCCGGCAACTGTCGAATATTTATTTCTATTAAGGCTTTCATTTATAAAGTTCACGTATTTACAGCAACATTTATACTTTATTTGCTCTAAAGTTATGGCAGTATGATAAATTGGAAAAGTAGAATATAGGCGACAGAGCAATTTCAGGCTACGAAAACAGATCAAAACACGTCGACAGAAGAAAGGATCTTTCATCGCCCATTGTTCATGTAAGCGATTTGTTATTTAGAACTCGCGAAAAATAAAACTCAAAAACTTCAAGTAAAATGGTCGTTTGGTGACTTTTAAATAAAGGTAGGGAGTGCTTTAGTTAAAGTGTATATGTTTAAATGAATTAAAACAGGAGTAGATACCAAAACGTTGAGTTTTTGTCCAAATAGTATGTGTGATTTGAATAGGAGTGCAAGAAAGAAAATGGCGAACTCTGTCAAAGTGCACGCCATATATTTTCATCTAGCGCGCTCGCTTTTCACGGGCCAAAGTAAATATTTTTAACATGAAAAACAAGAAGAGTTGCCCGTTCAAAAGAGCTATTTTATTTCCTGAATATACGTATACCCCCGATGTTATGGTCTTCTGAAATATGGACAAAATTTAGCGTACAAACGGAATAGCAAATATTGTATTCTTTATGCGGGTGGATAGAGAGGAAAGAAAGTTTAGATGGAGATGAAATATAGTTGGAAAGCTACTCCAAGGGATGAACAACAAATTATGTAAAAATGAATCCAAGACAAGTTACCGTTGTCTTGTACGAGCGTTTTGAAAATGCACCGAATAACCGGTCTAAACGTGCCTAATTTGCATAATTTCCACCGATTTCGAACTTTCCTATTTTTCGCCAAAATAAAAACTCGCTGGAACTTTTGACTATTATTTTCGAAAATGGTTTACTAAAAGGGTCTTTTGGGGCAAATAAAATTTTTTTTGCTTCTGTCGCCGGATTCTTAAAAGTTACTGACAACGGCTCTTTACAAAGAAGCATTTTGCCCGGTAATGGCATACCGAGAATGATCATCTTCGGATGAGAGGCCCACAGTTTGCCAGTCAGGAGTTTAAGTCATTTGCCGAGGACTGGGGTGTAACTCAGGTTACCTCATCACCAATGCATGCAAGAGGTAACGGCAAGTGGAATCTGCCGTCAAAATCATGAAATCTCTTCTTGTGAAGACTCATAAGGATGGTGGTGATCCTTATGAAGCAATGCTAGAGCAAAGAAACACTCCCCGTCATGATATCTGGTCGTAGTCCGGCGGAAATTATGTTCTACAGAAGAACACGGAGTTTCTTGCCCAGCATAAGCAATGGCCCAAAGGAACACTCTTGTAAAAGAGAAGCGTGATGCACGCAAGCGCAGTATTAAGCAAGCCCATGACCGAAAGTCCCGAAAACTCTCAGAAATAGATGTGAGACAATCCGTGTTCTTTCAACACGTAAATTAGGTAAAGTTACGGGACATTTTGGGTCTTAACACTTACCAAGTCAATGGTCCTGGTGGAGGAACATACAGGAGAAATCGTGTGCATTTGAGACCAACCAAGATCACACCAAAGGCTTGTGGCATGTCCCCTGTTGTTATGTCTCGTACTTATGATGTAACACCATTGATACTGCCACAGGAAGTATCACAGGCGTTTAAACCCAACTACAGACAATCCAGTGAAGGACAGCCAACCGCGTAGTGTGCAGGAGAAAGTTACGCCTATGAACAGTCCTGGACAGTCATTAAGTGTGAACAGACCAAGGCGCGAAATCAAACCGCCAATCCGTTTCAATGATTACGTGACCAAGTAGAGACACTAATAATTGATAGACTGTCAATTCATAACATTGTTTATTTGTGTAGTGGGACATTCCAGTCAGAATTTGAAGCATTGAATTTTCATAGCATTAGGTCAGTCATCTTCAGTCATGTGACTGTTCTCAGTTGTTCAAGTTTTTACAAGTTTTCCATATTTCTATAAGAAGGAAGGATGTTGATAATGTATGTTAATGTATGTATAAGAATGACCGCAGTGGCATGCATGTATAATTACCCATGATGCCATGCGCGTATTAGTTCTTCCATGTGCTCGAGTTGTAATGACGATTGTTGGTCATTAAACAGACTTGTTGAGTTTATCTTTCGCCTCTTACTTCGCTGTGCTTCGAAGTAATCAACATTGACAAGCCAGTTACACACAGTTACTGAGGATATTAATCACATCACTACGGATTCACATACTCAGGTACACACCGGTGCTTCTTTATTTCACCCTTGCCCTTACGACCTGCAATTTTCTGGTTTTGATGGTGTTCTATTGTATGTGTCTTCGGCGGCATTCAATTCCTTTGCCCCAGGGTGTATTATTAACCCATACAGCGGATGGAACAACTTCTACTGCTGTTTAACGTCATTTTTTTCTTTATTTATTAATGATTGTTGTTACCTAAACGAAAATAATTTCAGTAACAACTGCTAATGAACTATATAAGTGAACCGAACATTGATCTAAACAAGAGTAATATCTACCTAACTCCCTAAACAAATAAACTAAATACAATAAAATACAATAAATCAATAAATCAATTAACCACTACACTACCACTACCAAAACATTTTACATCTCTTCAATAGCTCAGGATCTCCTGATAGAAATCGGTCCACCGTCCTGATGGGTGGTTTAACTGAAATAAGTTCAGACATGTCCGAGGCCAAACGCCTCATAATTGGCCTGGAACATGTTGCCAATTAATCTCAGAAATCGGCGGGGTATGAAAAGTTCCATACCCCTCCACAAATATGTACTCGGAAAAATCCGTATCAGATATTCTTCTTGGAATCGGTGATATTTACAAACATTAAACACTTCCTCTAACTTGAAACTCGTCCCGGTGTGGCCTAACCGGTCGTTACAAATTGTCTTTATCAATTCGAACATGTGGCCGTTCACATCTTTTCCACGCAGGCAGATAACTCTTCTCGGGTGTTGGTGTCCACAACCTGGACACCAATGTAGTTGCGAATGACAATGGCCGTCAAGATACCCGCTGCGTGCTCGGAGCCGCCTTGCTGGTACAACTATGTAAAGCTTTGCGCTGTATATGCGGCGCTTGTAATTTCAGTGCTGCCATATCTTTAAATAGTTTGAACTGTTAAAATATAAAAATAAAAATCAATCAAGATACACTGAACCAGCTGGCCACAAGAAAGCTTAGACAAAAACAAAATATATTATATATAAAAAAGGGAAATGACGTTCACGTACCAATAATTAGAGATGTGATTCTCCACTTCTTTATCAAGGGATACTAGGTCTGGAAACAGATTGTCTCGAGCGACTCTTGGAGCTTGCTTGGTTGCTGTAGTTGATTTCAACTGTGCCTGTTTCTGTGTCGCAGTTCTTACTTATCTACGCTTATACCTTTGTACTCCCCGGTACTCTATTAATTCCTTTCACAAACCGTGTGATGCACTGAGCAGCCTGAAACAAAGTTACTCGTGTACTATTGAAACAACTGCTCGCGCTTTTCAGTTGTGCTATTCATGTCAGGTGAGGCTTCTCTAACACCCTCTCCTCACAAAAGCCTCGCTTAAACCTTACTTTACACCAAAAAACATTTCTTTGTTCGGAGTATCCGTGTTGTTCTTACGCTCTCTCACTTGGTAGTTTTCAATTTCTTGTTAAATCATGGCTTGTCTTTCTCCGCTCGTTCTTGTGGCTGAATTAAATGGCTTCAAACATGGGCAGGAAACATTTACACCCAAGTGCTTGGCCATCGCTTGTGATCGTTTAGAGTTCGCGTACGACTGGATTTTCAACACGGGAAGTTTGGCGTCTCGCTCGATCGACCACCTTTCTACATACCACTACCAATCGACCTTTATCCATGGCATGTCGCTGACCTCTCCAGGGTTGCCTTTGGACTTATTTTCTCATGTGTTTCGGCATACGATGGATCACCTTCTCCTTGAAGTCTTCCAAGCGCCGGTTGCAGTAGCGTTCTCCGGATCAACTTCTCATCTTCACCAAAGTACGGATCAAGATTGACATTTTTGAACAAGCGATTCAGGAGTCCCCACTCTTATTGCCCGTGGAGTTTAGGAATTTGGAGGACCACCGATGTCCAACTGTGGACCAATTAGCTCCAGAAACAAGTGGTCGAAATCATGCCGACAAAATTCAAGGCCAGTGAACAGGAGTAGCCAACGGACCCGCTCCACACAAATATCCACTCTGCAGGGTGATCTTAAGCTGGCTGGCAAATGGAATTGGGATATAAATTTTGCTGGGAGTTTACTTAATACTGATTGAAATCTTGCTGGGAGTTAATAATTACCGAAAATTTGCTGGGAATTTGTATATCTAGCGATGCTGGAATTGCGGACAAAACTTTTTTTTTAGACAGCTTATAGCCTGTGACTGGCCTGGCTGTCATTTCCAGCCGGGCTCTCCAAGAAAATACCGAACGATCGTTAATGACTGAAACATATTTTTTATACAACTATGCTAGCCTCCTGAAGGCTCGTAACGCAATCGCTACAAGAGTGTTGACAGACAATGTACCAGTCCCATCCGTGCGTAATATGAGCACACCGCTCTGGCCTTTGGCGTATCGACCTTTATACAGCGCAGTGGTTGTGCGAGCAGTTTGATCTGTTTGATCGCGGAATGTTGACCTGGTTGGCTTTTTCGTCGTTTTACACTTTGCTTAGTGGTGTGGTTTTTCGGTTCTTTTGGTAAGATGTCCTAATACTCATTTTCCCAGCTCTGTTTTGCTGTTGTTTTTTAAGCTTAAGAGGGCTTGCAGTAACTCATATTTTACCTTTTACTTTCTTCACAGGAAATCGCTTTTCTCGTTGGTGTCCTGGGCGGAAAAGTCGTTCCTGTCGTTCCTGTCGTTCCAAGTTACCGAAGGTGAGTCTTCGTATTACAGCCTAAATGTAGGCTATTGTAGCTGATTTCAGTAACAAACAATATTCAGCTGTCTATCTAGTATTGCAACCACTCGCAATCGCGTTGAAAATAATAAGTTTTAGCTTCGATAAATGTTCTCGTATCTGACAAGAGATGAATGAATTCTAACGTCGTTTGATTTCCGATGTTACCGATGTAACAAGTATCACTGAGCTGAAGTATGTCCAGGAACTGTTGGCCCATCAGCGCTTGCAATGAATTTGAATTTGACTAAGTAATGTATATAGTGAACATTCATTTGCTTTTATTTATCACTGGTCAATGTGCGCGTTTATATAATAATCATATAATTTCTCCTACATTGCTTTTTTTAATGCGCACCGCTTTGTCGAATGTTTGACCAGTGTTTGACTGCTATTATGGGGTTAACTTTTTTCTGTCGCGCTTGATTTCACGCAGATTCACCGTTTATATCTTATAGCGTAGCTCGTTATAAGTTACTTTGTTTTTAACAGTCCAGATACAGTTTTGCGTACTGTTACGCTTAACGCTCATGCTAAGAAACTCATTCGCTTTCGCAAAAATCATATTAATTATACCTCCTTTGAAAAAGTCTGAAGCGTGCATGAACGCGTTTATTTTCATAAATGACTTCGCTAAAACGTTGAAAGACCGTTTTACAAAACCCTCGAGGAAATAGCAAGACCTCCGCGCGCAGGCTATAGTCTTCGAGCAGCAAGAACGAGAAATGAAAATCACAAGGCAGAAACTTTCTCATTTTATTTGTCAGAAAGGGGGCTGCTCGTGAGAGTCCCTCCCCATAGATGTTATTGTAAGAGATTTGGAGTTTGAAAAATCGTAGAAGGGGACTAAAACTTTTTTGTCGTTAATTAGGAACGTTTTACGGTTTTGGCCAAAACGGGCCGCTCAAAGCCCACCACCGAGTTAGACGATTTAATTAACGGGAAATGCAGCGATGCAGGGTAATTTATAATTATAGCAATAGCCTTGAGACAAAAAGTTTTATTAATGATAGTTGCTATGGTAACTCTTTCTTTTTTTCAAACTGAATGCATGCACTATTTCCGGGACTATTTAAGTGCCGGTATGTGTTCAAACCTCGCCTGGAAATTCGTACTGAAGCAAAATGCAATCCGTCGATGAATCACTGCCGGATGAATGCTATTCTCGGTGTTCACTGTCACGCCATAAATAAAAAAACCCGAAACCGTTCAATGGATGAAGTCAAGGAATTGACATGTCATAGATAATGAATAAATAAGGAATCAGTCCAAGTCACAGGTCTGTGCGGTATTCCGTACTCGAGTTATTTGTCAAAATGTTCCACACAAATTTATAGAGCTCAGTATGGAAACGCCACTGTTGGAGTCCCTCTGAGGGGCTCCAATATGGCCGCCGGAAATAGGAAAAAACATCTGGAGTTCACTTTTGCCAGAAAGGAGGTTTGTTTTCTCTTGTGAACTTTCGAATATTAAGATAAATATTTATCCTTAAACTTAAATTGTTTAGAATGCTGAAAATCACCCGAAGAGTCATGTTTTAGATACGGAACAGCTATGTCACGGTCGTCCTGCTGATGTCACGTACGATGAAAGCTCGGAAATTTAAAACCGTTCTATTTTCAAAAGGAAGCATGAGATCGAGCTAAGAAATTGTGAAAAGATATATATCTAGGTAATCTTTCCTTGAATGAAGGTAAAAATTCTGTAGGCCTCGCGGTTTTGAATTTTAGAATTTGATGACGTCACGTGAAAACCAAGAATTGTTTGTTTTCGTTGGCATTAATTTTCACAACAGGAAATGTGTTTAGAGGACATGCCAGTTAATCTTTCTTTCTCGACTTGCCTTTTCGCTTTGCTGTCTTTAATTTTAAATTTTTTCCGGTTCCCGACTTGTTCTCCAATTAAGTGTTACTTGTGCCGTGTCAAGAGTCAAGACGAAGACGAAATAGGAAGGCGAAATAGGAAACTTGCAAGACGTCGGGCGTGGTCATCGCCATGCGCCAAGAAATGAATTCTGATTTATGGATTATTTCTGGTTAATACAAAAATCATAAAAGCAAACAAGCATGGAAGCAAGAAAGCGTGAAACGTTATGAACAAGAAGATTGTCCGGCATATGAAATAAACAATTATCGGCCGGGAATAATTGTTTCTTGCATGTCATCGATGAGAATGCGGAAAGTGAAATACAATGTAACATGCCACCGCAAGCGGATATATCTGTCATCCTGACCTCGGTTACCGACATTCTACCTCGCGTAGTATCAGATGATGTTTACTCACAAAAAAAATTACCTGGCCAGGGCCCGGCCGCGGCACTAGGCGAATTTTTGTTTCTTTTGCAAAAATATCTGTCATCAGTTCCGTTTCACAAGTGAGAACGGCGATTTTTTTCCTACCAAAATTTTGTCAAGCCGTACCAAACTTAAAAGGCGCCGTCGTCTTGCACTGCCACCAGAGCAGGACAAAATTTTGTCAAGCGTCAAAACTGACAGATTCGTCAATGCACACACATTAATCTCAAGCTTACAGCGATGATTATTCGCTTATCTCGGTCCGTACAACTACTAATGACAGATCCCAAATTTTACCTTCTCTGAGCAGCACCTAGTGATGTTTGAAGTAGCACAATTTGCTTTATAAACAGTGAACAGTGCACGGTCCGATCGGGTACGAGTATCGCGTTAAAAAGTGACAGTGACAGTCCGGGAAAAGCGTCAAGAAACAAGTCGTTTAAAATTTCAGTCCGAGAAGAAATATCAAATCAGTTTGTGTATCATACCACGAAAGGCAGGAGAGTAAAAACTTTAGAAAGTACTGGTTTTAAAAGCTTGTCGAGGAGTTGAATGCAAAATTTCACAGCAACAACAGAGTTGTTCGGTTTCCTACATGATTTATATGTTGTGGTTCGCGAATAATTTGTCATGATCTTTGGTTTTCAAGCTGAGTACGCATTTATCAAAATGAAAATTTGGCGGAGACAAAATTTGTAGTATATTTTGGTAGCGCCAAACAAATTTTGTTAGTGCGCGTTTTATATATAATTTTGCCACTGCTCTTTTCAATGCGCCCGCGTCGTACATTACTGTACATGTATTGACTTTTTAAAACACGACTTCGTCGAATGTTTGACTACTATTGAGAGGTTGAATTTTTTTTTCTGTCCGCATGATTTTACGTCTAATATGTTTTTAACAGTCTAGAAATGCTATCTTTGACACAAAAGTTAAACTGTTAACTGTTTTCATCCACGGCATGCACTCATGCTATTTTTTTAAACAGGGACCTGCACTATAAAAGGAACCTTGGACTGGCCGAGCCGCCAGTCATTTCATTCCAGACACCGACCTGTCAACATCTCAGAGTCGATCAGGGAAAGAAATCTCGTAAGGTGCTAGAGGAGGTCAGAGTGAAGCAAGGAATTTTATCCATAAAATTATTTAAAACAACTTGGAAAGATATATATTTATAGTTCTATCCTTTTCAGTTCCCTGTTGAAATATTCTCCTCAGTTTGCGCGGCACAACAACGCGAAATTATGTCTGAGCGCATTCAAATATTAGAAACGGTTCCTTCTGTTACTAACATATAAGCTTATAGTGAGTTGCTTTTTTCTTTGTTGATTTGAAAATATTAGCCAGTGAATATTTCGCGAAGTTTCCCTTGACTATTCCGTTAACTGTCGTTTGAATTCTATGCATTGTCAAAACAAACGGCACGAAGTAAACAACTTGATTCCCTTTAGCGTAAGTCATGTAATCCTGTTCCGCAGATATCTAAGACCTTTGATCCTGAAATATTTTTAGGTAACACATAAATCTGAATTTCAAAGCAGAGTTGTAGCGAATCATTTCACTATATACTCCCAGGAGCAAGCAAACCTATACTGGAATATTTATAGAGATCTAAACGTAACACTGACCGTATAAACTGTGAAGCGATATGCATGTGGCAAATATCTTCACCAGACATGGGCATACAATTTCAGAAACACTAGTACTGTGCATACATCAGGTAGATACATTCAGTATGAAATTGAAGTGTTTTGTATTACTGTACCTCGGATAATGAATCTAGAAATCCACCTCAATGAAACACTCCCCGGCGTATAAATTCAGGCTATAGACGGTTGGTACAGCATGCCCGACGAACTACAAACGTCAGTCGAAGAGCCGTCGAAGAGGGGTAGAGTGCACATTCAACACACACGCATTCCACTATAAATGCATCATTTACTTTTATTAAGTGCTGTACGGTATTGCTAGACCAAACAAAATAATGTACGAGGGTTGTCCTTGAATAACTGAGTACAATATTCCGGCGCTTTTCTCTCCATCGGCCAAAAACACTACCCGGTCCGAAAGTCAAATGATATCCCTCGCGTGGCATAACTTCATCTCCAGGTACTATCCGTGGTGCACAACAAGGCATCTTTCAGGGTTTTTTTTCTGAAGAATCAGCCGAAAACATATCAAGAAGTAAAGCTGAATAGACGATAAACGTGAAAATCTAAAGACAAGGAATAGCAATGTACGCAAAAGCGGTTCAATCCAAGACAGAAGTCGACTTTCCAATATGGCGCAACATCCGCCATGGAGCGAACAGCAGTCTTTTCACAATCAATTTTATTCGTTTGTTAAACATTAAGCCACGGGTTGAGCATGTTAAAATAAGAAAGACCACAAGCCATTCATTTTGAAGGCTCAAGAAGGTGCATCTCAGCTGCGAGGAGTCTGTGCGCCATTGTGCAAGCATCTCGCGATTGGGGGAACCGTTACGGGCGCGAAATTCAAATTTGGTAAGCTAAAATCTCGGATTTGAGCTATGAAAGAGGCATCACTGGTGTTTTTTGGTTTTATTTCACAAGAGTGAGTATTTTAAAGTAAAATTAAAGAGCCCAAGGTAGGATTCGACTTGTATTTTGTATCAACGATTTTTCCCCTTCTTGCTCGCATAGTCCGCCATCTTTGATTAAGCCACTGAAGCAGGGATTTCGTGACAAAGAGGGGGAGGAGCTATCCCTTTTATAGTGCAGGTCCCTGTTTAAAAAGAAAATGTTTCCCTTTCGCAATTTGATACCTCCTTTGAAAGGGCGTGCATGATTTCTCGTTTATTTCATTTTAAAGTAAATGCATTTTACAAAAACCCTCGAGGAAATAGCATGAAATAGCAGACGTAAACGCAGGCTAATTCTTTGAGCAGCAAGATGGAAAATGAAAATCGCAAGGGAACCAATCAGGTGAACTTCACGCACCCAGAAACTGTCTCGTGTTAGTTGTCAGTTTGAAATGAGGCATGCCGGAAATAAAAAAAATTGAGAGCTCAGAATGTACGAATTTTAAAATGCAGGATCTTTTTTAAAATAGCAATTTGAGCCAAAAAACGTTTATTAATGATAGTTGCTATGGTACTCTTTCTTTTTTTTCAAACTGACTGCACTATTTCAATTCAGTGCCGGTATTTGTTCAAAACCGGCGCGCACACGGAAATTCGAGGTATATATCCGTCGTCAATGAATGCTCTTGTTTGTTTCAGTTGGCATTTCACATCAGGAAATGTGTTTAGAGGACATATGCCAATTAATTTTAGAATTCCTTGCCTTTTCGCTTTGCTGCTTTTAATTTTAATGTTTTCCCTGGTCGCGACCAGCTCTCTAATTTGTAAAGGTTACTTAGACTATCAATGAAAGAGACTGTACTACAACTTGTTCAAAGGTAACTTGCGACAAATTTGCATTTATATTCTCCGTACTTCCGGAAATCAAATCTTAAGATCTTTGTGTCACAAGAGACCGAAAACCAAAAACGGAAAAAAACCCTTTTATTTCTATTGTTCAAGCTAGGGTAGCGCTTGTGTTTACGAAGCTAGTTCGAAACATTTTTTTTTTAAATCTAGGTTCCTGTAGTTCCTGGTGCTTTTCATTCAACCACGAATGACTTGATTCTCTTCCTTGCGAATGCCGCCCGTCGAGTGTTTTTGACAGCCCTTTCGAGATTCCACTGCTATGTGTATTTATTTGCTTGAAAAGAAAGGCGCTTTTTGACGTAAGTTTTAGCTATAGATTACTGAAAATCAAACTGTCGTGCTTCTTAAAGGACTAACGGGAGACAATTTCCAAGCTTTGAAATTGACAAAAGGAAATACATGTTTCATAAATTCTTGTCCGCGCAATTTTCGTTTCGCCATTCTTTCCGAGTTGAGGTGTTTCGCTGGCAAACTATCCTGCGAATACAGCCACCTCTCAGTTACCTCTCATTCGATCTCATCCCGGGATCTCACAGGATCTCATCTGTCTCATCGTACGCGCTCCAGGTCGCTGGCAAACATACCGTATTCCCGTTAAAAATGAAATGAAAACCTTCAAAGATAAAATCGTTATGAAGTGCCTATCAAGCATAGACTATCAAGCATTTTTTTTTGGAAGGAGGACAAACAGCTAATAAAGGAGGATCTGATAACAAGATGAAGTTGGAGTAGAATTTTGGTCTCCGTTTGCGCGGTATTCGTTTTCCACACTACTAGGGACCCGCTGGGTTGTGGTTGAATAGTGCGGTCACGTACGATGAAAACGTTTCACATTTTCGATCAAGGTCAATATCACTATTAAATATTCCAGGCATAAACTAAAGCACAACTGAAAAGGTAGAAATTAACTCAACAAGTTAAATTAATTAATTCACAAGAAGTTTTCTTCGACAGCTCTTCGACTTTATAAGCAGTCGCGCGTGAGTCACAAAAAATAGTTTTTTTGAAACCGCGAAATGGAACCATCGGTGCGTGGAGCGCTTAAAAAAGCCCTTGTCCACGGACATCTGGGATAGATAGTAAGCTGTTTTCCAACAAATTTCAAGAAACATTTGCCCTATATTACTGGGACTATAATTATTGTCAATAAAATATTGTAAGCAACCGAGCGTGTCTTGTAATTTAATTTTTTTTTCCGTTGTTCAAATTATACCAGGAATTATAGGGAATTATATCATTCTGACAGCTTGACAAACATGTGCAGCGAATGTGAAATAAACAAAAAGGACCGAGCGGGAAGAGAGAAAGACACCCACTTCCGCTGGCTCTACTATAGAGAGGGCAGTTGGGCTTTGACTTCAGAGTTCGTGTGTTGTGTTGTACGCGTGAAAAGCGCAGTAAAGTTTATTTGGCTTGCAATAGCTGTTAGTGGGGTGCCGCGGCGAAGCCTCAGAGCTTTTACAGTGTAACTTGGAATGAAAGTATCAACAAACGGTACGTTTAGAAAATCTGTAGCCTTCTCCGAGGCGGATGAATTGAATTGATCTTGATTGACTCAGCTTATGATGGAAATGATAGCCGCTGGGACTTTCGTCTTTCAAACCCTGCAATTCTTGTTTTTTGGCGGCAAATATGCCATCTCTGCTTTTTAGGAATTCAACAAAAACTGATCACTTCACAAAGCAAGGAAACAAACGCAGCAAGTGGTAGAGTTGATTGACCCCGTTAATATTATGGTGAACTTTTTATTAAAATATATTTTCTGAGAGGCCCGCTGATATATTGATGGCAGCAAAACACACAGCCGTTGATTGAGTAGACAGTTCACAGTCCCTCTATTTTTTGCGCTGAAATCGTCGCGCCGTCACGATCGATCGTGGAGCCGCCATCTTGGATTATTTGGCGAGAGGAAATCTGGGGAGAGGACAAAACTCTCCTGGGTACGGGGATTGATTGAGCATAGCAGAGTTCGCTATAAAAGTTCGCAATAAAAGTAAGAAAATTCAAATTTCGTGTCACGCTTTAAAAAACCAGACCGTCTTGCAGTCTAAGGAATTTACATTGAATGTATTCAATACTATAAAATTCCTCGCGTCCGACGTAACTTTGCCAAAAGAACCCCCACAAACGATGAAAAGCTGAATTAGCAAAGGGAAGGAAATTTAAAAAATACATGAAAAATAATTTATTTTAAAATAACTCTTGGCATTACCTAATATGGTAAAACATCCGGAAATTTGTTAACAAGTTGCGAGAACGTGCACGTGAACTGGTGAAGTCAGACAGGGCGCAGGAAATAATGGGCGGTAAAACGCACACATGGCTCTTGGGAGATGTTTGATGCGGAGCGAGACTCAGTGACCAACTCTAGCTACGACCGCTTTTTCGAAATCCCGAGGTGGTCGCTTACGAGAGCTTCGACTGTATGCTCCCATGCATGTATTTGTCTCAGATTGTTGTGTCTGTTCTGAAAAAGAATCTGTTATAGTCAAAAAAGTTTGCGGGTCTTTTGATCTGAATTTTCTTGCCGTAGAACACCATATGCATTCCTTTCACCGCCAATCACCCAACCCCCTCCAAGACCTCCAATACACTGGTGCAGTAAAACGTTTCGCTTTAGATCTGGATTTAACGAAATATTAAATACTTAAAAACATGTGTATATATCTGTCATTTTATACAGCTTTGTTGCGATCCAGATTAAGTGGTTGAAGAGAACCGTAACAACTGACGACACCAATTATCCACGCATCGTCGACTGCTGCAACGGTGATGACCAGCTTGAAGCGGGACTGCGCTGGTTGACTACTGAAACAAGACACCCCTCTACTGCGAAACTTTGCAAATTATTGCGGTATTTGCCTACTGACAAGACTTGACATTTGCTGCGAAACTTTGCAATTAAGTTTGTGAAACTTTTGCAAGCGATTGTCTACTGACAAGACTTGACCTTAAACTTTGTAATTAACTTTGAAACTTTTGCGTGTGATTGTCTACTGACAAGACTTGACATTTGCTGCGAAACTTTGCAATTAAGTTTGTGAAACTTTTGCAAGTGATTGTCTACTGACAAGACTCGACCTTTGCTGCGAAACTTTGCAATTAAGTTTGTGTAACTTTTGCAAGCGATTGTCTACTGACAAGACTTGACATTTGCTGCGAAACTTTGCAATTAAGGTAGTACAACTGGCTAAAATGCTCCGAAAAAGGACCCTTTTCGAGAACTGTTTCAAATCCATTTCAAATTCCATAGAAAAAGTTGTTAAGTCATTTTTATCAGAGAAACAGATTCTGAAATCGACATTTTCATTTTCGTAACGGGAATGTGTGAAATTGATTACCTCGCAAGCGGTGTAAAAATCAGTTTTTTCTCATTTTTAGGGTTATGTTTCAATTAGTAGTCATAATTTTTGTTTTATAAACAGTTATGAAGAAAATACATGAAATATGAGTTAGCCGCAGTGAAACAGCAAATTCTGTGTTAATTATTAACAGGCATTAAAATCAAGGACATGACTCCCTTAATTTTATTCAAATTGAATGTTTTTTTGCGGCTAAATGCAGGAAGATTACTTAACATGTGGACAAAAGCTGTGCCAAATTTCGTCAGCATTGAGTTTTTCCTAGTGGCAATTTGTTAAATTTTATCACATGTAAGTAAAAAAGACGCCGAATTCGACGAATTCAGCCAGATTTTCATCGCGATTTCTCTGCAAATTGATCCGCCATCTTGAGCCTTGTACTTACCAGCCTGATCAACATGAGCACACACGAAAAATAATCTGGAATGTTGTGCGAGACTCCCGTGAACAAAATACCAGAGCGCATGTTCTTAGCTTCCACCGTTCGATACTTACGTCTGCAAATCCAAGATGGCGTCTTAAAATGGCGCCCCAGACAACGAAATTCAATCTCCGCTTTCTCCAAAACCCGCAAACGGTGGACTCTTATCTTTTGGAATTGATCATAATGTTTTATCTACCAGCTGGCTGTAAACGAAGGCAACTTTATATTTTACGACTCACCCAATTGTACTACCTTAAGTTTGTGAAACTTTTGCAAGTGATTGTCTACTGACAAGACTCGACCTTTGCTGCGAAACTTTGCAATTAAGTTTGTGAAACTTTTGCAAGTGATTGTCTACTGACAAGACTTGACCTTAAACTTTGTAATTAACTTTGAAACTTTTGCGTGTGATTGTCTACTGACAAGACTTGACATTTGCTGCGAAACTTTGCAATTAAGTTTGTGAAACTTTTGCAAGCGATTGTCTACTGACAAGACTTGACCTTAAACTTTGTAATTAACTTTGAAACTTTTGCGTGTGATTGTCTACTGACAAGACTTGACATTTGCTGCGAAACTTTGCAATTAAGTTTGTGAAACTTTTGCAAGCGATTGTCTACTGACAAGACTTGACATTTGCTGCGAAACTTTGCAATTAAGTTTGTGAAACTTTTGCAAGTGATTGTCTACTGACAAGACTTGACATTTGCTGCGAAACTTTGCAATTAAGTTTGTGAAACTTTTGCAAGTGATTGTCTACTGACAAGACTTGACCTTAAACTTTGTAATTAACTTTGAAACTTTTGCGTGTGATTGTCTACTGACAAGACTTGACATTTGCTGCGAAACTTTGCAATTAAGTTTGTGAAACTTTTGCAAGTGATTGTCTACTGACAAGACTCGACCTTTGCTGCGAAACTTTGCAATTAAGTTTGTGAAACTTTTGCAAGCGATTGTCTACTGACAAGACTTGACATTTGCTGCGAAACTTTGCAATTAAGTTTGTGAAACTTTTGCAAGTGATTGTCTACTGACAAGACTTGACCTTAAACTTTGTAATTAACTTTGAAACTTTTGCGTGTGATTGTCTACTGACAAGACTTGACATTTGCTGCGAAACTTTGCAATTAAGTTTGTGAAACTTTTGCAAGCGATTGTCTACTGACAAGACTCGACCTTTGCTGCGAAACTTTGCAATTAAGTTTGTGAAACTTTTGCAAGCGATTGTCTACTGACAAGACTTGACCTTAAACTTTGTAATTAACTTTGAAACTTTTGCGTGTGATTGTCTACTGACAAGACTTGACATTTGCTGCGAAACTTTGCAATTAAGTTTGTGAAACTTTTGCAAGTGATTGTCTACTGACAAGACTCGACCTTTGCTGCGAAACTTTGCAATTAAGTTTGTGAAACTTTTGCAAGCGATTGTCTACTGACAAGACTTGACATTTGCTGCGAAACTTTGCAATTAAGTTTGTGAAACTTTTGCAAGTGATTGTCTACTGACAAGACTTGACCTTAAACTTTGTAATTAGCTTTGAAACTTTTGCGTGTGATTGTCTACTGACAAGACTTGACATTTGCTGCGAAACTTTGCAATTAAGTTTGTGAAACTTTTGCAAGTGATTGTCCACTGACAAGACTTGACATTTGCTGCGAAACTTTGCAATTAAGTTTGTGAAACTTTTGCAAGCGATTGTCTACTGACAAGACTCGACCTTTGCTGCGAAACTTTGCAATTAAGGTTGTGAAACTTTTGCGTGTGATTGTCTACTGACAAGACTTGACCTTTGACTGACAAGACTTGACCTTTGACTGACAAGACTTGACCTTTGACTGACAAGACTTGACCTTAAACTTTGTAATTAACTTTGTGAAACTTTTGCATGTGATTGTCTAATGACAAGACTCGACATTTGCTGCGAAACTTTGCAATTAACTTTGTGAAACTACTGGAATGACCTTTTATTATTTCGTTCGTTCGTTCTTCATTCATTTTTTTTCAGATTCGTTCGGTGGCGTTACGGATACTTAAATGCAGTATTGTTTGAGGTAAGTTGCTAGTAAATGTCAAGGTGCCTTTGCTTTATTTTCAAAGTTGTGTTCACTGGTTTTTCATCTATATCCGTATTGTGTTGTGTTTTCTTCTAGGTGACTTGGAGACAACTACACCCTTTGCTGCTTGTTTGACATTGCCAAGTGTTTCGCTAAGGAGTAATTAATCTCTGTTAGCCATGGCTTAAATTAATGGGCCGGCGAACGTCAACAGCCACATCTCAAGGTATTAATTAGGAAAAGATTACTGACTAATTTCATGCATGTGATACATTATACTCCCTCGCTCACTATCTCTATTCTCATTGACTGAGAGTATACAGCTAATTCACGCTGGCATGGAATTGACGCGTCATAACTACAGACGCTAGGATTTATCAGGGCGCTTATACATATAAGCGCCCTGGATTTATTATGTAATTACGCGTCATGCCTACAGACACTAGGATTTATGTATGTAATTACGCGTCATGCCTACAGACATGTTCATTGACGTCATGCACGTGTCCCACGCGTTGTTCACTCCATTAACCCCCTAAGCCTGGTTTTCACAAGCGACGCAAGCACAAGCAACATACGCAGACGCAGTAACAAGTTGATCATCAGTGCCTTTTGTTTACGACAAATTAACACGTCACTGCGTCTGCGTATGTTGCTTGCGCTTGTGTTTGTGTCGCTAGTGAAAACCAGACTTAAGCGCCGGCAGCGAAAACGAAATTAACAATTCGTGAAGGAAAAAGCTATAAAACGCTGCAAAGTTAAGCCCGAAACGATGATTTAGTTTTTTAAATGAATAGTAAAACAATATTTCAGAAGTTATAAAACTTTAAAACTCTTAAAGCTTTATAACTTCCGAAATATTGTACATTTCATCAAACGCATGCTACAAGTTGTCGATATTGACGTTCTTCGGCAAATTATGAAGTAATAATTTGAAAACGATCAAATCCTTCCGAGTTTTTAGACATCTTTCATTTTGGTCACGTGACACACCAAATATGGGCATGGTTCGAAATATTTAAAGGGAACGTGAATTGAACAAACAACAACGTTTGATGCCCACTGGAGTCCAGGAACCAAAGTTATGGAGGTTTAGAGATTTCCTTAGCAACAGTTTTGTGGTTCCTTGTAGTTTAGGTTCTCCCCCCTCAATGTGATGAATTTTTTGCTAAATTAAACCTTCATGGTTGAACAGATTTTTTAACATATTCAACTGAAAGTTAGAATGCACTGAACAGAGCGGTCGAGAAATTAGCGAGAGTGGCGATCAGAACCGCGTTATGCAAGAGCAAACCTTTTGTCAAGCAAGCTACCACGAAGCGACAATTCGACATTTTGATGGAAAACGTTCGCCAGTTATCAGTCATTTTGTAGCTGCACATTACGCCTACATTACGCTTTTTTCTCTCTTCCCGCTTGACGATCTATTTTTGTTTTAGCTCGACGATATATGAGGGAAACCAGGACATACTTTTTTTTAAACATTCATAGCATGAAGGCACTCCATTCCGATGCCGATGAACTGCCCGATTAGAACCTGGCATTAGAACCTCAACGTGCCGACCATCATCATCAACGAAAGACTGTGCCTTACTGGCCTTTGATTCTTAATGTGCTGACCATCATCATCATCAACGAAAGACTGTGCCTTACTGGCATTTGAATCACCGTGTACCCACCACCATCATCAACGAATCTTAATGTGCTATCCATCAAGACATTTACTGCAACATCGATGAAAGACTGTGGCTAAAACTGGCATTTGAATCTCACTGTGCCAACCATGATTATTTGTTTAGTTAAAGACTGTGCCTTTCCGAATGTTACTGGCAATTTTTTCAGAATGTCCGTTGCAAGATTTAAGAATGTACGTACTATTTAGTATTTTGGAAAAAACTAAATAAATGTAGTTTTTTGTGTATTGTACTGTAAAATTCATTTAAAAAAATCATTTTGAAAACAGGAAAAAGACATGTTATGAACATTAAAAGCTGAAAAGAAAACTGAGTTGTGGCAATTTAAGGCCATGCACTCAAAAGGCATACTATTCAGCGACATATTTTTACAAGAAACGATTAGTACTGCAATAATGAAGTATTCTAAGTATACACTTTCACTGGTGGGTTGAGCTTCCAGCATCATGAGGTAAGTAAAACTTATAGCTAATTTTCAATTATATTATTGATATAAGTAAGTGGGAAAATGAGCAACATTTCCAAAATAATTGCCTGTAGGTCTTTGTTTCGGTTGCAGGCTTTTTTTGGTTTTGCTGGGAATTATATAAAAACCAACATATCTCCTGGCTGGCGAAAAAGCGTTATAAAATTTGCTGGGAAAAAAACGATTAGGAATTCCTCCCTGGCTGGGAAAAACCATTGCCAAAACGGATGCTGGCTGGTAACTACTAGTGTCGATTTATTGCTAGCTGGCTCTGAAGAGCGGATATATTTTTCCCACGGTAGTTAAATATTAACTGGAAATGTCTTTGCGGTTGCCCAGAAATCATTTGGGCCAAGAAAACTTCAATTCTGAAAAAATTGTCGTTGGGTACTCCTGACATGTAGGCCCTTACACACTAAAGGTGCTATTGCCAAAATTATTATAATATACTCACCACAAGATATTGCAATAATTTATTATTGATTGGTTCCCTACCTGCACGTGCAAAGTCATTTTTTCAAAATAATATCCCATTTATCCTCTGTTTGTTCTTTCGTTCTTTCCCCGGTAATTTAATTGCAATATCCTGGTGAGTATATTCAGCACTATACTACTCATTGGCTATGAGTTAATGTATGAGTGACCCATTGACTCGATTTCGTGGAATAATAATTATTGTTAAATGGTTGTGGTACATTGTACAATCCTGGGAGGGGGGGACTCCCATATAAAAGTGACGGGGGTGATCATCGTAACTTTTAGAGGTTAACATCTTTGGCTTGGTACAGCTTAGGGTGTTTAAATCTAAAATAAATTTAGGGTTTTTAAGCCAGAAAACCAATTTTGTTTTAGAACTGGTACCTCTTAAGGATGAAAATTAATTCAAGCCAGAATTCCTTTCAAAATTTCCAATGGTCACTGACTTTTAAAATAATGATAATAATAATAATAATAATTGTTATTATTATTATTATTATTATTATTATAGGAGCCCCCTACAATACTGGAGTTCAATAAAATATAGTGTACATTGTAATGTGAGATGTAAATTTGAAAATCTATCAGCAATATTGATGACATCAGTAATATCACTACATTGGACATGAAAGTACATGTAATTGTCGAATCATCAAATGTCAACTTACATCCTTTACGGTTCAACTTCAACTTCAAAATGTTCTGAATGTTTGGCACAAATTTTCTACCAGTCTATGGATTAATATTCAACTACACATGTATACACATACATGCAAATGTATATACATGTATGTGTATATTAAGTTGATGAACAATTAAAAAATAATAATAATAGGGGTGGCAAATGGTAAAATCCGATACTTGCCGAGACCCTACATGTAGTTTAAAAATCCGAGCCCGAGACTTGAATTTGTTTTTAAATCGGAGCCCGACACTTAGCGCTCCAAGACCGTCCTATTTCTGGCAAATCAGAGATTCCAAGACGCGTTCTCTAAGTGCCGAGATTAGACTTGGCTTAAATTTGCTGAGACTCAGTATTTTTGATGGACCATTCACCACTTCTAATAATATTGCAGATTATGCAAATGCAAAGAGATGGAATCAAAACAGCTCTAGGAAAATGTGCGATTCAAAGGCACTAGGACAACTTTGTCTTCAAATGTAGATGCGATGACAAATTTAGAAAAAATTCTGGCCACTGGAAGAAACCGTGACGGGCCTCCAGGAAGAAATGCTTTTCTCCAAATTTCAACAGGCTTGCCATACTTGTCCTTGCTCTCATCCTCGCCATACCAGTCTACAAGAGCAAATACGTGTTGTCGACTTTCACTTCCAATCTTCGATGTATGTTGAACAAAGCAATCCACTTTGCCTGGTCGCAGTCCAGCACAAGGACTGATTAAACCCTCATCATCTGTCCAGGATGCAATTATTCTAGCAGACTTGAGTGACCTACATTCATGTTTGGAGCCAAATTTTTCTGGACCAATAATGATGCTCCCAAACCGTCGCACAGTTTTTGCAAGAGAACTGATGCCTGTGATGGCTTCTCCATACATAGACTTGTACACAGAAAGAAGAGAAGAAAGGTCATCTAAATCCAAAGTCCTAACTTTGTGGAAACGAGGTAGATGAACTTCTGATTCCAGCATTTTCCAGTCAATGTCCAACAAGTTAGAAGACAGTGCAGCGTTCACCAGTTTAGGTCCTAGCTTGACAATATCAGCAATGTTCTCAGCGCTGTTCATGAGATGGCGTGAGAAAATTGGAAGGAAGTATTCTTCAAACTCGTTAGGAAATGCAGCACTCGAAATGAAGTGGTCTGATAGTAGCTTTCTCATTAGTTGAATTTCGATGCACCTGTTATTGGTCTTGAAACTGCTAAGGATGCCATTGTATCGTTCAAAGCTGAAACACCAGAAATTATAAATTGGGCCATAGTCTAACACACATTCCTTTAGATGACCATGAAGATGCATGTTTGGTTTGACTTTTGATTTACCACAGAGCTCCTCAAACTTTCGACAAAACTGCAGAAGCATTAAATCAGCCTTTTGTAATTCCAGGGCAGTGATTACAGGTCTTGTAAGGAACTTACATGCCAATACAAAAGCCTGCCAGCATCGCATATGTTCTTCAGGTAAAAGTCCATCCAACACAAACAAAGAATAAACAAGAGTCCAGTTTTTCCACTGGGATGCTGTGTAACAGCCATAATTAGCTGACATTTTGTGTGGCAGTCTCCCAAGCCCAGTTCCAACATCAAATTCCTTGATTCGTTTCTCCATTGTCTGGATGTCTTTCTTGCTAAGGAGACCTTGTTCCACCCACAGCTTAAACATTGATTTTGCTGTGCCTAAGAACAAATTGTGCATTGGATCAATTACAGTGAATCGGATGCAGTCAAAGTAACTTAACTCAAGCAGAACACTGTAATATAGTCCATACTGTTTGGCTAACTTGTCATGTTCTGTTTTAGTTTTAGCCCTTGGCAGCTGTCTTGCATGCTGTTTGTGAGAATGAATGTCTCGCTTTGGCCATTCCTCCCTTTTGAAACCTGAGAAGTCAAATGAGTCTTTAACATTTCCAGGAAACAACTTGAAGCACTTGGAGCAGCCACGATGGGAGTTGTGGTTCTTAAAGCCACAAAGTTTCCTAGCGGCAGGAATATCACAAGAAATGCATGCAAGTGCAGCTCGGAAACGCAATGGTAATCGGCACAAGCTTGACTTCATGTAGACTCCTTTCCAAAGAGCATTCATTTCTGTCACAAGTGGTTGTAGAAACTCATTCATGCTTTTTGGTTCCTTGTCCAATCCAGGGATAATACCAACAACAATGATATTCTCCCATTTAAATCTCATACTTCTTGGCAGATTAAGATTTGCCAGGTACAGGACTCCCACAGAATAATCATTCCTGTGCTTCATAGGTTGGAAAAAATCAAAGTTCAACATGAACATATAGTTTCTGGGAGCACTGAGGAATGGTTCACCATCAACAGTTTGAAAGTCCTTCCACACTTGTCCATCGACAATGTCAGCTAAGTAGCCTTCTGGAGTTTGATGGTCACGCCAGGACTCGCAAAGTTTTGGGAAATTATCCCTCATCAGCATTTCTTGAAGCTTCTCTTTAACACTGTTGTAGCAATATACTTTCAGGGGATAGAATTCTTCCCTCTGGTTGCTTAGAAACACCTTTTTGCCAAAGGTGCTCCACAAGTGGCACTTCTGGGATATTGCTTTTGTTTACAGTGCTTCACAATCCTTTGCCCTCGATGGTTAATTTCTGTGCAATCCTTCATGTCATATAGTTTACTGCACTTGGAGCAAACAGCATATTTGACAAAGTTATCCCGGTCAAAACTAGCAAACTTGCGAAGAAGGTACAGTGACGATGGAATAATAGTCACCAGCTCTGCCAGGTATTCACAACCAGATAAATCAGAAAGTACCTTTAAGAACTGGAAAAGAAACTGCAGAAGCCATTCTAAACCATTGTCACTGAGCTTGCATACTGACTGCCACATAAGAATGAAATAGACAAGCCATTGTACTAATGCTGTTAACTTCTGGGCTCTGGTCTGCTTAGGAGTAGGTTCTGGGCAAGGGTCATTATTTTCAACATCACAGAGAAGATCTTCTAAGATACATCTTCCCAAACTTCAGGCTCTTGTTCTTCTTCACTGCTTGTTTCATCTTTTTCATCATCTCTATCCAGCACCTGTGAATGGAACGCAAATATTACATGTACATGTACACTGTAATGCATGTAATGAAAGTGGTCAAAATTAAGTACCTTATTGTTACTTATTTTCGTGGGAACTTAATTTCACAAAATTTTCTAAATGCTGATCGGCATTAACAAACAGGTACACCTACATGTAGTCTCAATTACCAAGACATCATGCCCATTAATTGTCATTAACGATTCCTGTTGCATATCTTTGAGAGTTTCAAGGTTAAATATCTCTTGAATATGAGTGAACGCCACATCAAACAACTCTTTGCATCCGTGAAAGATAATTTACAGTGTACAGTGGAACCCTGTTAATACAGACACCTACACATGTATGGGCCAAAAAAAGCTGGCCGTAATAACGGGGTTCTTTAAATAAGAAAATGACTGACTGAGCTTTTGTTTGGGCCAAAATAAAGTGGCTGTAATAATGGGGTAGCCATATTAACGGGGTGGCCGTAAGGCGGGGTTCCACTGTACATGTATGTCGCCTGCTCGATTTGTGCAGGCACGTATCTCATGGGTGGAAATTAACAATGACAAGCTCACACATCCAGCCATGCCTTCGGGGGATGAGCGTGGGCTTGGCTGGTAATCGAGCCTACTGAAAAGTCTGACCTTTAGTTATGCTACAGCTGGATGTTTTTTGTTTTATGTTTGCACAATTTTTTAAGAGGTCACAACGGACTCATTATGACAACTCTGGTTGTTCAGTTCTGTTTCTGAAAACGGCCTAAACTGTACATGTACAATGTATTGTAGCCAGAAAAAAAGTTCTTCTTAGAGCTACATGTACATGTAAATGAACAACACCCCTAATCTTATAACCTCAAATTTATTACAAAAATGTAGCCAACCACTTTTTATGTACACAGGGTGTATGTATACAATCGACTTCCACTAATGGACACCTCTTGTAAACGGACACTTGGTCATGTTCCCAACTACATACAGTGTACAGTGTACAAACACTACATTATTAATTTTCTTAACCTCCCATGAGCGGACACCTCTCTTAAGCAGACACTTTTCTTGTCCCGAGGGTGTCTGCTTACAGAAGGTTCGAATGTATAAATTTTTTTACCTCATCTGAATCAATGCTATGGTCATCACTGTCAGGATCTGGATGATCTGTGTGATCTGGGCCACCACTCATAGGGGCATTATTGTCATCAGACTCTGAATATTACAATATAATAATATTATTATTCAGTATTCAAATGCAATGAGAAAGACCAAAAAATATATCATAGTCAAAAATCATGCAACCACCTGCAATCATACAATTTTATAGGCTTTTTCTCAGAATTTTTCCTTTGCAACAAACAATAATAATTCGGTATATCATATATGTAGCACTTTAATCTTTAATCCGCTTATATATACCTGTAAAACTTCTAAAATTTGCACAAAAAAAAAAAATTTGCATTTGAAAATGATGACATGGAGTCGTCGAAACGTCATGCTTTTATCCGCGTTAATATTTCTCATAAAATGTTTTCCCAAATCTTGTCTAATTCGGTATTTGATTAATTCACCTGCATGCATAGTTGGCGTAGCGAGCGAGGACATTCAGCAAGAAATATACTTATGCAGTTAATAAAGTTGACTTACCTTGATCTGTGGGTAAGCTTGGTTCCGAGAAGTCATCATCAAACGACATGTCATCTTGAAAGACGCTAGGGTGTGAAGATCGAGTCTTGTTTGGCTTTGTGCTAGCGGCTTCAGCCAGTTGCCATGTTCCATTTGAAACATTGTAATAACGCCTTTTGTGTTTATAAAATGTTGACTTTCCAAGAAATTCTTTGCAGTGACCACAAAATAAATGGGAACTTGTGTATTTCGGCATGATACGGCGGTATATTTGATAACTATGAAAGATCTCGAATGCACGCCGCCATTGTTTCCTCTCTGATCTTAATGCGGAGGAGTCCTGAGAACGAATGAGCTTCGGAACGAGGTACCTCGGAACGAGGCTGCCAAAGGGCTGCCGAAGAACTTCGAAGACGTCCTATCAGAAGGTGAGACTTTTATTTTTGCATTTGTGGCGCGAGTTTTAGCGTCGTTTGCGATCATTTCTGATTTACCTCACGGCGCTTAGAGTGGTTTTGATGATCTTCGTTCAAAATGTCTGACAACATCATCCTCAGTGACAGATATGCTTTGCTGCTCGATGATTCATTGAAGGAGAATCAAACCTTGAGAGAACAGTTAAAGGACCGCGATGAGGAAAATGCCACGAAGTTCCAGGAGCTTACCAACAAAGTTGACTCGTTGTGTCAACTTGTGGGCGAGAAGCAAGCCTCTGAAAGTATAAAGACAAGGAAAACTACATCTAAAGTCCATGTACCTACCAGGTGTCGAGTAAGTATTCAGCTATGTCTGCTATTATTATATTCAGCTATGTCTGCTAAGTTTATATTATTAAACCTCGATGCATGCTTTCTTGGTTTGTTTACTTTGTTTAGACGACTTGAAATCTATGAATCCTACAGAATGTTACATGTACAGGACTTAAAGGGACACTGTCCTCACTTTAGTATGATTTTGGGAAGCTCAGAAACATATCTAGATCATAGGAAGTTGAACAATAATGGTTTTATTCTGTAGAATAGCACTCTACAAAAGACAGGAACCCATTAGGAAGTGAGGATGACTAACGACAGCGAGGATGGAAATGGATTGCAATATGGATTTTTGAAAAAATGGCAGGATGTCAGTTTTTCAAAGTTTCAAGTTTGGCTCGAAAATCTTTGAAATTTTGCAAACATTTTGTTTCAGTATGGAATTCTTGAAGAAATTGCTTTTTTATCATTTAGTTAGAGTTTATTTAAAGTTCTTATTTCATAGATTTAGTGACCATTTTGTGCATTTATAACAGTTTTGAGAAAATACGCCGGGACAGTGTCCTTTAAGCTAATAAATTTGTTGGTTAATAAGGATTGAAGATATCGATCGAACCCGTGTTTGATGATGGAGGGACTAGTACAGAATGCAGGGCCATTTGGTCGCCTCATTGGGCCATTCATTTTTACAATTTTACAGTGTACGTGTTCATTTATACAAAATGTATACACTATGAACCTACCCTATTGATGGTCTGGGGGTCTCTGATATCCAGGGGTAGGGGTGTGCACTAAAGGTCTACATGTATGGTACTTTACTGAAATCTGACTGGCATCTGAAGGGGTTTCCAAGGTAATGCATCAAATTTCCAAGGGGAAGGGGAGGGGGGATTTGTCAGAATGCTTTTTAGGAAAAGACACGACACAATAGATCTATGTAGATGTTACGTGGAAATATTGGTTGAGTTCTGTTTTGGCAAGTTACATGTAATATAAATGTTGGGACCTCGATTACATGTAAACTTCAGGGGCGTTTATTTAAAGGGGTGGCGAATGGTAAATTTGAGACTTTGCGAGACGGTGAGGACTAGTGTTTTTCTCTGCGAGACTGCGAGACCTGTGAAATTTGACTAAAATTTTGACCATTCACCACCCGTATTTAAAACTCGACCTATAGACCCAGCATGTATTTGAGCCCAGCATTTATTCGGGGCCCAGCGTTTAATCACAAAATTATGGTAATCACTATTTGACTACATATATACTGATATACATGTTATAACATTAAATCACATTTCAGACTGAATTTCACAAGATTTACAAGTGCATAATGGATGAAGATGCCAGTTTTCAAGGGTTTTATCTAGAGGAAAGGTAATTAAACTGTATTTTTCCTTGTAACATTCTACAATAATTTGAATAACAAGTATCAGAAAGATCAATGTCATGCTAATACCCTACACATATCTACAACTATATACATGTACACCTCATCTAATTTATTTTTTTCAGGTCCAAGTTTCCATAACACTGTTCATGTACATGTAAACTGTAGTACCTACATGTACATGTGTAACAATAATAAAATCAAAATACCTGGCTGTTATTGCTGTTTCTTTTTGTAACT
This sequence comes from Desmophyllum pertusum, assembly GCA_029204205.1. Taxonomy (NCBI): domain Eukaryota; kingdom Metazoa; phylum Cnidaria; class Anthozoa; order Scleractinia; family Caryophylliidae; genus Desmophyllum; species Desmophyllum pertusum. The sequence goes on from MU825396.1 coordinate 4,487,836, forward strand.
AAACAACTTCCCTTTTTAGCACAGAGTGGAACGAAGTGTAACTCTGGGTTATTTGAATGGTTTAGGGAGATTACATTCACTAAGGCCATATGGCAATATGGTATCTATGGTGTAAACTAATCGATAATCAATCGATATTGATTAATCAAGCCATGAATTGGTTCGAGTTTGCGGGAGTTTCGAGAAATCGGGAGTAAAATTATAGGGTTTGAGTGAAGCAAATGCAAGGGAAACGGCTTTTGCGTTCGAGTTATCGGGAGGTTTGACAACAGAGGGTTCGAGAAATCGAAGTTTCACTGTATTTTACGCACTGATTAGTGATTACAATCTTGTGGAATGTAAACAAACTTTAACATGCGTGTTCGCGGACTTTTTTTGCTGATTTAAGTTTTATTTAAAGGTAAATTGCTTTTCGTGAAAGAAGAAATTATTCTTTTCTTTTAATCTTTCGGGTTCTATGAGTGAAATAGACTATGCATTGAAAACGTTTTTCGAAGGAAAGGCGGCTTGTATTGTCAGTCTTCACTGCGTAATTTTAAAATATGCAAATTCAGAAACTGCCGTAGTCAAATTTCGCGACGTTTTCGATCATCCGGGTATCGCAAATCTTTCTTATCTTGACAGGGAAAACTTCTAAAATAACACATGTCTAAAGACACGGGGTTGGAAAACCAAAGTATTAAAAGTTTACTTTTTTAAAACATGAGTAATGCGAGCGAAAGTTTCCAATTTGATTGTCACGTAACATTATGTCTGTCACGCATTGAACATTTGCAAGTCTATTCATGCATGCCCAGTGAATGAAAACTCTTTCATAGTTCTATGAACTAATAAGTGGAATAATTTCCTCGTAATATTTTTTCTGAAGAACTAAGTAACTATTAAAGTTTATTTTCTAACGGTGAGACATCCAGACGAGAGTGAGCTGGCGGCGTGAAGTCTTTGCGGTATTCCTTTATAATGACTAATGACCACTAATTTATTTATTTCCTAGCGCGATGCTTTTAAAGGAAGCTAAAGGAATTTTATGTTTCCCGACGTGAAATTATTACTTCACAGGATTCTGTACCTTTGTTGACAAGCGGCAAGCAAGTACAAGGGTCGAGTTATCAGGAGGTTCGAGAAACTGAGGGTTCGAGAAAGAACTGATTACAATCTTGTGGAATGTAAACAAATCGCTGATGAAACCTTCCGCGCGCGTGTTCGCAGACTTTTTGTTGCTTGTTTAAGTTTTATTTAAAAGTAAATTGCTTTTCGTGAAAGAAGAAAGTATTCTTTTCTTTTAATCTTTCGGGTACTATGAGTGAAATAGATTATGCATTGAAAACGGTTTTCGAGGAAAAGGCGCTTGTATTGTTCGGTCTTCACTGCGTAATTTTAAAATATGCAAATTCTGAACTCACTCACCCCGACTACCGTAGTCAAATTTCACGTCATTTTCGATCATCCGGGTATCGCAAATCTTTCTTGCCTTGACACGGAAAACTTCGAAGATAACACGTCTAAAGACACGGAGTTGGAAAACAAAGCAAAGTTTAATTTTTTTAAACATGAGTCATGCGAGCCGGAGCGAAAGTTTCCAATTTGATTGTGTCACGCAGTAACATTATGTCTGTCACGCATTGAACATTTGCAAGTCTATTTGTGCCCAGTGAATGAAAACTCTTTTATAGCGCTATGAACTAATAAGATGAATAATTTCTTCGTAATATTTTTCTGAAGAACTGAGAGTGAGCTGGCGGTGTGAAGTCTGGCGGTATAAATGGCTGTTTCCCGACATGAAATTATTACTTCACACGGTTCTGTACCTTTGTTGACAAGTGGGAAACAAATAATTTCTGAATCAAGCCGTGAACATTCAGAACCGAGTGTTTTGATAATAAATCATGAAACAGAACTGATAAAAAAAACCATTACTTTGAATCAGATAAAAAACCATTTCGAACTGAGCGACATCAAAAACAATAATAAGCGTGCGTGACCGGCGCTTGCGTTTTCTTTTATTGCATCATACGTTACGGTACGCTAACTTTACTTTTGGGGAAAAGAGAAGCGTAGAACACACAGTTGTTGAAAATATTCATATGTAATAAGTATTTGTTTGCAGTGTAGTTGTAAAGATCGGTGTTAACGTTCCACAAATAACTCAACTCTAGTTGAAATCCTCGGGTCTTTCAAGGTCTTTCAAGCTGAAGGAAAACCGGAAATAGATAAGACCAAGAGATAAGAACTTGTCATTTCTGGTTTTAATATTTTGAGCAAATTTCAGCTAGTTTTTGAAGATGTTAGGAATCCTAACCTCATCGGTATCTTGCATAAATAAAATCATATATTCCGTGAAGACAACACAACTTGCCCAGCTATATACAGCTGTTTCGAGAAAGGTTGTCGGAAAAAAGCGCACGCGACAATCCCGAAAGGTAATCTGAGATATGATCAATGAATTTTCATAAGTCAAATAAATACATCAAACCCGCGATGCCTACTTTTGTTTCTTTCTTTTAGCACTCGCAAACATACGTCCATGGCGTCTCTTGCCATTTTCTCAGATTTTCCTGAAACGCTGAAGTCAAGGAACCGTGAACTTAAACTACCCACAATACCTTTCGGGAGTGTCGCGTGCGTTTTGTTCCGACAACCTTTCTCGAAACAGCTGTATGTACAGTCAAACCTCTCCTTGCGGACACCTCTCTAATACGGACACCTCTCTGACCTCTCTATTACAGACAGTTCCCTTGGTCCCGGCAAAATGCCCATATATTCTCTATAAAGAAAACCTCTATATTACGGATCCTCTCTAATATATACGGACAACGGAAACTAAATATCGGCCCCAGAGAGCAAATTCATACAAATTTAACTGCCTTATTACTGACACTCCAGTGATAACAGTTCCTATTCAATACAATTTCCTGTTTGTGGTTACAGATCAAAGTTAATCTAGTGTCCCATTGCCCATACAATAAAAGTAGCATTTGTTTTCAATCAGTTTATCGACATGCTATAATTTGGTCCCATTTATCATCGAGATTTGTTATCGTCAGTGGAGCATTTCAAGTGACGTCATATTCATGACCTCTATAATACGGACACCTCTCTAATACGGACACTTTGCTCCATCCCTTCGGTGTCCGTATTAGAGAGGTTCAACTGTATTGTTTATATTAGGCACCAAATTTATAATCTCAAATGAACTAGATTGCGGGAAAAAAATCGACCATGTCGATTTCTGAGTGGCTGCTAAAGGCGTGAACGGACACTGAACTATAGCTTTAGCCCAAAAATTTTTAATGTTCGTTTTTCCTTGTTGCAACATTCAAACGTCTTATAAAATGATATATTTTACACACTGATTACAATCTTGTGGAAAATAAACAAACAGCAGGCGAACCTTTCATGCGTGTGTTCGCTGACGTTTTTTGCTAGGTTTGTTTTAAATTGCTTTTCGTGAAAGAATAAAGTGTTATTTTCTTTAAATATTTCGGGTTTCCTGGGCCTTTAACCCCCACCTCTCTGGAACAATTCCCTCCGTGATGGGGGTATGATTATTTGCTGGAACATTCACACACATTCAGGGTTTGTACTCTCACCACTACTTTAGGTTGGGATGGAATGTTAAGCCCTGGTCGAAACGGCGCATGATAGTCGATGACAGTTTAACATGACCTATAAACTATAATCAACTATCATCAACTGTCATGCGCCGCGTGGTCAAATGGGAAACACTATCATCGACTATCATGGAGAATTTGAACATGTTCAAAGTGAATGATAGTCGATGCTAGTGCATGATAGTTGGTGGTCAAACGGGAGCGCGAGCTTCACTATCGTGGACATCGACTATCATGTGCCGTTTGACCAGGGCTTTCGGGGCTGACGTCACTCTGTGCTGCCCTTTGGGACTCTGAGTTTATTCACAGTGCTAGCTCAGCAAGGAACAAGGCTGCATTTGCTGTTATAGTTGATGCTGTAAACAATGACCATGGAGGGGAAGAACAATGTCCTTGGTCACCTGCACAACTGAGAGGTATGTACATTGTATGTGTTTATATTTTACTTTTGAAAATGGCTCTTCCTTTGTATGGTTTGGACAAAAAGTACCAAGACACTAAGACACGTGAATGTATGCAATGCTTTCTTCATTGTTCAGCTTGTAAGAACAGATCATTCTTTCACTTTTATAAATGTACTTTAATTATATGTCCAGTTAACTCTCAGCTTGTGGACTTCTCTCTATTTATGGACAGGAGTATTTGAATTCCTGGAAAAAGTTTGATACAAATGAATTACTGAATAATTCTGCTACATGTAGCTGGTCGACTCTCATTATCATGGGCACCAAATTGTGATCCAGACAATATTATTGTTTATTTATTCTACTATTACATCATTTCACCATATAAGGTCAAGAGAACATGTAAAATATGGGACGGTATTGACTACATGTAGTTGAACAGAGCAAATACGGAAAATAGAATAATAGTCGGGAAATTTTGCAGTAGAATAATAAATCCCTTATTCGATGGTTTTTAACATACTGTATAATATGAGCGGACATTTTGCTCATTGCTCGCATTTTTCCTCGCCACTATATATACTGTACGGGGCTCAGAAAAATACTACGCAACTCACAAAATAGCCGCGCATATTATAATAAATTATGTTAAACCATTGATTGCCATTGGGGGTTGGCTGTGTACAACTTTGTCTTTGTTTCGCACATGTAATTTGCGTGTAATACATCTAAACTACATGTACTTGTGTTACATGCAAGCGGTACTGTACATGTATTTTTGATTATTTTGCTGTTGGCTCTCATCAATGAAAATTGATTTTAGTAATACTCTTTTTACTTTGTGCAGCTTCCTTTTTGACTTACTTGAGAAGTATTAAGGATTCTCAGAAGAGAAGAAGGGTGCCTGGAAAGACAGAACACAAGATTGTATGTAGAAGGCAGGGCAGAGTAAGAGAGGTAAGAAACATATATTTGTGTGCAAACCCCTGTAAATATAAGGACACAGCTTTGCATCTCATATTGGTGGTTGTTTTATTGTTCTCAGACCACCCAGACAATGAAAACAAATCACTACATGTACATGTAAATGAAGGGCTTGGTCAAAAACTATCATGTTAATTAAGTACAGGCCCGTAGACAGGATTTAGAATGCCAAATGAAGGCAGTTTTGATATGAATTTTATTGTTTTGTACTCTCCATTCGATTGTCTCAAATCACAAATGTTGGAATGTATTGTTCCCGATCTGCAAGTGAGCAACATGCAAAATAACAATTTATTCATTGTTATTACTGTTTGTCAAGATACTAACCTCTGCCATTTTTTTTGCAGAAAAGTGCTCGGCGAGTGGCTGCTATTGACCAGATGGACTGGGATGATGCCAAGAAGGGGCGTGCCAAAAAAGGCCTGGGTGTGGAGTACACAAGCTCTGACGAAAGTGAGGTTTCAGAGGATGAAAGTGACTGTGATAGAAAGAGATTTGTGACAAAGAGGTTGTCCTGGGAGGAGCCAAAGTTGAGGGAACTTAAGGACCTTCTTGACCTCATGTACAAAAGTTCGCTAAATACCCATGTGAGAAATTTCCAAACTGAAAGAGTAGTTGGCGATAGTTTATCGCTAAGGGGCCCCCCTCCCAATGCCCTTAAATGGACCTTAGTTTTTCAACACCAATAGCTACAAGCACACCTGTACGTGGAACACGATAAACAAGAATTTTCGTTTTAAAAGGAATGGTACACTTCATTAGATGTCTTTCAGTCATGGCACATTGTTGACTTGAGAATCCCGTAAACTAATACAGCAGTGCTTCAAAATTTCATGAAACCAAAATTCACATTGGCTAAGTAACATTTAAGTTTCTGATGTTTTGGTATAACCTTGTTTTAAAAATTGAACAAATTTAATCAGTAATGGTTTGTAGAAAGGCACATGCCATCTGTCAGTTGTTTTTATGTTTTCATGGTTGATTGACTACTCTGGGGTGAGAATGGCCATGCCCCTTTTATACCAGAACTTCTTGTTTAATGTTTTCAGTCATATTTTACAGCTCTAGCAGACACTCAATCCATGAACACTATGACTTTTTTTTACTTATTTCTACTAATAAAAATTGGCTTTCCTTAATTTCTACTTTTTATAAAATTGGGAAAGAAAGTAATGATGGTGAATTTTAACTTTTTCTACTTTTTTCAGAACTAGCCAATCACAGCTGTGATTCAAAGCAATAGCCGGACATTTTTTCTACCTTTTTTCCGTGTTGTTATCAAAGCAAGACCACCACGGTGGTACTTTGATAAAATATGCGGTGAAAAAGTAGAAAAAATGTCTCGCCCATTGCTTTGAAACACACTGCTGTGAATGGCTAGTTCTGAAAATAAGTTAAAAGCCATAGCATTCATGGTTCAAGTGTCCGCTGTGATTATATTAAAATATCTTAAAGGGAACCAATGGTAAACCATCAATTATTGCATCCACAATGACTGAACTGGTTATCTGTCAATAGTGAGAGAAACAAGAATCGAGGAAAAGAGTCATCAGTGAACATACTTTTTGACCGGTAAAAACTGAAGTTGGCTTTAAAAGTGCAATGTAACACAGTCATAATAAGGATGACACAGGTTGTTATCATTGGTTCTGTACAAGTAACAGAACAAGTTCTGAAAATAATTTTTCAAAATGAAAATGTAAGAAAAAAATAATATTTTATTGTTAATGTTGGTATCTTAAATAAATAAATGATGTTTTAAAATCAGTAAGGAATTTACAAGGACAACTTTGAGATGTATTATCTCGATAGAATTTAGAAAATACTAATTTAACATTGTTCCAGTTGCAGCTACATGTATTTTTCCTTTCCAAAGTGTAAAAAAATAGGCAAATTTAGATCAATATTCAGTAACGTTTTTTTCTTGAAATAATGAGTGTCAAATATCCTTATGCTATTTTTATGTGGCATGCATGTCACGGTTAAAGAAAAATATATCATAGGAAACAAAAATGTTTTTTACTAGTAAATGCAAGCAATGTAGTGGTAAGACGCTAATGAGACAGTCTATTTATATTTAGTTGTTGTACTGTGTATATTACATGTAAATGAGTCAAGTTATGACAATAAAATGAATTGAAAGGTACATTGTATTTGTTGGGTCAGCCATACTTGGGATTTATCAACAGATGATGTTGTACTCAGAGACACACATTAAGAGTACAGTTGCTTACAATGAAAATAATCTTAAAACTGCCAAAATAATGTTTGTATTACATGTAACAGATACACACATGTACAACATGTATGGGTAGCAAAATCAAAATATTGCCGCAAAACTAAAGCAAAATGGTAAATTGGCATGAAAATAGCCCATTTACGATAGTTTACTGCAGCCGTAAAATATCGTAAACATTCTCTTTACGCCTTTTTACAATACGCGTAAAAGTCTTTCATAAACCCTTTACGGTAGTCGTAAATTAATCGTAAACGTTCCCTTTACGATTTTTTTACGATACGCGTAAAGATGCGTTTTAGAGTCTCTCTCCGGAGTCCTTTACGTACTATCGTTTTTAATGCGTAAAGACGTTATTTACGAAAGCGTAAAGAAGTTCGTAAAGATGCGTAAAGAAGATATTTACGCTTTCTTTACGGCATCTTTACGGAAGCGTAAATTTAAGATTTCATGCTGTGGTATACATTCAGTTCTTATCAAACCCTTAAAAACATGACTAGCATGGTTTGAAGTTGGATCTATATATGAAAATTTATGGAACTGTTTAAAATAAGTTCTTTAAATGAATTTTCTTATTTAAAGCAGATATGTCGTCAATAGATAAAAGCAAATCTAAATATTGACATTGAAACCGGTTTAATTTTATAGTTATTGTTAAATTACTAGGATAAAACAACATTAATCTATCTATCTCAGTTAAAACAAGATTAAAGTCATCAGTATTTAAAATCATCAAACCGTCATCTGCATATCGCCTTAGAACCTTAAATTTTAAACCTGAATCACCCTTTACAAGTAAATACTTGTATTCTGAATACATTAATACTAAGTCACTGATTTCCTTACTAAAATAGCAACCCATACTCACAACCCTCAACCTGTCTAAATACATCATTCCCAACATTAAAATAATTCCATTCATTACAAAATATATAAAAATCTAATATCATCTCTACCAACCCCTCATCAATTTCTAAAATTGACTCCAAATCACGCAAAGTTCTAGCAGCATCCGTAAATAATTTATTTGTATATAAATCCTTAAAATCAAAACTTACAAAACAGTAATCACTATCATAGTCCACATATAATTTCTCTATTTCATTTACTAATTCATTCCCACATCCCAATATAGTGGCCTTTAAATTATTCACCACCATAAACAATTTAAATTTTTCAACAATCTTTCTTAATTCTTTCTGAACAAATTTTGACGCCTCAACTGTGCACCAGCTATGACCAGTCACTATAGGCCTCCCTTTCAGCTCCGACTCATTTTCAATGCTTGCCTCTTCCATAAGTTTATGAACTTTTGGCATTAAATTTAAGCTTGGCAAAATATAATTTTTCAGTCCATTCAATTTGAACCATTTTAAATCCCCTTCAGAAAGCAAATCCTTGTGCTTTCTAATTAATTTTTTCAATTCTCCCCTGCAATTTAATTTTAATATTTTCCACTATTTCAATGTTTCCAACCCACTCATAAAAAGAAGATCCCAACTGTCTTTTATATTCTTCACTATACCAGCTTGAAGAATTGATAGACCAACCCAATTTTTTATCACTTTCACGTATAATTATACTGTCCATCATTTAAGATTTGTTTTACTGTATTTAAAGGACAATCAAACCCTAAAGTCCTCCCCTTTTCCCTTCCCAGTCGTTTGCATCGTCTATAGTTTAAAAACATATCTATCAAGAATCTTTAATGTATTATAAACATAATCCCTATCTTGCTTAGTTAAGTTTGGGTGACTCAGGTGCCTCCTTATATTTCGCCTGGTTGAACCCTGTTTTAGGATTTTAGAGTTAAGGGTTTTTCCCCCCTTTCCTTTATAAAATAATTTTGTTTTGTTTCGTTAGTCCATTGGTGTTCTCTTTTGCTGTGGCTTTCTAATTATAACCTTTATAAATTTTATTAAGGAACTCTCGACATGACGTTTTATTTCAACCGAAGAATCCCTTTCAATATTTTCCCCTTCGTTAAAAACCACATATCCCCCACTTTTATTCAAAAGCCTCTCCTCTTTCTCAGAAAATTTCAAAGGAGTAAAATTATGCAAATTTGACCCTTTTCTTGATTTCTCTCTGTTTAAAGCAGCATCATTTTCCTTTAACCTTAACCGTTGTATGCCATCAATAACTTGGCCTTTCACATAATTTTCCCCTATTTTTAAACAACTTATTATAAGATTTTAAATTAAATCTAATTTCGTAAATACTTGAAATTTGTCCTCTCTGCATCTTCTTTTGTTGTCTTTTGCTATGGGCATGTTTTTTGTGTCTGGCTCCTCATATCACGAACTTCAGAAGCCATCATTTCGTTGCGACTGTCTACTGTCCTTTTGATTGAATCTTCTAATGTTTTGATGTTGTTGGCCAATTCTTCCCTATCGTTTTTGTGATTTCTTATTGCAGAGGAGTTAATTTCTTCCAATTTTCCAGACTCGTACAAATATTCGTCGGTATTCGCTTTATCCAACTGATACAAATCCAACTTCTTTTCAACGATATTGTTAAATGTTTCACTTATCAAAATCAGTTCCTGACTTAGCATCTCCAAAATCCCTCGTGATCTTTTCACCTTCTGATTCCATTCCAAAACATAAATTTCCATACCAATGTCAATATCCATCTTTTCAACTCAATTTTCAGCTCTCACAATCTTTCGCGTTGATTTTTCTCAGTGAAATCTCACGAAGACGATTTTTGCTTTCAAACATTAAAGCTTAATCGTTATTGCAACTTGCGCGAGCCCGATCTTATGCCATTTGAGTTTAAATCAACATCTTATTGAATTTTTACGTAGCAAAAATGTCGTGTGCACTTCGTCAAAACTTCGCATGTTGTCGATTTCACAAACGCTGCCACAAGTTTTTTTTCTCGGTAAGAGATATTTACAACAAGCACTACCAAATATTTCTTTAAAACCATTAATTTCTCACCGATTAGATGATCTTTTCCCGCTTAAGATGGATTCTAGCCAAGTGCTTAACGAAGTTTTCCCTGTTGGAGACGACCCTTCAGCTGACCCTTCCGTTTCAATGGCGGACGAGATGGCGATCCCTGCCGTCCCTGGGGCATTTTTGACGACGAGCGGCAATATGGATGTGGCTGGACCATCTTCAGCCAAAGTGGAGGTAGATAAAGTATTTTAGTCTTCTAAATACTTCACATAAGCATCTCTTAGTTACAAATAGCACGTTGGGCTCAGCCGATTGGTACCATTTTGGCGTTGAAACGTGCGGTAAATAGATTTTCTCCTCGGTTACATTTTACTAACCCTACCCACTATAGTTCAACCATCAAATTTTACTCACCTCTCCCTAGTGCATCTATTTACCATGTATGTCTTCTGAGTTCCTGATGAGACAAGGCATGCACTCTTTTGTATCTATCAGGATGCTTTTGTGTGTTTAATATATAGTGAGCTCACTAAATGGGGATTAAAATAATTTAGAAATAACTTAGAAATAGTGATTTTATGGTGAATTATTGAAAGTCGTATTGAATCCTAAATACAGACCTTTTTCGAAAACTAGATAAATGTTACACCAGAGATTGAGCAGCGGCTCAAAGACTCCTTGAGAAATGTCCAGGAGAAACAAGAACAAGAAGAAAAAAGAAAACAGGAGCTCAAAAGGAAATTAATAAGAGCTAAGAGACTGACTGCACAGATGCTACTCTTATCAAAGGAAATTAAGCATATTGTGAAAGAAATAGAAGATTCGTGCAATTAAGGTTCTGTTAAAAGCACTATTGACATCTTTCTATTTATTAAAAATTTTATTTGTAAAAATTTTAGGACAGACACATTGTAATAATTTTTATTGTATTCCAATGAAAATCATAGCTGTCACATTTATTATTATTTTTTAATTTTTATTTGTGGAAATTACAAGACAGTCATATTTTGGTAGAAAAATTTTTATTAAATAAAAGACTTTTCCTTTTAATAAAATACAACCTTTTAGGCGCAATTCCCCCCCCCCCCCCCCCCCCTCTAAAAGAGTTTTTTTATATAACATTATGCCATCTCTCAACATTTTTTATGGTTTCCAACCATCTCGTTTTGGATCAGTGGGGCACAAGAGAGACGGACGGGAGGCATGCTCTGCAAAGAAAAAGGGAGGAAACAATTAACAATTAAATTATATTTAACATATCAGAAACAAATACAAAATAATTGTCAAATAACACTAAATTAATATTGAATTAATTAAAGTATTTTTCACTAATAATTAATATTAACCATAAACCATAACATAGACCACCCAGTCCCCACACCTGAAGATCTTGTCGGAATGTTTTTCAAATGGGCTGACCCGTGTCCACGAAAATTCGCGACCCTTCCGTACATTAAAGGCCTCACAGAACCACTAACGCGTTTGCTCAGAAGTCACGACATACAAGTCACTAATAAACCGATGAAAAACACTTCAACAAGAATTCCCTGCTCCAAAATTCCGTCCGAAAAAAGATGATCAATGCAATGTTGTTTACAAAATTCCTTGCACCACATGTCCATGGAGTTACATTGGCGAAACTGGGAGGTCATTTAACACCAGAAAGAAAGAACACACCAGAAATGTAAAAATGCACACCAAAGGCTCTAATGTCGCGAACCATGCTTGGTCCAACAATCATCACATCGACTTTGACAATGCTTCTATTATTGACAAAGGCAATTATCGCCACCTTAAAACCCTTGAGTCTTGGCACACTTCAAAAACTGTTGATGCTGACAATAACTCATGCCCGCTTCCAAGTCAATACCGCATTCATTTAAAGAAATGACTTTCGCACCTTTTTACTCCCTAGTTTTAAATTATTTCGCGTATGCTAATTTTTTTACTTTTTATCATGTACGCACATTCGCTTTCTCCACATTTTTTATCCGTTGAAGACAACAGGACGGTTGTCGAAAGCTTATAGTTTTAAAATTTTTAACCAGAGAACGTTTTTTTTTAATATATATTATAACCATAGAGACTTGCAGTCTGTTGAAGAATATCAGGACAATAATAATAAAAAATATTATAAGTGTTTTAAATATTAAAAGTAACATTAATTGCGACCACCATTTTTTCAGTAAGTCTAAAAATTATTCATCAAATAAATTAATAATTATAAAGGAGGCATAAATAATATATTTATCGCTATGTGGCTGTCGGAGTTATGCAATCAAATGTCAAGAGTCAGCCACCTGGGGGTACTATCAAGATGGATAAAATGCTTCAAGCATCGTATTAGGGAACTTTTAATTTAATTTAAAAAACTTATCAAATGCAGAATGTCATGAAAAAGGCTTTGCGAGCGTCGTGGGGAGCCGGTGCATTACAGAGAGGCGTGCGACAAGATTAAAGCAAGCCATCCCTGAGAGACCATGTGTCGGATTGAAAAAGGAACATTCAGATGTATCAAGTAAAGAAGGAGAAACTTTTTAGTCGTAACTACAAAAGTTTTACATCATATGGTGCCATATAGAAATTGAAACATTGAAACATTTTTAAGTTATACTATCACGTGGCCACACGTGGACTCCCTATTTAAACAAACCCCTCTCCCTCTTCCTTTTCCCTCCCTCCTTATCTCTCCCCTCATCCATCTTTCTCTCCAAGATTAAAGCAAGTCATCTTTGAGAGACCTTCGGATGTGTCGAAATAAAAAGGAACATTCAAATATATCAAGTAAAGAAAGAGAAACTTTTAGTCTTAACTACAAAAGTTTACGTCATATGGGGCCATAAAGAAATTAAAACATTCAAACATTTCTAAGTTATGCAACTATGTGGCCACAAAAAGCCTCAAATTGTAACCCCCTAATAAACCACCCCCACCCCCCTTTTTTCTCCCTGTTACACCTCTCTCTCTTCCTTTTCCCTCTTATTATATTTCTCTCTCTCTAATTATTTAATATCAAAAATGTATTCATGTAAAAATTGATTTCATGTCAAAAGTTTGTCAAGTTTATCAAGTTACTGTTGTAAAATCAAAGTAATTGTTGTCTTAATAACAATGTAAAAACGAAGTGCCATTAATTGTAAAAATGACAAACAACGGGGTGAGGATTCCTGGTCCCTTGTCCCCTTCTCCTCCACCCCACCCCACCCCCCCCCCCCCCTCCCCATCCCACCACAATCGCTGCTGGCGGTTTTAATTTATTTGTTTTAATTAACACTACAAAATATTCAACAAATCTAATTTTAAATTAATTTAAACAGATTTATGTATTAAAACATCAACGAAGTGCATGCTATGTTACTTCTGTGTTTTAATATCAAAGACAACATTACTATTACCTCTTCCCATCTATTTGAATAAAAATTGTCTTCATTTCTTCTTCCCATCTTAAAGAAACTGCTGGAAATGAACTCCTGCCTGACGTTTATAAGCGTATTGAGTTTTACTTGAAGATAGTATAGTTTCCATTTTAAACACACGTATTTGAATTACTCAACCTTGCCTGTATTGACTACTAGGCAGAGGCCCACTGCGGTCAGTCAAAATTGTAATTAATTTAGCATTATCTACGACATATATTACTATTTTTACTTCTGTTTCTGTTTTGTTTTCTTATTTACTTAATTATTAATTATGTTTAGGCAATACCATCTGTAAATGGGAATGCTAATAAACTTGTTGACTAGTTCACGAGCGAGAGCTACGCTATAATCAACCAGACAAGAAATACTTTAAAAACGTATCTTCGTAACATTTCCAAGCCCTAACCAAGGAAGTAGAGTTTCCATTTCAAAGATGTGTATGTGAGTTTACACATCTGAAGTATTCTTGCTGGACATACATTTTAAAATACAAATATCCGAGTAGAAACAGAAACAGTTTGACCTTTGCACGTTATTGGATCCCAGCAGGAAATCACCGGTTTCCGGTCGCTGCCGAATCACGCCAACATCAGACTTTAGCGTGACTGGCGTGACTATTCTCTATTAGATTTCAAACAGGATTTCTTGTTTTTATTTATTTCTATTTATTATTATTAATGATTAATTTTTTTTTGGGAGTATTTTTTTTTTTTGGAGTCCAGAGTCCAGGGTTCAGTCCTGGTTTTAGACTATGCCGAATATAATGGCTACTAGAAAGAGAAAATAAATTGTTAACCTGGTTCATATAAAGTACAGGCTAGCCGTGGACATGAGAAACACAGTTGATGGGCCTGTCCAAGACGGTCTTGTTATATTTATGAACTTTGCAAAAGCGTATAGGGGGGTCTCAGCCAAACAGGAACTTGAACTGGCATTGAAATTCGTGATATTTCTGTTTCTAACAGGAAGTGGTGAAATAGGCCAATTTCGATATATTAAAATTCTAACTTGGTTCCGAGGGGAATAAAAGAAAAACAATTATTTATTCATCCTTCAACCTCGATGTGACTGCTTTTCAAATTCTTTTGTTTTATTCCCATAAGCCTCGGAGCCAAGTTAGAATTTTAATATATCGAAATTGTCCTATTATGAGTTCAGAGAGAAGCAGCCTCCTCTTCAAACTCACCATCGCCATTGGCTGTATTTCAATAAAAATAATCAGTGGTTACCCTGATGCTTTTAAGGGCGATGAATCAGATGATGGGAATCAAGTGATGAGTCACAGCCTTAAATGGAAGCAGTGGAGCAAAGATGAAATCTACTTGACAACAAACTGAAAAAACTATAAACTGGAAAAGCTCAAAAGGAAATTGCCAGTGGACAACCAGCTACTTCAGTATGTAAAGAGGATGATCTTAGATGAGGAAGTGACGGAAAGGATTATACGGAGGAGCAGAAGGCATGTTACTTCAATTCTTTGAGGGAGGCATGAAGTCCACGAAAAGAGAGATGGTCGACAAAATTTGTGAATGTAGCGCGAAGGTCGGCATATCTGAGCAACAAGTGAAGGTAAAATAAGCTTATCTTATATGGGTTACAATGAACCAGTTACAAACTATGAATAATTCATTCAGCCCTAAATCTTTTAATTACTTTCCTTTACTATAATTCATGGATGTCTAAAAACTTCGGTATTGTCGTTTTGGTTGCCGATTCTCTTCTCCGACTTCTGATTTGGTTCAGCGTAATTATCAGACATTACCTTTTGCAAATAACTGGTCGTGTATTCTAAATCTCTCCGTAGTTTTTTTGCACAAGGTCATGTCTGAAGTCTTGTATAAACCATTTATTATTCGAATTTACGGAAACTTGTAACCGAAACTAAGCTTAATTGGCTTTTGTTGGATTTTCATTTGATATCGAAGCTTGATATTAGGCGATCATATTAAATTTTTATCGTTTTTTATATTCTTATTATTGCTTTGAAAGTAGGTTGGACTTTACCAACTTATCCTTTCCAGTTTAGTGCTAATGGTACTTTTGTGCCATGTACTTGAGGTAGACCAAGTAGCCCTGTGTAAATCCCTCTACTCCTGTAAATCACTCCATAATGCATGTTTCAGACTTTCACTTGGAATATCCAAGGGTTAGAGGGCTGAAGGCATCATGCTGTTTCCTTGATAAGAAACTTTTTTCCACATTATACCAGTGAATCAACGTTAGGTAAACCTAACAAATCAATGGTAGTTATCCTCCTAGTCTATAGTTATCCTCCTAGTCTTCACTTACATACAGAAACTGATCAATTCATTGGATTGGACATGGACCTTTAACTTTATTAGTTCTAATAAGCTTTCCCTTGCTAATGAAATCCCTAATATTTAACACAGGGCTCTTTGAATGCATTTATGTTAATAATTAAAGCTCTGAAGCAGCAGGCTCAATACAACAGGAGTCTTTAGGGGTTTCCTGGATTCCCAGGATCCAGGATCCAGGATCTAGAATACCAGGATCGGGGGAAAAAAATTTATTATATAGACACGAGTGTTTTACTGGAAAATAGACCACTCGTAAAATTCATACGCAATCTACATCCGGGACCCGAGTGGCGTATTTTCCATATCCTCACTAGTGAGGATATCGATGACATAATTTCCCGCTTTTGCATGGCTTTTTGTGCAAAGCTGTCAAACTCCGGTTGAAAAATGGTGAGCGTTAGATTCGCGAAATTCACTGAAGTCGACATGAAATCGTTCACTGAGGAGTAGAAAAATGTTAACGACGAAGAAGAAAACTTCATGACTTAAAATTATTCAAGGAGTTCCTTGCAAGTGAAGACGAAAAGAGAGAAATTCGGAAAAGTCCAGCCACCGAGCTGCAAGACTCGCGATAAAGTTTGTGCTTTTGTCGTTTTGTCTATATAATAAAAAGAAAATTACACGGTGGCTTGAAGATATGAATTTTTATTTTCTCGTGGTAAAAGCAATATTTTACTCACTCGCTGCGCTCGTTTGTAAAATATTGTTTTTACCACTCGAAAATAAAATTCATATCTTCGCGCCGCCGTGTAATATCCTCTATATGATAATATTTAAAAAAATTTAAAAAGAGGGAGGTTGCGAGTGACCACTGGTTCGTCCTGGTTCGTATCAGTCAACTACGTGATTACATTTACCGTAACACATGACCTAATAATTATGTGCGTTGATAAAGATCTTGAATTAAAAGTTCAAGCTTATTTTATACGGCTGGAGAAAGAGCGTTATCCTGCCGGACTGAGGACTGAGTTGCTAAGAAAACAAGCCCAGAAAACGCATAGCCTGGAAACAGGTTTTAGTGGGTCGACTGGACTGACCCTGGACTGTACATTTTCACTGCGTTCGCGTAGGAAAAACACACGATTCATTGTTCTAAGAGATGGATCGCATTACTTCACACTTTCTACGGTTTCTTTTGATCGTGCAGAGTTGTGATTGAAGAGACCTAGGAAGAGATCATTTCACCATTGACGCCCTTTGAAAACGGTACGTCAGTTTGCGTTTTCATTTAGAAAATCGTTATCGCAATGTCCACAAGAAAAATATTCAGATGTTGTGACTGGTCGCCCAGATGAGGCCTCCTCAAGTAGCCCAAGTAGTTCCCCCAGCTGGCTAAGGAACTATCAGCAGGAAGACGAAGAAGAGGCAATTCAAAGAGCCAGTCAAAATGAGCAAAGTACGGTCAATTTATGGTAAAACACCGCTTAGGTTTGAATCTGTTGTGAGATCTCCCCTTTTTAATGTTAACGGAATGTTATACTGTAGATAGTTTAATTAATTGCTACTATTTTTGAAAGTTACGTGGAAATTTACTCCCTTTTTAAGTTTTCGGGTTTGTTTTAAATTGTTCTCATTGTTGGGCTCCTCGATAATAAAATTTGAAATAAGCGCCCGGGCGAGGAAATACGGTATTTACAATTTGACGCCATGAAGTCAGTGATATATTTGTGCGATCATCTGCATTTTCTCTGAGATCTTTCAGAATATGAGGGGGAAAAAGATTGTTCCAACTCAAAGGTTTTTGTATATTTATCATCTTCGTTTCCAATAAGGTAGCAAAAATGCCGTGCAGTTTGCTCTTTTCACAATTACCAATCTGATACTTTTATAAACCTGTCGAAATAAACTGCAGTAATTGTTAGTAATTGAAGAAACCAATTCTGTCATGTCTTCACGTGCCAGTCCATGTGATACCAGTAGGAGAAGTTTGCTGTGTTATTTTTTTAATTAATTACGATAAAAAAGATCAAAGTTCAATGAGAATGGTAAATCATAGCATTCCGGCCAAGAGATTTTTTTCTTGCGGCTTCGCCACTCGAATCGTAGGCCTCACTGTGTGCCGAGAAAAAATCCTTGGGTGACTAGGGTAGGTCACAACCTTTGGATGGTCAGTTTCTGACTGTTTTTAATTACCGGGTAATGTTACGATTAACAGAGGGGATGCAGGTTGAAGGTGTGCCTTTTTTTGCCCAAATCCATCTAATATATAGATGCTCTTTGGGTGTTATGTTCTTCAGCAAAAGGCCCCTCCCCAACATTTAATCATTTACCGGCGTAATCTGATAATCTGATCGCACTGAGCGATGATGATGAACCTTGTTCTCGCACCCTAAGTGATAACGGCAATACAGCTTTTGTAATGGTGAGTCCTAAAGGTTCATACGAGTAGAATGTGAAATCTGTATTCAAGATCATTGTAGTCTAATCTACTTGTAATTTCACAGGTTAACCCCCAAGCTCGTTGTATGATCATCTGAGTGCGCTACAATCACAACATAAATAATTTTATTTATTCTGTCTTGGCGCTAAAAACACGAACGAGTATGAAATAAAAATTATTTACTTTGCTTTTTCCAATTGTCTATTTATTTGTTTAAAGCGCTCAGGAAGACTTTCAAATTACAAATTCTTATATTTTGACTTTTGCGCAACACGCACGATAGCTTGCAAACAAGGTGCTTCAAGCTCTCTCTTTGCTTAGTTTGATTAAAGCTCCATTTGTTAATAATATAATGCTTAATAACTTTTTTCTTTCTAAGAAAAAGAAAAGAAACAGGCCATCAGAGTTTGAGTACTGGGAAGATGAGAGTTATTTCCCCGGTGTACCAGTCCTACCTGTTAGTGGTTTCCCGTACAAGGTAAGTCTGGAGAATTTCAATTTCATTTTTTTTTAACTAAATTCTGAGCCAAAGGAATAAGCGTAACTTTTATTGGTGTTATGGAGAAAAGTCTTACGAACCACTTCACATAACAAAACTTGACCTAAAAGCACCGCACAAGTTAAGAACCCCCAATTTCATTGACCTCTCTTTTACAGCAGCGTACTGACACCACCACCAAAAAACTAAAGCAGAATATGACACGTATGTCGAAGACCACAGACTTAACAAGTGACTCTCCAGTCAAAAGGTATATCTCTACTGCCATGTATTGATATTTGATTACGTTTGATCTACCATTTCCACCTCTTCTAACGCCCGCCCGCCCCCACCACCAACATTGACATTGTTGAACAGTAACGTTTTGACTTCTACCGAGTGGTTTGGGAATGGAAGTAACCATCAAATTGCGCCCTTGGTTATAACACTTGATCTTATGGGAGGGGTGGTGAGTGAAGGGGGGTAGGGAGAGGGTAGGGGGAAACCATAACAATCCATGTGGAGTTACAGCCCCTTTTATCAAAAAGTAAGTACACTGGAACACGGTTAATATAGGACACCAAAGGGACATGAAAAAGTGTCCGTATTTTCCGGGTGTCCGTATTACACAGGCTGATATAAGAGAAAATATGTGTCGTCGGGACAAACAAAACTGTCCATAATAAGCGGGCCAGGGAAGGGGACTCCCATATGAAAGTGACGGGGATGTTCGTCGTCTCGTTTAGGGTGTAAATTACAGATTTTGGTATCTTTTAGGGTGTTCAGGACGGAAGGCTGATATTTTGTAGCCATTAAGGTATCATTTAGGGTTGCACGCGAAGAAATTTTGAAAAAAGAAAAAAAAGAAAAAAAACTGTCATACTGTGTCGGTAGTCTCTGATGACCGGAGATCGATTGCAACTTTTAAAGTCACTATAGCTCTTGTTTATCTGTCTCTTTTAGAATGGTATCTTTTAGGGGTCAAATAAAGCTTGAGCCACACCCAGACTGGTCTCATTTAGGGGTTAAATTCAAAAATTCCGACGAGCATCCTCCGTCACTTTCCAGGTAAGTGGGTGTCTGTATTAACGAGTGTCCGTAAAGTGGGGTTCCACTGTAATTGTGATGCTGTTGTCAAGACCAATAATTGTTGAAGTGAGGGTTTTTCTTTTGATTTCAGTAGACCCAGCGTACAAGTGAACCCTGATAGTGACAGTGATGAGATGCTTTCTAAACCAGTCTTCATACCTAGAGTGAGTTATACAACCATAAATCCTTTGTTTTTAACTCGTGGATATGCGAAGCTTAGCTACGGGTTTTTGTGAGGACTCCGATATGCAAATGTGTCACTCACTAAGGTGTAGACACTTTCGTAATTAGTCGTAATTAGTCGGCCCGAACTCGAGAGCGCTCGAGGCCCGACGCCATATTGGAGAAGTAACCCGCGCAAACACGATGGGAGATTACAGTGAGTGGTCTCATTTTTTCTCGCGTTTTTCGGACGATGAGCGAAAGTTTCAAGTTTCAATACTAATAAACATTCCTCCGTCGTCCTTCTAAGAAGAAAGAAAAAAATTTGAAACGACGGGTCGGAATTCGAACTCTCGAAGTCCTGCTTCAGAACTCAGAACACTACCACTGCGCCACGCCAGCAGCTGTTGGGTTTGAAGGTGTATTCAAAACATATAAATGCATTTATACCCAGGACTCGAGTCAGCGCGAGCCTCGCTGTTGTGTTTGCCGCGGTTACTATTTCACTCAGTGCATGCATCGTGCCCAGAGCCTGTATTGTGGTGATTTTGTAGTCACCATTAGGTGTCTTACTAAATTGAAGTGGACTTCGAACCTGTTTTCGAACTAGTACTATGGCCAACTTGAAGGCTGAATTCATGAGCCTCTGACTCGTCCGGGCGTTAAACATGACGAGGAGATGAGCATTTGCTCTTCGACCCCTCAAGCTCACGGGGGGTATATAAATTCCAGCTTGCTGGAAAGTGACCTGAAAATGAGTAAATCTCATGCTAATGTGGTAAGCTTTGATGAGAATGTGTCTTATTTGCTTTTGCCGACCTTGACAAACTTATGTGAGCGAAACGAACACTTCTTAATGAACGAAACAGCTATTGAAAACAGGACAGACATTGGCACAAATTGACGAGTCCATGATGCGAAACCAAAGTTATGTGGCCATCCCAGGACAACAAACATCGCTTGGAATGACTTTGTGTACTGATTTAAGCTTAAATACTAGCAGGAATGGAGTTGAAGAAGTATCGAAACGGTCAAGAAGTAAGTCAAAGTTTACTGGTAAATATGGACGCGCCTGCCGTGACAGAGAACCATCGAGATTACAATGCAAGAAAATCAGTAAAATGTTCAAAAAAAGTAAGTCAAGTAGAAAAACGTATAAAGCGTTATATCATGTACAATACACCACATTCGTCTGCAATGAAAAACTTTCTTTCCATCGATTTCCGAATTTACCTTGCCACTAGATTGTGTAGAAGTAGACCTGTTGGAAAAAAATACTTGTTCAGCTTACTGTTGTATGACTCATGATATTTATATTTGTGAAAACAAGAACTAATAAGCATAAAAATACAGATGTATTGCTTCATGTTAATGATCATTGTGGCTTGAATGACTGTTATTCAATAAACTAATAAACAACAGAAAAGTATTGTGTTTCAAGGGCAAAGGAGATTCACTGAAAGAAACGGAGCAGTGGTATTTGAAGTAAAAATAATATTTGCGGACTTAAATGTTTCGAAGTAAGATGAAAACAGTGCATTGGGGAAAAAATGAACAAGTATTTGTCCTTTGCGTCATGCCATTAATAGCCGGTAGGGGGGGGGGGGGGGGGGGAGGGGTACTCTGATTTTTTTGGTATGGCAGTACCCACCTCCCCGCGCAGGCAGCAAAAATTGCATGCCACGGTATTCTGTGTTTTTAAAGTGCAAACAAGCCCATATCGCAAAGAAAAATCAGGAATCCCTTAGTTAATAGGCACATTATTAATCTATCTATAATTTCGGACACCTCTGGCTCTGTTAGCCTTCTCTTCAGGAAGCCCAATACTACAGTGAGTTAATGCAGGCTGTTGCTTTTCGTAGGCACTTATTATCACATATATGATCTCTGGAACAGGCGGAAAGGTCCATAAACCTAAACAAGTTAAATTTCTAAACATCCCCTCAAGTATGTGTTTGTAATATGTGTACAACAAAAGCCGACGAACAAAAAGCCTTGCCTTTGTGAGATGACAGCAACCTCGCATTGTATACGACCCTTATGTTTTTAACAGGCTTTAATAATAGAACAATAATTGCAAAGTTCACTAACATGTTTCATCTCTAGATTACTTTATCCACGAGTTGGCCATAGGTATTCTTTGATTCTTATAATCATCATAATAAAAGCCATAATTATAATGATAATTGTTTCTTTTTAACCCCATTTATATCTTTGTACAGGACAACCACTGGTGATCTTCTTGACGATTATGCGTCAGATTTTTCAGATTTGACTTGCGTCAAAAAACAGTAAGTAGCTTTCACTAAATTTCCTAAAATGTTTTAGCTTTAGCCTCAGATTCTTGAAGTATGATACTGTATCAATTTTATTTTTTTGCAGTAAGAAGCCTGTTGTTTGATTAACAGATCTTTCAAGAATAAAAAATAGGGCAAAAGTATTCAGGGAGAAAAAAAAGTAGGAAATAGGACTGAAAAGTTTTTGAATCACAAAGCCCGGAAACGACCCTACACAAAAATAGCCGGAATAAACCTTCATTTTGTATAGAATAAAAAAGTAATAGCTACTCCAATGGTTTCTTACATAAAAAAAAATAAATTCAATGAAACTTCCTAACTCATGGTTACTACTAGTATATTTTTATATTTTTTGCAGTAAAAAGCCTGCAGCACCAGCAGGTTATTGGGAAGGGAGCCCAGACATCCCAATATACGAGCAAGGGTGCAAGAGTGGTTATTCTGCGCAGGAGCTTGCTGAAATAATTTTCCCTGACACAGAAAACAAGTTCCGTTGCAGAAAAACACCTTCTATGCGTCCGTTCAAGGAAGACTTTCCTCATTGACCTTCGATACCTTTCCATTGAAGATCTTTACGCAGATGAAAAATGGCGCATACAAACACCAGGCAACAAGGTCAAGAACTTGCCTTGTCGAACTCGATGAAGAAAAGGAAATGGAGGACTTCAAAATCACGGAGTGCAAGAAGATTGATCTCAGTGACAGTGAGAACTCGTACTATTTGGTGCAAACGGACATCGAGTCTGTGAATCCTGCAATGATTTAAAGACAATCACGTCATATTTTGAATGTGAGGTCCTGGAGTGCATAATTGAAAAGTCGTTTTTCCTCTTGATTTTCACTAAGGGAGGACTTGAATCGCCGAAAAGTGCGAATTCGCTCGGGGCGTTAGCGCTGAAAGCGTGGATTCTCGCGCAAGTCACGCGCGTGCGTTCGCGCAATGGACCAATGCAAAAAAATACAGTCTGTTTTGTAGTATAAATAGTATAAGAACAGTCCAATACAAAATGTCCAGCATGAATTTGTTGAAATGTGTGCTGTTCACAAGAGCACATCGACGTCATAAAATGTATTTACGTATTCTCAAATAGTTTCCCTTTCCATTCACGTTAGCAGGCAACAGAACAAGTTGAACTATCTGTGCTCTTGATAAAAAAACTATTATTACGAGTGTATGTTGTTTAGGTTAGGGACTGGCACTAGGTACGTCGATTTGGTGATGTCTGGTGTTTATGGTGTTCAGTTTCAAAAATTAGCACGCCAAGCTGAAGTTAAACTCCCCTTAATATTATAGTGTTCAATTAAGGGAGGCTTAATGTGTGGGCCGGTTACTACAAACGCAGCCGTCTGATACAACATGCTTATGTGATATTTACTCTTTTACCATGCAGATGCCCATGGTGAAAAGGTCCAATCACTTATGCAATTCTCGAGTTACCTTGTCAAGGGTAATGCAGGGGAACTTCAGTTTAAAGTGAGGTCACAACGGCAATGGTGAAAGATCAGAAAACCTTTCTTGCCCACCAAAAAGTCCATAATTGAAGAAATCAAAAGGCCAGCAAAGGGAAAGGAAAAGAAATGAAACACCAAATGAACACGAAATGTGCTGGCGGGGGTTTTGTGAGTTGATTCCTCAGGCAGTTTACCACGAGGGCAGGCAGCAAATAGGATGACTCGAGGCGTCTTCCAAAGCCTACAGCCTCAGCAGTATGTGCCACCTTCAAGACTCTTTTGCTGGATTGTCTAAGGGCATCGAAAGAACAAGAAAAGGACTTTATAAGACTGTGCCAGGCCCACCCTGAAGAACTCTAATGTTCTATATGATGACTGGCAAATAAAACGACCTGGCCACGATTTTGTACAAGCGCAATTGAAAGTAGTTTGATGTCCGTTGATCCTTTGTTTGACTTTGGTAAGTTTGTGGTTACACCAATAACAACCCATCATTTGATGCTTCAAAGCTGCAAACTGGAAATCATCTAATAATGCTCGGACCTGTAATGATACACCACAGGAAGACGTATCAAACGTACTACAACGCTCACTAGTCGAGTAGCTGCAGATAATCCAAAGCTAAACGAAGTGAAAGGCATTGTAACAGATGGTGAATATTCTCTCCAGAAACAGTTTTTCGCACGTTTTTCTCACGTGCTCAATCATTAAGTGATTTCATGACATTTTAGACAAAATATGGACAGTGCCCTTAAAGATATGGGGATTTCTTCAAAGAAAGACAGACTTTCCCTTTCTTTACGATGTATTTGGTTACAAAGGTGATTATGTGGGACTCTGAGAACGAGGATGGGTTTTGCGTTTTGTTGGGACTCCTTCCATACCACTATGGAAGGATAGAGAGGCAGAGCTCATTTGCGGGAAAAAAGCGAGTATTCAATCAAAGGCTCTCATGAGCCAGCTCAGCATGTAATTGATGTTAATGGCATTCATTGAATGCAGTTGTTGGCTCTTCCCTGTTAAAAATGGGGATGGACTTTGCCATGTTATCTGGGCAAGGAGTTATTTGACACTTTCTGTGGTAAACTGGTCAGCAGTCTTATGTCACGCAACTCTTACGTTTTGCAAAGACACAAAATATATAAAATAGACAGTGCAGTCCCGATTTCTCGAACACTCGATTTTTCAAAAAACCCAATAACACGAAACCCAAAAGTTGTTTCCCTTGGATTTGTTTCACTGTAATTTTACCCCCGATACTGTATATTTAATTTTATATATATTGAGCAAACAGTCAGCCCGAACTCAATAATAAAAATCACAATAACTTTGAAATAATTATTGATTAGTATTATTTTAAAGTTCTGGCTTGACTCCGGTATTTATTCAACCTATCAATGTTAAGCCCGAGAAAAGGGAAGGGGGGAGGCTGGGCATATACGGGACATTTGACCTCCATTTGCTGTCCCCACCCTCTGGAATTTGACTTAGAGTCTTGCTAATTCGATGATTCATAAATACACAAACCATATAAATTCGCCTGAAGGTGGCATTGTAGGCTTCTTAGTACATATATTACCTACTGTTCAATAAGTAATGTGTAACAGAGGTAATGAATGTTTTGTGTTTATATACTGATTTAGATAAAAATGGACTTTAGTACTATTCATACAATATAACTTAATAAAAACTATAGTAGGAAAATCCATCAGAGAAGTTGAATTTAAAATAATATGTGCTATTTACACAAGCCTCAGATGAAGCCTGCTTTTCTACACGGAAACTATAAGCAAAAAGGTTTTGTAGCCATAATATTTAAGCTTATTCAAAATACCTTACATTTGATTTATTTTCGGTTCAAAAGCTGTTTATCGATCGATTGATCGAATTGGACACCTTCGTATGCCAAATTACAAAAGTTTAATGGGATCAAAAGATCAGTTAAACAATAATTTTTTTTATAAATCAAACAACATTTAGAAAATAACATTTAAGGCTTACATACTTCGAATGTTTTCCTTGAAAATCCATTTGAAATGCCTTGAGAAATTATCGAAGGGGTCCACTGCAAATGCCAAAGATCAGTTGAATGCTTCTTCTTTTTCGGCCGTCGAGGAAATGTAGTTTGCCTAAAAATATTTCCCTGCTGGAAACCGTCCTGTTCCCGGTGCTTCAATGAAGTTGTATAAACCCCTTGATTAATCCTCCAAATAATTTGTCGATTGTACTTCGATAAAGAAACATGATGTAAATTCGTGAAAGAAGCATTTCTCAAAACGAGGAACGAAGGAATTGCAGAATTTAAGCGTTTGTTGGCATCAGAACTCCTAAACGGTCTATCTTTTAAATGTGTAAGACGTGAGAAGTCAGAGAAATCTGGAGAAATCGGGAAGCAATCCGCCATTTTGTTTTCCTGTGCGATCAGGCTACTACCCCGACCCACCCGACCCCCAAAAACTACCAAATATTGCGCCCGCAATGTTGTTTAGTGTTGTGATTTCCCAGGCATTATGCGCTGCGTCAGCGGAATTACCAAAAAAAGTTTACAACATTCATCTTCCTTCTAAACTAACAAATGTTTCCCTTCAACAACGATACCTCACCTTGAGCTTCCTTAAAGTGCCCATAACCTTTTTTATTTTATTTTCTCATCTGAATCTAAAACATCACCCAAGGAAATTCTGCGGAAAAAATTTGCGATTTGCGGTGGAAAAACGCGAATTGTTTATGAATTTTATAAAAAACTTTCAAATTTGCCACCATTTTGGATCACCATTTGCTTTAGTCTCCCCTGGGTCCTTCTCGGTTCACAAAGGATCTGTGACGTAGATTAAGGAACACGTGACATCAGACAAAGGAACTGTGATGTAGATTAAGGAACACGTGGCTTCAAAACAAAGGAATTGTGACGTAGATTCAGGAAAATGTGAGCCCGTCGGCCTTCTTACAGCGGGACGGGTATACCAAACAAAAAATAGGATTGAAGATTTGAAACATTCATAAGAAATTCGGCGTTTTCTGCCAAATCGCAAAATTTGTTCCCGAGGAAATTCCTTGGAATACTGTTTAGATTGAGATGAGAAAAAACAAAAAAAAAAAAACAGGAACCCCATGAAGGGACTCGGGGAATACAGGATGGCCGATAGGCATTCCTCTGGGGGGGGGCCAGGGGGGGGGTAGCTGTAGGCAAGTTGGTCCGTTAAGGGGCTGGTGGGGGGGGGTGTGGGTGCGGTTAGGGGCACTATTGCCTGTTTTATACTACGGCTAATTATTATAGGAAACTTGGTCCCGCTGGACAGGGTTTGTGTTTTTGAGCATTTTTTCTGTCTTCCACAGGGTAAACCCATACGTTCATGAATATTAGGATAACGTTGATTGTTATGTTAAAAGTAGTGAAAATTAAAAAATAACAAGCTTACACACAAGCCAAGGTAAAACGTAATATTTATTCACCTGTTTTACAAAGCGAGCGCTCGTGTTTTGTGAAAATTTCTAGCCTTCGATCGCTCTTCGAGTAATGATAAACTCGCGGGTGTCACTGCGGACTCTTAAGGGGCACCTTAAATATTATATAAAGAGTCAACACACGAAACCTGCGTGACGAAAAAACGTGACTGCCTGATGTAATATATATTTGCATCATGCTAAGGAAGACGGAGAAATTCTCTTGTGGTTAATTTTAGCTAATGTCAATTACATCATGTTCAACAAGGGAAAAAAAGTGTTTTTGCTCAAAATATTTCGCTTGTTTCTTTACATGAAACAAGAACAATCCACCTCTCCTCCCCATCGGTCACTGCACTCTGAGGTGCACCCCCAAATAAGAGTCACCATACGAACCTGCGTGACGAAAAACGTGACTGCGTGATGCAAATCTTAATATTAAACTCACTGCGTTAGAAACTGTAATATCTAACCAAATGTTGTCAACTATAAAAAGCCAAATAAAACATTTGAACACCTACCTTTACCAAGAATAGACTACGAGTAGTCCCTAATTTTTCTCAGATCGAGTGGGCGGGCGCGCGCGAAGCGCGTGGAAATATCCTCGCGCGAGAAGACGCGACGCGAAGAGGCGCGAAAAATGAGTGACTACAGACATAGGGCCAGCGTATGACCCTTCACTGTCGAGTGATTTTTGGGTGTCAATTTCATATAGTCTTTCTTGCTGTCATTTGCGCTTGTCATTGATGAACTGCGGGATGATGTTTATCACAGACCAGGGGGCGAAGGAATGCGCTTTTCTTCGTGGATGTTTCGCTGGGAGCCATCTCAAAATGGCTGAGACGTCTAAAAAAGCGATAGGAATTTAGGCATCAGAAAAAGCCTAGCATCAACAATTTCTGCCGTGTTTGTGGCTGCAAACTTCAACACTTTTTACGGAGATTTTAAGCGAAGGACTTCAACCGAAAATATTTTCGAAATTCCAAAACAGGCAGAGTCGAGAAATCTCTCCTCGCCGATTTCCTGAATCAACTGGGGTTTCCTTGTGAACAATCTGCTTCATTTTCTTCCCGTGTGTGGCACAAAAATAAAGAATGCGTGGAACTGATCCGTTTCCTTCGAGGAAATCTCCCTAACCAAGGTCCACAACCTGGTTGTGCTGTTGTTGTTGACGAATCGGTTTCGCAGATTGCAACTGAAAGGTTTAAAATACTGGCGCGTTCCCCTTGCTCGAGCTCAGTTAATTCCAAGTCAAGCCGAGTAGCATCACCGTTGGACACGGCGAAAACCGGCAAAGCTCGACGATCGATCAATAGTAAAATCGCGAGAAACGTCTCGACCAGCAAAGAGCGCCTCCAGTGCTTCGATTTGTTTTGGTTTTAATTAACGTATCTTATTTTTGGCAGCTGATCGATACAGGCCTGTAATCGATCAGCCTAAATCCTTGAGTAGTTGACATCGGCTTGCGCATATTGACAGATTGTTGACAGATCTCCAAAGAAAGAAACCAATCAGAATTTTGCGTTTGTGAGAGCAACGCATAATTCAAATGCTGGCCCTATGTCTGTAGTCCCTCATTTTTCGCGCCTCTTCGCGTCGCGTCTTCTCGGCGCGAGGGTATTTCCACGCGCTTCGCGCGCGCCCGCCCACTCGATCTGAGAAAAATTAGGGACTACTCGTAGTCTATACCAAGAATTAGATGTTTTAAACACCCACTAATAAAGCTATACAGGATAATACGCACTTTTACAAACTCTGCCCGCGCTATGAACGCTAGATACGAAGAGCAAATTAATGGTTGTCTCTCTATTACAAGCTATTACATCATGCGTATACTGCACTTGGCTGCCATGTTTACCATGTTAATGGGAAAACCCCCTAGAATTGAAACTGATACATGTTATGTTCCCCTGTCTCGTTAAATATTTTGCTTGTTTCTTTGTAAAGAACATGAAAAGAGCACCGTACACGATACGAAAATCGAAAATTTTCTCTAAAAGTAAGAAGAAATTATCCAGAAAGCTTGTGGAAGATAAATTCTCTAGTGGCTAATTTTAGACAATGCAATGCAATGTCAACTGGGGCAAGTTGCAGTGGACTACGAAAAAAACAAGGAGTCACGCCAAGTCTCGCTAAAATCCGCAGTTTGCGTGAAACCGGAAGCCGATTCCCCGCTGGGATCGTAATAACGCGCAAAGGTCACACCGCCAAATTTAGCACATTTTGCAACAACACTGCTGTTCACTGCTGTGGGACATCTGTCTTTGCTTTTTTCAATGCGATTCCTGTAATAAACGCAATACATGTACGCTGATAAACTTCAGGAAATATTTCAGCTCGTACAGCCTTGGGAACGATGTCTGTAACAAACAGACGGACACGGCCGAGTGGGGGTCTAAGGCTAGTGACCATGAAAAAAAACCAGTCCATTTCTAGAATCGGCCACCATGGGCGTCGGCCGCTTAAAAAAGAATATGGGCACTTTAACTCATGCTGAGCTAAAAAGGCAGCAAAATTCAGGACCAGCTGTATCAAAGAATGAGCGTTGCCAATGAAAATTATTACAAACATTATGAAAGAACTGCTCCAATGAAATAATTTGCATTTATTAAAATACTACATGACTTTTAATTATGAGGGCTCGTTATGGTCAAAATTATGTTCA
The DNA here is from genome assembly GCA_029204205.1 of Desmophyllum pertusum. Taxonomy (NCBI): domain Eukaryota; kingdom Metazoa; phylum Cnidaria; class Anthozoa; order Scleractinia; family Caryophylliidae; genus Desmophyllum; species Desmophyllum pertusum. The sequence continues at coordinate 4,517,681 of MU825396.1, forward strand.
TTATTTATTTATAAATGACGCGCAACATTGATTTGGGGGGGGAGAGTCGCTGAAACAACGTAACGCAAATAGAAAATCCCTGTAACGACGGCCATTTTACCGTTTGACTGATCTTCATTGTTCAAAGAAACAAAGGGTTTCTTTACAAAGCGCAAACTGCCGTAAAAATGAATGTTTGTCAACACGTTATTTCTCGAAAAACGAAGGAAAAACTAGCGAAAAAAAATAACGGGGAAATGTTTGGTAACTAATTCAAAAACGCGGCAAATCTTAGGGGAAAAAAAAAAGGTCCTAAAACTCAATATAGGCTGGTTATGCCCTCAGCCCTTCATATGTATAATCGAGCCTCGAGCCGGGAGAAGCCTCGGGAAGAGACGTCTCCTCCCCGGGCTTTTGACCGGCTCGCGGCTCTATTATATACTCGATTTCATGGAGCCGCGAGCCGTCGAATCCCCGTATTTTGTTCATCATCTACAATTAGACCAGGTATGGTGTCAATGGAATACAAAATGAGCTGTGCAAAGCATCGAATTTCTTCCCGCATTGGATACTTAATGAAGTCTTCCTTGCAAAAAGTAGTTAAATACACGCTCCTAATATCCTACTGGTGATTTATTTACTCAGCTATGTAAACACACTTGCACGACCAGACTTATTAGATTACATTGTTTGTTTCATCACGGTGATATGGTGAAACGTGAGAGAGCCGTTTTCACCGATGGTTCACCATTCGTTAAAGACGTTCTACATAGTAATCCACAACAAAAATCATTTATTTTTTTCCTTGGCAAATTGCTTAATAATGGTGCTCTGATTATACACGTTTTTTCGCTATTTATCTGATTAGAAAAGCTGTTTTGCAATGGATCACCATGGTGAAACGTAGGTATTAAAAATAGACTCCAGAAGTTCTTATCAACTTATCGCTTCACCATGGTGATTCGTTGCAAAAACAGCTTGACATTGTTATGAGTATGGGGTACACTTTGATAATTATGCAATGCTTTCTCGTGTTATCAGACGCATGAACATCACACTGATAGCTTGATTTTTAACCACGTTCTTTAACACTGGTAGGCTATTTAATGGCATATCATTCACTTGAACTATCATCATAATCATATTGTGCATCAAGTATCAATATTGCGAGGATAAATTTGAAGCTGATCACTCATAGGGCTAAATGGGTTAATGCCAAACATCTTATACACATTATTAAGTACTCCACTGTGTTTTCGCACACCAGTACCGGTTAGTCTATGACTAATGATATAAATGGTAAGGCTAATCAATTTATGGCCCCATGACAACACCCTAAAAACCAAATGATGCAGTGATTCAGATTCCCACGATAGCTACACCCCAGATTTGCTCAAATGTAAAAGTAAAAATGTTTCTTCTCTTTGTATTTAAAGGTATGTTGAAGCACTGCATAAAAACAACTTCCAAGGAGGCAATATTAAAAGCTGGAAGTACAAATGCCATGGGGGTTTTTCTTGACGACCCCCCAAACATCAGCAACATGAGCGATGTATTCGTTGACTTCTACTCAGGTTGCACAAAATCAACCATCGCAAGGGGCACAGAGGAGGTGCACTCTGCACTCGTCATCACTTCAAATGAAGATGTTAGTGCTACAGCAAGGTAATGATTAGAATTCATGGTTACACATTTGAACAAGACTGATACATTCGATTGATTGATGTAAGTTTTCAAAGATACGAAAAACAACAAAACAAGGTTATGTGTACTTACAGGTGTATAGATTGTCTTAGATTAACAGCAAGAATAAAACAAAAAAGAAATAGTATACGTACTAAGTAAAAAAACTGTAGCTTGCATAGAAATGTAACCATCACAGCTACAGATCTGCTGCCCAAATGGTGATGTTTCACTTACAACTTTTCAATAATCTTTCAGGGAAGTTAGAAGGATCGTGTATGTGCCCTTCACTGGGGAATCAATAAGAGGATTAACCCCAGCAGAAATTATAGCACATACGACGCTGAAAACTACCATCAATTCTGGTAATCTCTCTGTTGCCATTGGCAGATTCGTTGTGTTAGGCAGCGAATTTGTCGAGAGGGGTGCCAGAGAGATTACTGAAGGTTACATCAGTAGAGTTGCTCGTCATTTAGAAGGAGCCATGAGCGATGTAGTCCCATCGTATGCGATTGTCATGTGGTTTGTGAAAAGAGGTGAGATGGCTATTAGTTGTGGTTGCCTTTGTTTATTTTAATAAATGCAAAATATTTTCCCTGAAATCATATTTGCTTCCTATGTTCAAACCCCCCCCCCATCGGGAAAACCCACCAGAAAGCACTCATCCAAAGCGTCCGTTGTCCGTTATAGAGAGATGTCCGTGTTAACAGTTAACAGTTCAGTTGAATTAAAATGCGAGTAGTGATGATAAGCTAATATTCTCCCAGTTTTAAACTAATAATAATAATTATTATTATTATTATAATGAATAATTGCAACATGATTTATTTTAAAATTGTGAATTAGAATGCATTTTTTAAGGACTTTGTTGTATAAAGGTGACGTAAATTTTTAAAAATTATTTATTTTATATCTCATTTTAGATTTGTGATATCCTTTCTCTGGATTATGAGGATCCAGTAAAGTATTTCGTCTACACAGTGGCACCTTTTGTAATAAAATGCCAAGGTGTCAGTTTGGAAAAAAAAAACTACAGGTGGAGGGACACTGTCGAAGAGATAAATCTCATAGGAGCCCTAATAAGAGATGTGGTACATTTTGTCAATGTATCTGGATCCAAAGAGGTGAGAATTGAATTTTTACCTGTTTTCTTAAAGGAACTATGTCACGATATATTTCCAGTCATTTGACTGATATGTATATTATTACATAGCAGCAAAATAAAGCAAACGCGGTCAAACTAATTATTTTAATGAACTAATGTTGACAGCCAGAGAAGTAATTAATCGAAAACGAACAAGGATGGTTACGACTGAGGAAGATCAAGACAGAACGAACATTAACTCTGAATTTGAAAGAAAATTGCTAATTTTTTCAAAATAAGCAATCCATGATATAACTCGCTCAAAAAATAATAACTGATTTTTACTTAGGAGGTCCAATTCCTGCTGGCAGTTATCAGAACTTTTTGTGATAATCGAAATAAGGACTATATTAAGTCGAGCCGTTTTTAATTATATAGGGAGGATAAATCCCTTTCCTCAAAATATCGTACCAAAAAAGAAATGCATTTTTCTTTGCCAATTGCGTCCCATAAGTCGTGCCCTCAATTGAAAGGGGGCATGATCCAACCCAAACTGTTACGCCACCTGTAAAATACGTAAATATTAAAACACTGTTGCTTGCGTGTTACGGTAAATAGATGTACGAGTCAATGAAATGCAACGATTTTGTAGGCAGTGGGACAAGTAATCAGTACTGGCAGGACCATTTAAAAAAATGTGCCGTGCAGTGGTGATTCAGCCATCTTTCTACCAGAATACCTGACTAAGACAGCTCGGATGTCCATGCAAGCCTCAGGAAAGAAAACAAAGGTATGTGACGATAAGTTTATTTCTGTATGGGGACGATGAGGTTTTTCCTGCCGGGGTCTATCGGCTCTACTTGAAATGTTACGGGAGGTAACAGTGTGGTAACAAATACTACCCGTGTTGAATTGAACAGGAGAAGAACAATTATGTTTTTAAGGAACTATGTCACGATATTTTAAGTCGGTTTGCGAAATGCAAAATCACAATTCAAATTGACGAAAGCCTCAAAATAACAGTCTACTAAGGTAAAATAAGTGATAATAATGGTTGAGGATGGAGAAGATTAAGACGGATTGAGAATGGCAAACTTTAAAAAAAAATTGGACAATTGATGCGACATCCGATTGACGTAGCTCTTTTAAGACGTGATTTCTACTTCGAAACTCTGCTTATTCAAAGGCTGTTTTGTTGTAGTAAATGCCTCGGAGCAAGGGAAACCACTCCTTGACTTGATATGTATGAAAATATGACTGGTAGCTATGCTTTTGTTAAGAAAACTAAAGAGAACTACTGTAAAAGCTCTGCTTACGTTAAAGCCCCCGGGGGGCTTATTTTAATTTTAGGCCTCGGGAAGGGGGGCTTATTGACTGCCGAAACGTGGCGATATTCATCGAAGAAGAATAGACGAAATTGGTAGGGCCATCTTAATTAGGCTATATTGTTTAAAAATCGCTCAGTTGTAAAATTTAATTGCCGTAAAACTGTCGGCTTTGTGAATTTCTCTAAACGCTGAATAAACGTACGATTGCTCGCTTTCAATACAATCAACGATCGGCGAAGGGGAGCGAGACTTCGGAAGTTTGACAATAGTTACACCATGAAGCCAACAGTATATTACATAGCTATACTTTTTTTTAAATCCCGTTATTGCTGTCGGATCTAAATAACTATATTTCTTGCAAGTTTGAGTCAATTTACTTCGAATTCGAAAGCAAATAAAACATCATTCTGCGACAAACACAGCACACAAGCGCGAGCTCATCAACAAGAACTTGTCGATCGATCGGCTCGATGGCAAAGCATGCCGAAAGACTTACATCATAAAAACGATTAAAAACTGCTCTTCACTTCAACCAGGATCCAAAATAAAAACGACTACTTGAACTTTTTCGATTACAAAGACAAACAGATGGACTGGATTCCCACACGGCGGACGGCGCTTCGATGTTTTGTTGTGAAAGATTACTCGCGTGGTTTTGCATAAACACTTCACGATCCGTTCAATTAAACAAGCATCTTTACGGACGAAATGTGCATTTCGACACTTCCAAACAATACTAATTGCTTGTATTGTATCTGCATTGTCGCTAAAAGATGCAAATAGAGAACCTTCTAACTCCCTTTTGGGAGTTCGGCACTTTCACGCAAAGACAAAACCGACATCAGCAGTAGCCGTTTGATCGAAGCGTTGCGCCCGCCAAAGCATCATGGGTATCCCCACTTTTCCCGGGCGACCCGTTTCAATGGGCGTGAGTCTGTAATGAGTCAGAATTGACAGATTGGCGTTAATTCAAAACATTGGCCGGCGAACTATCAGTTCTGATTTAGCAGTCAATTGTGAGATTTAGTGTAAACAATTTGCCAGATAAATACCAGGTCATATAAACACCCACGCCATTTGCCTTAGGTTTGATATAGGAAGTAGTGTAATTCCATTTCTAGCAATGAATTATAAACATTATATTTATGTAAAGCCAGCTATCAATAAAGGTACTAGTTAAGTGATATGTGTCCCAATCAGTTCCTTTTAGCCTACAAGGCCGAACTCAAAAGTGCCGGCTTTCCTAATGTCAAACATTGAATACCAGAATAAATTACCAGAATAAAGTGTTGGCCCGAAGGATTTATTCTGGTAATTTATTCTGATATTCAAATGTCGACATTCTCGGTATAATCCATTGAAATCTTTTGTGAATTTTGGTCATTCGTCGTTTTGCTTGGACTAATTATAGTATGTTGAAAGTATCGATAAGTACATGTGAGTCGGGGGTTTTTTAAACATAAAGTGTTATAAAGCCTCCCCACTGCATCATGCGCCGAAACCGTTGAAACACATAATTATATTCCAGAGTATCAATTAGCGGATCTTCTGTGCCAACTTCTGCGAAAACCTGATACCCTGTTTTCCAGACCAAAAAAACTGATTGTCATTTGTTATACCCTGGTTCCAGACCAAAATGCTTAAAAAACCATACCCTGTCCAGACTGGGCACGCAGTACCTATATACGTATTTAAGGGAGGGCCCCCTATCCCCTCCGCGGACTCAAAGCGTAAGATTACGTTTACTACAGGTACTTGACCGTACTACAGGTACTACATTATACTACAGATACTACATATACTACCACTTACTACAGATACTTACACTTACTACAGATTCGAACTACAGGTACTACACTTACTACAGATTACTTACACGTTACTACAGCTACTACCACTTACAACAGATACTACAGGGTACATACAATTTACTAACAAGATACTCAACAACTACTACATCCTTTTACTTACAGATACTTACACTTACTACAGCCTACTACACTTACTTACAGATAAGTATACTACACTTACTACAGATTATCTACAGATTAATACAGATAATACAGGTACTACACTGTGTTACTACAGATCACTACTCACCTCGAAATACTACAAGTACTTACACTCTTACTATCAGATACTACAGATACTACAGATACTTACACTTACTACAGATTACTACAGAGTACTACACTTACTACAGATACTACAGGTTACTACAACTTACTTACAGATACTACCAGTTACTACAGGTTCACTACATTTACTACAGATACTACACTTACTACAAGCAACTACACGTACCACAGATACTACACTTACTTACAGAATACATACAGATAATAAGGTAACTACACTTACTACAGATACTACCAGCTACTACAGCTTACTACAGATACTACACTTACTTACAGATACTACAGATAATACAAGTATAAGATACAGGTACTACACTTACTACAGATACTACAGATCACTACAGCTACTACACTTTACTACAGATACTACAGATACTACAGATACTACACTTTACTACAGATACCTACAGGTACTACACTTGACTACAGATACTTACAGGTATACTCACACTTATTACAGATTACTACAGTTACTACAGTTACTACAGATACTACCAGATTACTTACAAGGTGTTACCTAACATTTACTACAGAATACTACACTTTTACTACAGATACTACACTTACTACAGAATACTACAGGTACTACAGTTACTACATATAACTACAGATACTACAGAGGTGTTACTACCACTTACTACAGATACTACAGGTACTACACTTTACTACATGATTACTACAGATACTACCAGCCAATCCCACAGTTACTCACAGGAGTACTACATTACTACCAGATACTACACTTACTAAACAGATACTACAGGTACTACACTTACTACAGGTAACTACCAAGCTACTACAGTGTACTACTAGTACTAACATCTGACCTACAGATACACTACACTTTACTTACACTTACTACAGATAACTACAGGCCTACTACAGGTACTACAGTTATTACAGTACTACATCTACTACAGATACTACAGATACTACACTTACTACAGATACTACAGATACTACATATTACTACACTTACTACAGATACTACACTTACTACAGATACCACAGGTACTACAGCTACTACAGTTACTACAGTACACATCTACTATGAATACTACAGATACTACAAGTACTACATCTACTACAGCTACTATAGCTACTACAGATACTACAGCTACTATAGCTACTACAGCTACTACAGCTACTATATGCTACAGCGGCTACTCAGCCCACATGTGCCAGATTAATTTCTGTTTGGCCACAATAGTCTTAAATTATGCACAAATCACCAGGCGCATAGATTATGATAATGTATTCAACAGACAACTCATTAGCATTTGGCGAGTGCGTGTCATGAAAATACAACCCACATGTGATAGGGAAGCAACCTTTATCACTGTGGACAGTCACAGAGTTCTTGAAACAACTGTCAGTGAACTGGAATTTATTGATAACTACACATTAACCTTTAAAGTGGATTTTATGGAAGAAGCGTCTGTTGACCTGGGAGGCCCACGCAGGGAATGGATCAGACTGGATAATAGAGAAATGAAGACAAAGTACTTTGATAATGGATTAAGACAATATATTTTACAAGAATACTTTTATGTTGGCATCATGATTGCGATGTTGCCAGAATGGCCAAATGCCAGCATCCATTGAGGATCACATTTTACAGGAGATTCTTTCACCAAACAAAAGCCTTAAACAAATCTAGTCCTAGCAGTATGCGGGATGTTTGTCACACTTGAACCTAGTTATATGGTTTTAGCTCCCACGAGTCTCCTGTAACTCAGTGGTAGAGCGTCCGGTGTGCGGAAGGTCATAGGTTCGACTCCTGTTGGGGGAACTCGGAATTTTTTTCCGAGTAGCTTGTGTCACTGACAGAATAATATCTCTCTCAAAAGCCTTAACCCTTGTGAAATGTAAGCTGGACTTGAGAAGCTACAATGCTATGCAGAAATACTTGAGACACTCATAATTTTGCGCCTTTTTAAACATCATTAATTTTCTTTGTTTGACATCCCCTTCCCCCTATCAATGTTGTTTCCACGTCAAATTTACGTTCCAATTTTTTGGTTACAACATTGTAATGGGGGGAGGGGTGGTCAAAAGAAATAACTTAACTTAACACCCCACATTTGCTTAAACTCTGCGAACAGACATACGGCTAAGTCTGATTACAATGATTTAACATTTTATCGGCATCAAGCCCTGTCCTGTAGAAGTTATCTTTTGTTCTGTAAATCACTGTAGGATATATTTTAAATGTCGCAATCTATTGTTACCAATATGATCTTGTTTCATTTGTTTTTTTAACTGATCAGTGTCTTGTTCGTTCTCAAAAGAACCCAAAGTAACATTTTCTTTGGTCTTTCAATCCTAATGAAGTGTGGTTTGCATGCCACTATATCTTTAGATTTTATCGGACTGCTTTCATTGACCTACTTTCTTTTAACTCCAGATCCTGGCATGACATTGAGCTGGAAATGAAACCCAAGACGATCTACAAGGTCTACACCATTTAAATATAGGATAATGCCTGAGCTCCGAGGCCTTCAAAGAAGGCCAAGGAGCGAGGGCATTATCAGATTTAATGCAACTTTTCATTGTTTTAGAACAAGTAAAGCAATTAATGTTTGGCTAAACATCTTGTATTCCCGTTAGGATTTTGCAGCTTTCATATGTTAAATATAAATATATTCTCAAGGGTTTTGGGGTTTCCATATTACCTCTTTAGTGATATTATTAACTTTTTGAAGACTTCAGTGGATGTTGTTGGCGTGCAAATAAGTTGTGTTATTCTGGAAATGATGGATGGTTTGCTGTCACAGGCCGTGAACGGATACCAAAAAGAAGAAGGTGTTTTAGATGATGGATGTGACAATATTCTTTCGCAGTCTCTTGACATCTTTGAGGAACAGTCAGAAGAAGCTCGAAGATGGCACTATATATATAACCGACATGTTTGACAGAGGTGGACCGAGTTTGGCAGTGATGGCTTAGGAGATTTCGAACTGCAAAAGGTAATCCGTCAAGAATATCTTGTGTTTTTGTGTGTGTGCGAGTCAGTTTTTTATACCTGGGAGTAATATATTTATTTTAATTCATTTTTTAAATTTCGTTTCCAGATGAGTGAGGACAAATATTTATTTAATCTTGCCTTGAAAAGACCAAACAAAAAGCAATGTGGGCTTTTCGGTTGTATGAAACGTGGGCGCAGTGGAAAAAAGGGTATGTATAACCCTAGAAATCAAACATCTAGTGATGACCTAGGGATGAACAACTGGTAAAAGTTTTGAAAATAGTGCAAGGCCAGGCTAGTGAGGATACAAGAAAAGGGGAAAATTGGGTGGCTTTGCCAAGTCCAAATGCTTTGGGGGCAATTACTTTAAATATTTCTGGTGGAAATTGTAATTCGCTATTAACAACAACTAAAAAAAGTTTGTAATCGTCAATTATAGTTGATAAAATAAGGCAAACAAATTGTTGTTTAACAAGTGGTAGTAACGATAAAGACTATTCATTGTTGATTTCCCAAAGCTTGCAGAGTCATCGGTAGTACACATGTCCGAGAAAACACTGAGGTGGAACAGCAGGTTATTATTGTGGTCACTATGGCGGAACAGGTGGTCATTATTAAAAATAATGATCTCCTGTTCCACCTCAATGACCACAATAATGACCCGCCATTCCATTTTAGTGATTACCGTACCCAAATTTGGAATTAGCCAATCAGAAGCTCTGTCTACTGACCTGATATCCTGCGATATCAAGTCACTGACCTGATATCCACCAATATCATGGTCACTTTCAAGTAAAGTAATAACATTCTGCAGATTAGAGCTGAATTTTCCTAAGCAAACCTTTGTGAAATTACAGTCAAACTTAAAACAGGAAAATGTTGACGAAGTGAGTAATTCGAAGGAAATTTGCAAAGAAAAGCTAAGCTAAATTTTGCGCCAAAAACATGGCTGCTGCACTAAATGCGTTGCGTCTCCTAGTCGATCAATCGCGGTTGTCTCAAAACTCGTCTTCAAAACAATTCAAAAATGATAACATTGGACGATTTTTTCCGCAAATTTGCCACAGGAGAAAGGAAAGAGGACATTTAAGGTAAGATGATGGAAATTCTGACTGTAAACAGTTCATTTTCAGTTCATTTTCAATCACACATCACCATTGACGATCAGAATGCCTGACACATTTTTACTCGATGAAAGTTGTCTTTTTGTCTCTTTGCATAAAGAATAAACCGAATTTGGGTACGGCAAATACCTAATCGTACCTTTTTGGTATGCTTCGGTGGCATATCAGTCTCGTTTGGTCTCGCCATGGGTATTTTGGCTCGACTACATCTTGCCAAAATACAAACCATGGCTCGACCAAACTCGCCTGATATGCCGCCGAAGCGTACCAAAAAGGTACGATTAGGTATAAGTATTAAGCTGGTTTATTGAAAATAATAACTTGTTCAAGACAATAAAAAGGTGCAATAAATAACAATAATATCTTAATTTCTTGCTGTTATTCAATGTCCACCGTGTAGACCGTGGCTACTTCTTTCTATTTACTGATTGCAACCCGCTAACTATCTTATTCAATGCCAAACATCGAACATAGTACTATCAGATCAATTTAGTGGGTTAAAATTTATTTTTCAGAGAGGAAAAGCGGACATTTTCGGCTCTCATATCGACGCCAGATTTCATTCCATTCATGTGACGTCACAGCGAGCGAGCTATAAACGGCCATCATGACATGTTTTCACTCTTGAAATGTTCCATAGGAAAGCTAGTTTTCGAGTTTAAATGAACTCTAAACAATCGATTTTGTTTACCCAAGTGTGTATTTTAAAATTGGCATGATCGTTGTCTACTGTGTTGAAGGGAAAGGTGTTTTCGGACAATGCTATGCAGAAATACTTGAGACACTCATGATTTTGCACCTTTTTAAACATTATTAATTTTCTGTTTGACATCCCCTTCCCCCTGTCAATGTTGTTTTCACGTCAAATTTACGTTCCAATTTTTCGGTTACAACATTGTAATGGGGGGAGGGGGGACAAAAGAAACACCTCAAGAGAAAAAAATTAGAAAGGTAAAGAAAATTGTTTTTTACGAGGAGTGTCTCAACCATTCTGCATAGCATTGTAGGTATATTATCAGTTCTTCGGCAACTTCCCACGCTCGTTATTTGCTGAGACCAGGCTCACAACACAAAGTCACTGTCCCAAGGCTACTGCAAATGCTGAAGCCCAACTTTTCTGAGGAAGGAAGCAATGCATTCAGATATGAGAAAGAGGTCTATCAGTTGTTTGTAAGATATGCAAGAGAGGTTGCAAGTGGCCGACGGTCATGCGGGGAGGGGAAACTTGAGTTATGCCACATTTTAGAGTTTGTCACAAGTGCATCTGAAGAACCAGTTCTTGGATTTGGAATTAATCCATCGGTAGAATTTGTCCTTCCTATCATCACAAGTGTTGAAGATTCCACTGTCCAAGAGGCAAATGTTCAAGATTCTACTGTCCAAGAGGAAGAACCCATGGTACGTGACAAATGACAAAATCAAGCATATAATCAAAATACAGCGATGACTAGTAAAGAAGAAACGAAACGAAAACTAAACTTGCACTGTGCAAGCATAGCGTCCTTTCCCTGTGAAATGGCTATTATTGCCAGAGAACGACACATAATGACAAAGAACGGTTCCTAATGAACGAGAACTAAACTCAACTAAACGTTTCTCAGACGTAGCTCCCACGAGGGGCGTGCATCACGGATATCGAGGCTATAGTTACTGATTAACTTACAATACCGGAAGTAAACGTGACATAGTAACAGTTACTAAAACTTGGTCATGTTGTTTATAAATTTTCATTTTGACAGTTAAAAAGAACTTGATTGGAAAATTAACAGTATAGTTCAAAAGTGATTCTTATTCAGACAAACAAAAACAGTTACAAATAGGAATCAATGTTATTTACCAGTTGCAAAGATTGTTACAGGTTGTGTGTGATTTCGAGAAGTTTTGAATGCATCATTTCACCAAGATGTAGCAGAAAGCAGATAAAGAAACTCATTTTGTAAATTACTAGCATTCAGCCCCGGAAAACAAAGATGTCTATATTGCATCATCAGTGAAAATGATTTCTCATTAACATTAATTCTCATTAAGATTTCTACAGAAATTTTCATCAGCATTTCATCTTTCTGAAAAGTATTTTAATTGTGGATGTATTTATCATCAAGACAAAAGTGGAAAATTGAGTTCTGTACTTGCCTGTCAAAATATGCAAGTTTAATGGATATTGTGTGTTTCCAGAAAATATCCATACCTTCACTATGGAGGGAAGGTGACTGAGCACCTCCCCCCCAGTCTCCCCCTGGATACTTTTTCTTTTATTATTATTTTTTCTGCAATTATTTCTTATTCGGACTTTACAAATCCCCTCCATGACTGGGTATGGATATTTTCTAATATCACACATGGTTCTTGTTTATGGCCCGCCATCTGTAAAAGAATTCCGAGATCCGTAATGATTCCGAATCTCGTAATGGTTTCGAAATTCTGGAAGGGTTCCGATATTCGTAATAATTCCGAAACTGTTGAAATAGTTCCGAAAATCTCGCAATGGTTACGAATTCGAAATGGTTCTGAACTTTTGAAATTCCGAAATGATTACGGTTAGTCACGTGGTCTGCAAATGTGGTATCGCATGGACTGGACACTAGTACAGTGGAACCTCGATATAACGATACTCGATATAACGATGTTCCCGGTATAACGATCAACATTTTACGGCCCGGCAAATGTTACAATAAATGTATGGAGAAAACTCCCGATATAACAATACTCGATATAACGATATTCCCGATATAACGATCACAATCTGGCAGCCCAAACGTAAAATTTACCTCGATATAACGATAAAATCAATCATCGCGCGATGAAAAAGGAGGCTTAACACTTGAAAATATATGACAATACTCCCGGGCAATACTTTTCCTTTATAATTTAGTTCTCATTGCATAAGGACTGTAACGTGTCTGTCAACAGCTTGTTACGATAGGGATTTGTACAGTACATGAAAAATCAATTATTAACAATACCCCGATATAACGATATTTTTGGCTCTTTTCGCGAAAAATCGTTATATCGGGAATTCGTTATTACGATCTCCCGATATAACGATCTAATTTGGTCGGTCCCTTGGCACATCGTTATATCGAGGTTCCACTGTAATGCTGTTTGTTGAAACGTGAGTAGACTTGGGTTGCGTAATAGTCTAATTGGGCAATTTTTGTGTGCAAGCTCTGTTGCGTAAAGTGTAACGATTATTTGTACCATTTATTCTTATACATAGATAATGTTGCGCAAGATATAAAGTATAAATAAAATTTGAATCTGTACGAGTACAAAGCGGCACGTTACAGTTGCAACCGATCAAAGTACGAGATCACGGTTGTTTTATAACTCAAATTGTCAATTGGCCATTGTATACTTTTAATATCCGCTAAAAATGAAGATCCTGTTGCTGTTTGTTGGTCTGTTGGTGTCTGCGATGATAACAAGGTTAGTTTTGTCACGTTGTGGTTGTTTCAATTTATACAACACTTTGAATCTGCAAGTCTACACTTAATGGACGTAACATGGTCGGTGATTTCCCCGAGGTCGGTTCCGAGTTTGGTGGCTTGGTGGGGGAGGGTGGGGGTTATAATTCACTATTGCATGATTCCGCAAATCCTCGAAGCGCCTGGGGAGCTTATCTCAAATTTTAGGTTTTCCCTTGTAAAGTCTATAATCGAATGAGTTTTATTTTTATAAAATTTTAATTTTGGCAAGAAGTATGGAGAGGGGTGGGTTTACATTTTAAATTTCATGATTCTATGGGGGGCGCTTATTCGAAAGGGATGCTTTCGCGGGGAGGGGTCGCGTATTCAAGGATTTACAGAATGTTTGTTTTCATTTTATTCAACAGTGTTGAATGTGATAATGAGCCAGCTCAGTTTGTCACCACAGTTCTGTCACTTCTAAGAGAGGTTGAAACTGAAATTCCTAATATAAGACAGGACAGAGAACGGTGTGAGTTTTACGCGAACAGAGTATTGAGTGCAATGCAACACTTAGCATGCATCATTGTTTATATGCAGCACACGAATGGCCACCCCCCTGACCAAGTCCAGGAATTACAAACTTTACGGGACAATCTGAAGGCCATATAACGTTTATTATGCCAACTTCCTGTAATGGATGGGTATGCATACAGGCCTCCAACTGCTCCGTCTTCTGGCCCAGGAAGGCCTCGCTATCTCCTTTCCATAGAGCAAATGGCATGCCTTCACAGCTGGACTCAGATTGCTTCTGATCTGGGAGTTTCTAGGCAAACTATTTTCAACAGGCGACGAGAACTTGGCTTCTCACTTGAATTTCACAAATTCAAAGCAGAGAACTGGACGACATTGTACAAGAAGAACGTAATGCATTTCCTCATACTGGGGAAACAAATGTGATCGGTGGCCTGTGTCAATGCGGTATATATGTCCAGAGGTGGCGAGCGCGGGAGTCTATTGTGAAGGTTGACCCTATTAATAGGGCAAATCGATGGGGACAAAGAATTCAACGACATCCGCACAGTGTGCCACACCCAAACTTCTTATGGCACATTGACACCAATGTGAAATTAAAGCACTGGCAGATCTGCATCCATGGTTGCATTGATGGTTTCTCCCGCGCCACACTCTACCTCTGTGTGAACAATAATAAAAGGGCTACCACAGTTTTTATCTTGCTTTCAACCAGCTACAGTGGAGTGGGGTCATCCATCCCGAGTTAGAGGAGACAATGGAGGAGAAAACATAGCTGTTGGGGATTACATGGTTTGGTACAGGGGAGATAACCGTGGGAGTTTTTTAACTGGTCCTAGTGTGAGGAACACAAGAATTTAAAGGCTCTGGAGGGATGTCGTTGAATGTGTTGTATGTGTATTTTCCTGATTGTTTCTCTTTATGGAAGCTAATCATATTTTAGACCCAGGAAGTGACTGTGACATTTGTTTTACATTATGTTATTTTGCCCAGAGTTTAACGTTTTGTTGACAGGTTTCTCCAACGTTTTAATTTTCATTCTATATCAACTGAACATAACCGAACATCGTCGTCATCAGCGTCGTTCAGGAATCATGGAGAGACCCAAGAAATGAAAATAAATAAAGCCGTGAGCGGTATTTATAGTGTTTCATGTGACACAGCCGTGTATGTGCCTGGTTTAGTGGTGTACAACCCGTGGACATGCTTATCGACACTGGGTCTAGTTCACCAGCGGATTTTAGACAAATCATCTAAGAATTTTAAATTAAGTGCTGTTGGTGAATCGGTAGTTTCGGCGAATGGACAATGCACATTTGTATTGAAGGGGTACAGGTTATCCATTCAGTTTTGGTTAGCGCGGATGTGACCCAGGATTGTTTGCTTGGTGTCGATTCTCTGGGAAAACACGGTTGTAAAATTAATTTTGAGGCCAAAACAATATTATTAGTATTGGAAATAAGGTTGTTGGACAAAAGTGGTTCAAACAAGGTTTTTAGAATAAGTCTGGCAGAGACTGTGGTGGTGCCTTGTCGTCATGAAATGGTGTTAGAAGCTAAGTTTAAGTGTGATGATGGTATGTTAGGACTAGTGGAACAATCTCCCGGGTTTGCTGAGCAACACAATCTCTTGTTGGTTTGAGTGGTGGCTCAACCCAGGAAGAATGTTGTACCTATCCGCCTGGTCAACCCATCGCCCACTCCAGTGACCCTGTATCAGAACACCTCCATTGGCACCTTCAGTCAGCTGGACCCTACTCTACTCATAGCCAAACTTAAAGCTTACGGTTTTTCCCAGAGTGCACTTAACTTGATGAGATCATATTTTACTGGCCGGGAGAATAGAAGAATGGGCCAGGTAACAAGTAACTGGAGGGAAATATGCAGGGGCTGTCCACAAGGGTCGTCCTTAGGACCCATGCTATGGAACATCTATCAAAACGATCTGTTTTATGTTCAACGTGAGTGTCAACTATCAGCCTATGCGGATGATCACCAGCTATACTATGTTCATGAAGACCCAGAACAAGTCGCCAAAGGAATCAACAAAGGCAAAGAAACATCTGGCTGGTACAGTGACAACTTCCTGGTTGGAAATCTATGCAGGTATCAAGCTATGGTCATATCTAAGAACTCTCAACAGCTAGAGGTTAAAATTAATTCCAACACAGTCAAATCAACAGAAGAACTGGAGCTGCTTGGAGTAGTAATTGACAGAGACCTGTCTTTCACTGAACACATATCAGCATCCGGTAAGAAAGCAAGTATGCGAGTAGGGGTACTGATGAGAATGCGGAAATTGATCCCAGTCGAAGCTAAGTTGAGGATATACAAGGCTGCCATACTACCATATTTGACATACTGTGGACTGGCATGGCACTTTTGTAAGAGCTCGGACGGTAGGAAACTGGAACAAGTCCATGAGCGGGGGCTGAGGGCAGTATATTGTGACTTTAGTTCCCCATACAGTGAACTGCTCCCTCAGGCTCACCTGACCAGCCTGTATAATAGACAATTACAGGACATTGCGATTTCATGTTCAAGGTTAAACATAGGCTACTTCCTGTAAATATTATCAATCTTTTTAGGAACTCACCCTCCAATTATAACCTCAGGAACTCAGACTTTTTTATTCAGAGGTACAATACAGTCAGATTTGGGAAACACTCATTACGATTCTTTGGGCCATATCTCTGGTCAAAACTACCGAGTAAGGACAGAGCCTCAAAGTCATTAACTATATTTAAATCTAGTATTAGGAAGAGGGACCTGACTGCTTTAGTAACCGAAAGTTGCACCAACTGTAATCTGTGCAACTCCTGAGCCTACCCAACTATTATAATTTTGATCACGATTTTATGGTTGCTGTTGTTAAATGTTAGATTTTAGTATTCATAATTTTATATTAAGAATTATATTTTATAAATTAGCATTATATTAGATATGATAAGTTAAGAATTAGGGATAGACTGTATTTTATTAATAATAGTTCATACATTTATAAGATATTTAAGATTTTCTTTTTTTTCAATGCTTTTGTTAGTGTCCCCAATTAGTAGGCCACTTGTGACCAGCTAGTAGTTTTGACACCTGAATAAAGTTATTGTATTGTATTGTTGTATTGTGAAGCACCGAATAGACACTGGCAGCCAACCTCCTATTAAGCAGGCACCAAGGAGAGTACCCATGCATCAGCAGGAAACAGAATGTTGTACCTATCCACCTGGTCAACCCATCGCCCACTCCAGTGACCCTGTACCAGAACACCTCCGTTGGCACCTTCAGTCAGCTGGACGGGAGTGCCCTGGAACCAGCCGAGTGCAACCACCTTGTATCTCAGACAACCAAGAAGAAACAATCGAGTGTCCGACCGATTCAATTTGGAAAACATGGACTTGTCCAGGCAGCAGAGAGCCAAGCTTGGTGCGCTCCTGGACGAGTATTCCGATATCATCTCGGCAGGACCTGATGACCTTGGGAGGACGAGCATTGTGAAGCACCGTATAGACACTGGTAGCCAACCTCCTATTAAGCAGGCACCAAGTAGAGTACCCATGCATCAGCAGCATGGAGTAGTATGCCCGTCTACCTCTCCATGGGCAGCCATGGGTCATGAAAAAAGACAGTACCACTCGCTCCTGCGTGGACTACCACAAGCTTAATGACGTGACCAGGAAGGACGCCTACCCACTACCGTGTATCGACGATACCCTTGATGCCCTAGCAGGTGTGCGAGTGTTTACGACCTTGGATCTAGCGAGTGGCTACTGGCAAGTGGAGGTGGATGCCGCTGACCACGAGAAGACAGCGTTTACAACTCGTCATGGCCTCTTCGAATTCCAGGTAATGCCGTTTGGTCTTTGTAATGCACCTGGTACCTTCCAGAGACTGATGGAGTTCGTCCTCGTCGGTTTGCAGTGGCAGATGTGTCTTGTGTACCTGGATGACGTGATAATTCACGGCCGAGACTTTGAGGAGCACTTGGAGAGGCTGAAGCAGATCTTCGAACGGTTGCGCCAGGCAGGCCTGAAAGTGAAACCATCAAAGTGCTTCTTGCTGAGACCCAGCGTCCCATTGCTTGGTCACATGATTTCCGCTAAAGGTGTGAGCACCGACCCTGGCAAGATTGAAGCTGTGAGACAGTGGCCAGTACCATCGAAACTGATTGATGCGAGAAGCTTCCTGGGCCTGGCATCCTACTACCGCAGATTTATAGAGAACTTTGCAGAGATGGTCTTCCCGCTGCACCGCCTTACCGCAAAATCCCTGGAAAAGCTCAAGTGGACCGTTGAGTGCGATGCAGCCTTCCGTATCCTGAAGGAGAAGCTGGTGTCAGCTCCCGTGTTAGCCTTCCCGCGGTTTGACTTAGAGTTCATGGTAGACTGTGATGCTAGCGACTATGGTCTGGGAGCAGTGATTTTGCAGTGGCAAGACGGCCAAGAGAAAGTGATTGCGTATGCCAGTCGGGTGCTGGACGATCGTGAGTGGCGGTACAGCACCACTAAGAAAGAGATGTTTGCCATGGTGTACGCTATCAAGTACTTCCTCCATTACCTGTACAGGAGACCTTTTACCGTGAGGACTGACCACAACGCGTTGAAGTGGCTTCAGAGCTTCAAGGAACCTGAAGGTCAGGTGGCTCAAGTTACTGGCGCAGTACGACTACAAGGTCAAGCACCGCCTGGAAAGAAGCACCAGAATGCAGATGCATTGTCCAGAACAGTTGCTGCGGCAGCTGGTCAGACAGTCCAGACCAATGCAGTTGACAGTGGTGACCGTACATAGTTTTGAGATTGGACAGCAGCCGACTTGCAGTCGAGACAACCCGCAGATCCAGACCTGAAACCCATCCTGTCCTGGAAGCAGAACCAGATTTCCCAACCAGCCCCACAGGAGGTACAAGGTGTCAGTAAAGCCACAAAGAGCCTGTGGGCGCAGTGGAACCGGTTGCAGCCGCAGAATGGTGTACTCTACAGACGCTGGGAGACTGACGATGGCCGTGGTACCTGGTTACAGCTCGTGCTGCCCAGATCCCTGGTACCAACAGTCCTGTCCACCCTCCATGATGCCAGGACACTTGAGCGAGTACGAGAGCGGTTCTATTGGTATGGCCAGCAGCATGACGTAGAAGACTGGTGTCGGCAGTGTGAGAAGTGCTCCAGGAGAAAGTCCCCTCAGCAGACCGGAAGATCACCACTTGTCAGTAGCTGTCCAGGGTACCCGTTCAAGAGAATTGCACTAGACATCATGGGACCACTACCTACCACTGAGTCCGGGAACAAGTACATCTTGGTTGTCGGAGATTATTTTACAAAATGGAAAGAGGCGTTCCCCCTTCCAAACAAAGAAGCGAAAACGGTAGCAGAGAAGTTGGTCAACGAGGTAATTTCCAGGTACAGGGCCCCTGAGCGTATCCATTCAGACCAGGGATGGAACTTTGAAGCCCACCTGTTCCAAGAGATGTGTCGTCTCTTTGACATGGACAAGACACGGATCACCCCGTACCACCCGACTATTGATGGCATGATTGAACAGATGAACCGCACCATCCAGGACATGCTTGCAAAATACATGTTAGACCATCAGCGTGACTGGGATTTACACTAGCCCTTGGTGATGGCATACAGGTCAAGTGTCCATGCGTCAACCCAGTACACACCGAACTACCTGTTGTTTCGCCACGAAGTGCGGTTGTCTGTGGACGTGATGTTTGGACATCAGCCACTGCACCAGGAAGAAGTGTCTGAGTATGTTCGCAACCTGCGGTCGAATCTAGAAGAAGTCCATGAGCATGCCCGAGAGCATCTGCGGACCTCTCAACGGTGCCAGAAGGACCATTATGATCAGCGAGTTGCTGGAGAGAAAATCGAGGTTGGTGATCAAGTGTTCCTTCACGAACCAGCAGCCAAGAAAGGACTGACCAGGAAGTTGCATTCCCCATGGCAGGGACCATACGAGAATAAGTGATGTGATTTACCGTATTCAGGCCATGGACAACCCCAGGAAGCGAAAAGTAGTGCACTTCAACCGCCTGAAGCTGTGTAGTGTGCGCCAGCAGGTGGATCAGCAACCAGAGAAGGACCAGCCTGTTAGCCTTGAGTCCAGTCCGGCAGTCCGGAGACCTCACCTCCCTCAGCAGTATGCTCCTGATGAAACGGACCTTATGTACATGGATGAGACTGTCGCAGAAATGGAAGCTGAAATCCCCAGAACTGCACAGGAACCCCAGGGAACACCTGTCAGAGTAGAGACAGTACCTTCTACGGACAGACCTAGACGAGAAGTCAGAGCTCCAATATGGATGAGACTTTGTTTCTTGATCAGCTTAACCTATGATGCTAGTTAAGCGCTCAGTGACACTTTTAGTTTCTGCTTAGCCGTGAAATTATGTTTTGTTTGTTAAGGTTGTCAGTAACAACCATCTCCTTGTAGCCTCTGCATGGGGACATGGCCTTTTCTAAGGGAGGGATGGTGTAGAAAAGCGTAACAAACGTGACTTGTTGAGTGATTAGCTACTAATTAGAAACGGAAATATGACCTTTGTAGTTTAATAACCATACAAACATGATTTAGTGCGTGTCCAATATTAGTTCGTGCTTTCCACTTAGAATATCCTAGAAAAACTAGTGTTGGTATTTGTGTAGGATTGTGCTCTCTAAACGCCTAGTTCTGCAGGAATTGCGTAAATGATCAAGGAAATCGTAGGCACATTATGATTAAGTTGTTCACTAGAAAGGAAATCTTACATGTCCGTTTGTATACCAATCACATATAATTTAGCTACCATTATGTATATAAGGCCATTGATTCAAATAATAAAGTTAGTTCAGTTGAGTTGATCCTGACTCGTGTGTGCTATGCGAAACAACCAAAGCCTGAGAACAGCGTGACACTTATCAACAGTTCGGGCCACGTCTATCGCCTCAATTTCTTACACTTGTCATCATACACCTATCATGATAATATCTGTTTCAACCATTTTTTTGAAAAAATACACTTCATGTAGTAGTTATTAACTCATCACCAATAGATGAGCTTGGGGTAGGTGCCTTGATATGGTGGAGCCTGCAGAGTGTGCAGGTATCCATGGCAACCACCAGGAACGGTCACACTTATAGAATCAGTGGAGATACTAACCAACCCATATACTTAAGGACGGTGCCTCCTATTGTTACTGCGCATACGTTCTGCGCACACGCATCACGCAGTGGTCCCGCGAGATCCGCGCGAGAAACTTGTTTCGGTTTTGAAAGGGTTTTTTTAATTAGCTTTAATTGTTTACATTTATCTGCATTTGTATCTTTTTACATCGCTAAAAAGCATGCCACCTACGGCACAAGGCCGTAAAAGAAAACGAAATGGCACATTTGAGCGGAAAAACAAGCGTAGACTAGTTTCTTCGGAAACAAAATCTTTCGCTTCTGGTGTTGCGGAGGAATTGTCGAAGGAAGCTATAAAATGGAGCTGGAGAGAAGGCAGAAGGATTGTAGAACTGGGTTATTTAGTGGACCGATTGAAAGAGGGGTGTTCAGAGTGCAAGAAAGAGCTGAATTTAACAAACACTGTAGAGGAAACCATCCAGGGCCTCGGTTCAATATTGTATATTCAGTGCGAGTGTTCGCAAGTAAATGCCATAAAGACGGGCAAAACACATCGCAGTCCAGAAAAGAAGAGCGTTGGACGTGCAATATGGGACATAAATACAAAGGCAGCAACAGGTTTGTAATTCTTTATATTCTTTCGTTTATATTCTTTTACAACTTCCGTACCGTACGCGTGAGGCAGGAAGCCATTTCAAGTTTACGGTAATTATAAAAACAAACATTGTCATTTGCCGCAATTTAGCCTCTCGGTGCCGCTCGCCCAGTTTGTCATTATTGAAACGATGCTTACTACTACTAATAATAATAATATTCATGTTGTTTTTCTCACTATGTAATAGGATCAGTCAATGCTGGATTTGGGGCCACTCGTATGAATGTTTTCCTCACGACACTGAACATCCCATGGCTTTCGAAGAAAGCGTACAAAGCATGGGAGGACGAAGCGAGACAAGGAATTGTTCAAGTCGCAGACGAAACATGCCAGGAGGCGGTAAGGAAAGAAGGGGAGGCCGTTGTGGAATCTACAGAGTCTGCAGGGTAAGAAAAATATTGTCCAGTTTTGGTACTAGTAGACTATATATTTGTTAAATAAAAAGTACATATAATTTGACAGGTGATCACGAGGAGCGATTCGTATAATACAAAACACTCGACAAATGCCTTTGAAAGTTTCGTATACTAGAAATCCCCGAACAACTTATCTGTTTACCGTCCAAGTTAATTAACTTCGAATAGTTTCAACAGAATCACCCGATTATTACATGTAATATAATTCTCGCTTTATTTTGATGCAGAAATGAAGCAAAAATAAACGCAAGTTTTGATGCCGGCTGGCAAAAGCGAGGATCTGGCTGGGCATATAATAGTTTGTCAGGTATGTATAATCATACGCAGTTTAAAAAAAAAATTGTAAAAAAAAAATCCTTAATATTGTCAATATTACAATAGAAAACGTATCAGACTGTTTTTATTATTGTGTTACTAAAATCAGGAATGGGGAACAGGGAACGAGGAACAGGGAACGCGGCTAATCCTAGGGATTAAGGTTATGATTAGGGTTAGGATTAAGTTTTAGGTCAGGTTTTAGGATTTTGGTCCTCGTTCCTGGTTTTAGTAACATCCAACGAAATACCCCATGCTTAGAATAAATCTTGTTTACAACCCTCTGGGGACAGGGCGGTGCATACAGTCTCAATTCTCAGCAAAACATAGCCACCCATCACTATAATTATCCAGTAGCATCTATCGTAGAACTCATAAATTCATGAAGTTTCATTCAGTGGATGCTCTTAATTGTATACAGTCCCTTGGTAGCTTATAAATTAAACTGAGGTGTCTGCTTACCAGAGGTTGGAGTTTTTTTTCCATAGTTTGTCCCAGGTGTTACCACTTAGAAGAGGTGTTCGCTTATGGGAGGTGTCAGCTATATTTTTTTTGATAGTTTTATAGATGTAAATGGGTACACTGTAAATACGCTGTTGCCTTTAGTCCATTTCATTTTGTTGTTAGGTCATTCAACATTGATTGGGTCAAGAACTGGACAAGTTCTTGGCTATGCTATCAGGTGCAAGAGTTGCAGAGTCTGTGAACATGCGAAGAGAAAAAAACAAACACCACGCAAGCACCAGTGTTCACAAAACTGGACAGGTGTGTAAGTTAGTTTAAGTAGCATGTTTCTTTCTTTGATCTATAACCTTAAATTTATATTACTAGCCACCAAGTTTGGATTGCTTTTATAGTCGTCAAAATGTTTTTGTTACATTACAATAATTCAAATTAATAAAAAAAACACAAGTCAAAGTTAAAATTTAGGTTTATTGTAAACTGATCTTATATTGTGTTTCCAGTTAATATCTATACCCCAGCCATGGAGGGAATTGATCTTTAATTAAAAGTTCCCACCCCTTGTTGGTTGTCCAGTTGCCCCCATACCCACAAAATTTCAAAAATCCCTGCCATAATACCAGGGGTATAGATATTTTTTTGGAAATATATATTTGGAATCTATGATAAACTGTTTTTGTCATATTTTTTTGTAGCTTCTGCTAAATCGATGGAGCCTTCTATGGGTGTTGAGCTTACAAAGAGCTTGGCTGGGGAAGTGGAAGTAGAAAAACAATCCATAGAATACAGTGTTGACAACATTATCATGGATGGAGAAACAACCACCATTTCCCACATCCATGAGAATGTGAGTGAACAGATCGGTGTCTGGTCTGATGTTGGACATGCCAAGAAAGCACTCTATGGTCACCTAATGAGATTGTCCACCAGTCACAAGGCGATGAGCAAAACTGTGATAGACTATCTGGTCAAGTGCTTTGGATATGTCTTAACACAGAACAAGGGCAACTCAGAGGGCATCTGCAACGGCTGCAAGGTCATTCCAAATCATGCCTTTGGGGATCACAGTTCCTGTGGCTCATGGTGCCAGTACCAAAAGAATCCTGAAACGTATCAGCACCAGTCACTGCCTCGTGGCAAAGATCTTGAGGGAGATGACCTAAAGGCAGATTTGGTACAGGTAAAGTCTAGTCTTGGGCAATTTCTCTGTCCCAGTAAAACATCCCACATTATATTACAGTGTAGGCCTATTGCTCTATGTTACAAGCCCTGCACTTATAAGTATATGTACATTGTATGACACTAAAAATATTGTTTTACCTGTCAGAATGTGAGGTAGACTAAGTGATGACATTATTTGTTTTTTTCCTTTTCAGGTTTTTGAGCTCTTCTCAAGTTATTCGGACAAGGGTCAACACAAAGCAATGAATCTTTTAATAACTCAGTGACTGTTCATGCCCCCAAACGTCTTCATTTTTCTGGTTCAGGCAGCCTAGAAGGCAGAGTTGCATTTTCCGTGGCAACCAAAAACAGTGGAAAATCAACAGTATGTAAGGTAATATGGTATCTAATTTCAAACAAATAAATAAACAAAATAAAAAATGCTGGCCATGCATGGCCTCAAGTTTACCCTCTTACGTTATGAACTGAACATGAGGGAAAACTAGAAAAAGACATGTCTTGTAAAAATAATTGGTCAAGTTGAAAACTATGCTAAGTGAGCAAAGCGCGTCACATTTGCTCACTTAGCATAGTTTTCCACTTGTCCCTTGTTTCTAATTATTAGAAACAAAAGCTCCCTCTTGCATACTCTGGGAAAAGAGCAGTTTAAACTTCCCTACGGGGGGGGACTCCCATATAAAAGTGACAGGGGTGATCTCAGTACCTTTTAGGGGTTAAAATTTGTGGTTTGGTACCTCTTAGGGGTGAAAATGAATTTGAGCCACACCCACAAAACAAGATTTTAGTACCTTTTAGGGGTTCTTATCAAAATTTCCGGCGATCACCCCTGTCACTTTTATATGGGAGCCCCCCCCCCCCCCCCCCCCCGCGTTCCCTACATAACTGAAAAAGTGGGCAGCACAATGCATACCAAAATAGAAAACGTTTTCCATGTTTCCATAGAGTTATGGTAACACAAGTGAAGTTTAGGAGAACAAGAAATGCTGTGGAGACGAGTTTTTCTACAGCAATTTCGAGTTCTCCCAAACTTTCATGAATGTTACCATAACTATCTGGAAACACAGGGAAAATGTTTTCTACTGTTTTTATGAAATAAAAGCACAAAGCAATTTTATGTTTCCACAGAGTTATGGTAAATGGTTTTGAGCCAATCAGAGTGCCTGTAGTATCTTGTTTATTTCATAAAAAATAAGGTTAACATCTTGAGGTTTAATAAGTGCAATTCATATATTACTGGTACGTATACATTACTTTGAGACAGATGTATGTACATTATACATGTAATGATTTTTAATATTTTTAGATAAATGAAGCAAACAATCTATCCCCTGGAACAATCACTATGAAGTTCAACAGAAACCGAGACAGGGAGTACAGGAAAAAAAAAGGGAGAGAGACCAGTAGAGCATACAAAAGAAAGAGAATAGTTAGAAAGAAGGCTAGAAATTCAGACACAGGCAAGGCAGCAATACTTGAAGGGACAACCTATCAAAGTGGTGTACAGTTCAGTGCTGATCAAGCAGATTTAACCTCAATTCCCACTCCTTTTTATCCACCTAGACCTGCCCCTCTGAGTTCAGCTGATATCCAGAAATCAACACTTGTTGTGTTTGACCTTGAAACGTCCAACATAGGTAAATGGAGCCATTCACCCTTTGTTTTGTTTTGTTTAAATTGTTTTACAAGATAAGCAAACACAACAAAGGGGAGATTTATTGGAGATTACTGTCAATGGTGTATTTTCTGAGGTAGCTGGCACAATAGACACTAACAGCAAAATAATTGTTGTTACTGCTAGAGATTGTGAAGAACACTGCTGGTGTTTGTGTCCAAGTGGGTTGTCTGCTCAGAGGATTGGAATTTACATGTAGTGTCCTGATTGTGACACTTCTGGGACCTTGAATCAGTGCCCACTTAGGACAGGTGTCCACTAACGCAATACCTGACTGCATGTATTAATGAAGCACACACAACAATAATTGTTAAACATGTATATCAAATTTGATGCTTTATTATCCAGATTTAAGAAAGCCTTGGATGCCACTAAAAATAACAATTATCAGTAAGAGTATCATCTCACTTCCTATGACATATACATGTAGTGTTAGTTCTTGTTAACAAATTTTGACCTTTGCATGCAATTTGTATACATAATGTAGCTGGCAAGTAGCTGCTTGAAATTAGTGTGTTGATGCCCAGCTTGATATCCCAAATAGCAATGTTAGCAAGGCTGTAAAAGCTCTATTAAGCCCCCTGGGGTTTATTTAATTTAAGGCCCCAAGAAGAAGGGGGCTTAATAGAGAGGGGGCTTATTTCAAATCATAATTTTTTGAGAAAATTCATGTCAATTTTTCAAACTTTTTTTTTTACAAATTCAACATCTGTCATACCCTTAATTCTGGAAATTAAAGACCACTTTTCAATACAAAGTGATTGAAATGCCAGAAAATATTGCTGAAAAGTCATTTACATAATCCTGATGGGGAGAGGGGCTAAATATAGAGCTTTTATGGTAATTAGTGAGGAAATATTATGTGGCAATTTAGTTAATGAGCAATTCTGAATACAGAAACTACTCTAAATTATATTCCACAATAACTTGTATTCTTGGCAGAAATTTTACTTGAAGTTAGTGAATTCACAGTATCTCTCCGTTTACAAACATTAGTGACATCACACAGACAATGGCCATGATATTTATTATGCATTTAGTACTTAATGTAATTTTAAACATATATTTAATTCCTGTCTTTGTTCTGCAGGTCTGAATAATGCAGAGATATGTCAGTTATCAGCAGTGCAGTATTTAGATGGTCAAGCAATGTTTGACAGATATGCTCTGCCTAAACATGGAATTTCTCCACAAGCTTCACAAGCCAACAAAACAAATTGACTGTTATAGCTGGGCACCTCTTATATAAATCACGGCCTGTAAAAGCCCTGACCCTCACAGAAAGCCTGAAGGAGTTTTTGGAATTCCTTAAGTCATTGCAGAGCAAAGTTACTTTAATAGCCCATAATGGGAAAGTGTTTGACTCAAGAATTTTGATCAGAGCATTATCAGCAGCTAATTTGTTGAGTGAATTGCAAACTGTGGTAATAGGATTCATTGACACATTACCCATGTTCAAGCAATTATTACCAGGTCGAAAGTCATACAAACAAGAAGAATTGGTGAAGGATTGCTTAAACAAAAGTTATGATGCCCATAATGGCCTTGAGGATGTGAAATCTCTTAGGGATCTGCTTAACCATCTCAAACCTGATAATTCCGTTCTTTCTTCTCACAGCTTTAATGTAGAATTTGTTTGTCAGTCTCTCCAACATCATGCAAGGATGACCGCCAATTTCCCCTCTTTTCAGGCTCTAGTTTCAAAGAAGGTACTGTCAAAATCAATGGCACATAGAATTGCTGGATTGGGTTTAAACCTGCAGCAAATAGGACTCATCCATGCTAGAGGTGGATATGATGGTCTTCGCGTTGTACTAAGTGCAAAACAATCCGGCAGCAATAGTCAGTGCCGAGTGACTGCCTCCAAGAAAATCTTGAGAACACTCTCTGACTACCTGGCAAAACAATGAAATGTCACCTTTATTTGTTTTAACATCTACATGTAAGCATAAACAGTAAATGTAGAATCTGATAACTTGAAGCAAACAATGAGATAAATTCTGCATAATTTAAATTACATACGAATTTTGAACTAAACTAGTGTTCAAGGACTTCAAGTTGTTGAAACATTGTATATTCATAGAAAATATCCATACCTCCCTCAATGAGAGTCACACTAAAATAATACTTCTGCAACTTTAAAAGGCTTAGATACTGTGATAAATCTGTGAAAAGTTGAAATACATGTGTACTAATGAAATCTGTTGAGGCATGGTGATATCAATGATATCAATCATGCATAGTAATCGACTTGTGCATGTAAAACTGTGAGATTTCCTCCTCTGGTTTTACACTTTTCAATGTCTAATATTTTTGAACAATTGCAGACTGCAGACCACGGACTGTAGACTAACCCTAACATAACCCTAACCAAAAATTAACCTTAACCCTAAAAATTAACCCTAATCCTAATACTATCAATTTTTAGGGTTAAGGTTAGTTTTCGGTTGGGGTTATGTTTGGGTTAGTCTGCAGTCTGCAACATAATTAATGTCAGACACAGAAGATTACCACATGAAATTGGCATGGTTTGGTATATCCTTGCCTAGCAATTTGCTCTGGGTTAATGTATGACATTTTAGATATTGTTAGCATTTGCGACTATTATATATGGTATTGGTATGGATGTGATGCAGAGTGGCAGTTGTTATATATAGTTAAATTCTGGAAAATGGGATAAAAAATGATACGACATGTGTAATGATTACCTGGTAGTAAATAAATTATAATAAATCAACTTATTAATATTTGTGCATACAGCGAAAGCATGAAATAGAACAAAACTGTAAGTAATAAGAAATGACAAATGGCAATAATCACATTAAATTTAAAAATTATCAGCAGCAGACTTGATATGTCTTCTTTTGCATTCTGACATGCATTTTCAACCTCTTTTGAGATTTACTGTGCAACAAAGGTAGGAGTTAAATAAAATTATGTATGAATTTTCTTATAAAAACTCAAGATAATGAAGTGTTGTGTTTTACATTGTAGCTAAATGCGTGTACATTAATTTAATTTGTAATATTCTTTGATTTTATTATTTTATTCAGAAAAAAAAAATAGTTTGCTAATTCAATACAAAGACAAAGAAAGACATTTTCAGCAAATGTATTAAGCTACATAAGACTTTGTGATAGTCTCACCTGATCGATGGATGACTAATAGCTGGGCAGCAAGGATGATAATAGTCCAGTTCTGGCCCCTCTCTCACGCAACGAACTGGACTAGGATGATAACTGATTGAAGCCCTTGGACTGAATCTTAGAGCGTATTTTGATATATTTCAAAACACCTTGAAGGCGGATAAGCTAACCAGAATAAACGATTGTACAAGTAGTTGGCGACATTCGGATCCACAAGCTTGCGCGGACGACTGTAGTGTTGGTCCGACTTGTTAGGATTCACAGAAAATGCACGCCTCTAAACATCTTCGCTATTCTTCTGAGAGAGCCTCTTGCTCGATAAAATGTCCTCTATTCCCCGCATAATCAAATAAATTTCGCTTCAGTAGAGTTCTTTCTCTTGCATTAGCGAAGCATAGAAAGAGACTGCTCGCAGTCTAAGCGAAGCACTACTTCTCGAAGGACTGGCCGCCATTTTGGATATCCCACGATGCCCCAGAAAGGGAGACGCAAATATTATACTCACCAGGAAGGGGTTAGGAAAAATGTATCGGACCCAAAAAGCGATTGAAAAAAACTAATATAACTTACAAAAACGCGTGGTGACCCCCATTTTTTTTGTTATAAAATGGAAGCGGTAAGCCTATTCAACACATGATTAATTTTTGGCTGTGTGCAAAAGTTATTTAGACTGTATTTTAAGCATACTAGAGGAGAGCTGTCAGGGTTGATAATGGCTCCATTGCGATGATTTTTGATTAAAAAACACATAAACAGTAGTTGTTATATTACCATTTGTTAAGTATTTTAAAGATTTTTGTATTTATTGTTGCTTTTGTGTATGTAAAGGAAAATTTAAAGGGAAACTGCGAAGAAATATGTTTTCGTTTTTTTCCCGAGAAATTGCCACATCAGCATTTTTTTCCAGATTGAAGCTTGATTATCTCTGAAAAATGCGTGGTTACCCCCAATTTTTGGGGGGGATTTCAATAGCCCTTGCTAAGATCTGCTTTTCCCGCATAGTCATGAACCGCGCAAAATTACTTCGGTATTAGGAGGCACCGTCCTTAACAGAACCAAATACTTGCCAAGCCAAAGAAGGGAGGGAGGAGTGGGAGCAGCAAATTAAAGCACACATCAAGCACAAAGCTAAAGGGAAACTGCGCTTACACACGAAGCTGGAACACAAAACATGACAACCCTGTATATGCGAATCCATGCCCGTGGCCACTGGGGAGAGTTGCTGACCACCATTGACTTGAGACTCAATCCTCTTCACCCCTAGAGGAGGCCGCATTGACTCGATCGATTTTAACTTAGCCTAAAATTCCATTTAGCCACATTAGAAGAATCTGAGTTGGGCATGAGTTCTGGTGAAGAACTAGCTGTGGCCAGTCTCCCAGAACTAGCAGGTACATTGGCTGTGTCTGGTTTAAATTTGTTTTTAATGAAAAATGTTTCTAACCAGATTATTAGTGATGCAACATGTAAATTAATGTGGTTTGAACCTTTTAAACCAAAAGCAAATTGTAATCACAAGCACTAATTACCTGTATATGCAAGCTTATGTACTCCGCCATTATTAAAAGTTTAACTAATGCTCTTTAATTACCCACTCAAGTGTCTGGCCATACATTATATACAACCCAAATTAAAGCAGGGTGGTCAAGTTGGGAGTTTTTGATATAGTGGAGGAGAAAAGCAGACAAGAAGTAAAGCATAACTTAACATTAGTTGTGAACTAGATGATCAACTCTATAAATTACTCCTGTATAATTATCTTTAAAAGAATGGTACGTGCTTTATTCATTTAGTACTGATGAGAAAACACATTTCATTTGGCTGCAAATTTGTTCAATCCCCTATATTCTGAAAGGTCATATCAAAAGATAGTGCCTAAGTATAGACTTGTTGTATGATGGGTAATCAAATATTTCAGTAAAGTTTGAAATATTAAAAAATAGATGTATATTTTTTTCTGTTTAAAATAAAACACCTTTATGTAAGTGTCTATGTTTTTAATGTGTTCATACCATGGCCAGATCCTGTGGTTGTTGGTGCAAATGCTGGTGGAGCTGTTAATGCTGCTAATTCAGGGGGTGCAGGTGGTAATGTAATATCTGATGCAAGTGGAAATGATGTAGGTGGAAATGATGCAAGTGGAAATGATGCAGATGCAAGTAGAAATGATGTTGCTGGTGCAAGTGCTGATAATGGTGCAGCTGATGTGGTTGATGGCAGTCATGGTTCTCCTGCTGACGTCAGGTTATGGTAGTGCTGATACAGGTGGCAATGATGCTGCCAGTGATGACAGTGCTACTGGGAATGGTAATGATGGTGGATCTGATGCGAATGATAGTGACGTTGCAGTTGATGGTGAGAATGAGAGTGTTGATTTGACTGGTAGTAATGGTGCTAATGTGCATGGTAATAATGGCAGTGGTGATAATGATGGCGGAGGTGATGATCCAGTAGTACTTGTAGATGACAGCAATGAAGATGATGTAGTGGTGACAAGGGTTGAAGTCACCAGTACAGGTCAGATTCTTTTTATATATTAGAATGTGGATGCAACATCTGCGTATTTATCAGGACCCACGTCCTTACAACACATTTTTAATAAGAAGTTAATGCATGAAAGTTAAGGTTCCAAGTTAACTTTTTTATTTTATTTACACCACATAAGTTACAATACACTACTTGGTACATTACAAACAAAAAAAACAATAATTACTTATCAACTAATTTAACAATACTTACTTACAATACGTACATTACAATAACATGGTTTCTTGAGAGAATAATTTTCCATCAGTTTCCACTTACTTAGGATTTTATCTTGATGATAAAAAGCACATGCAAATTTTTCAATGATATAATGATATTTAAGATAGCTTTGCAGGCCAGGAAAATCAGGGGAACAGCTTTCCATCTTGACCACTGAAATAATACAATTAATAGCATTTTTATAAGGCATACAACTTGTATATCCCAAGAGAATGGATTCAAGGGAAAAAGCCATTTTGATTTTTGTTAGCTCACAAATCCAATTTGAGAGGGTGCTCCAAAGGGGAAGTATCCTATCGCAATACCAAAAGAGATGCTCTATGGTTTCAGGTTTTCTATCATAAAAAAAATCATCTCGACCTTTAATACCCATTTTCATTAACAATACATTTGTGCCAAGTCCTATGAAAAATCCTATATTGAAAGCTCCTTAACTTACTAGCACTTGTGAATAAGAACGGGGTACTGTAATAGGTAGTCCAATCTCTAACCGGGGAAGGAAGGTTATTCCATTTATGTTGCACCTTAGACTCACTCAGACTTTGACAAAGTGTCATAAGTAAAACTGGTCACCCTTTTTGTTTTAAATAGGCCCTCTATACACATAGATGTGACCGCTTGCAACCTTTTACCGAAATCCCTGATCTCAGTTATCCATGAATTTGGAATTGAGCATATAATACTATATACTTGTAAGAAGTTACCCTTTAGATTAAACTTATTCATTATTTCGGTTGGTGATAAGAAAAAACCAGATTCATCTACAAAATCATTGACGTAGCGTAGCTTCCTCATATACCACGATTTATAGAAAACCGGTTTGTTGTCTATCTTAATAAAAACATTATTCCACAATGGCTGTGACAAGAAATCGCTGGCTTCTACAGGTTCGCGGACATACTCTGCCCATGATTCAACAACATCCCTCCAGAAAGCAATTTGCATAAAAGAGCTACCAAAGGCAAATAATTATTTTTTGTTTAATAACCAAACATCCTCCCAATAAAAGCAATCAGAAGTCAAGAGCCTTTTCTACGGTGGCCCAGAAGGGTCACACATGCAAATTAAAAATATTGTTGCAAATTAAAATATGGAACTGCAAATTAAAACATAGATTAAAAATATTTGTGCAAAGTAAAAACATTGCTGCAAATTAAAAAATATATAGAACTACAAATTAAAAAAATATATATAATATTGCAAATTTAAATGTCTGTTGCAAGGTTAATAATCGTTCTTTATATACTTTCCTGCAAATTTAAACCGGTTTGCTGCAATAGTTTGCTCTGAATATTAAAAAGAAATGCTACAAATTAGAAAGGACTGTCACTGCAAATTGTTGTTGCAGTAAGCAAAACACTGTTGCATTAAATTAAAATAATTTTTACTGCAATTTTAAACTGTTGATTGCTGCAAATTAAAAAGGAAAAGTCGTGCGTACGCATAATACCGATAAGGAACTGGGTTCGAGCCATCATAGTGACATAGCTCGCCGGTAACGTCGCTGCCATATTTACAATCATGTTCTGCTCTTTTTGTGGTGAATCTTGCGTGGCTGATGCATTATTTTGTCATAAATGTGGAAAGAAGATTAGTGCAGGTAAAAAGGATGATTCTCCTGGTTCAAGTGCTATACAGCAGACGTTGGCTAAGGCTCCCGAACAGCTTTTGTCCTTCGCAGCGTTCCGATCGTGGAAGGAAGAAGAGCGTGCAAAAAATTTCAAGCCAAGTGCAAAGAAGTTCAAAACGGGCCCGGAAAAGCCAGAGAAAGAAGTTGAAATCAACATTGGAGTTTTGGCGATGAAGGATGGTAATCTTTCCGTTAAACGCGGCGTGACACTTCCATTGAGTGTATCACCAAACATAAATACGGAGGATTTACTAAAGATTGAATCAGCATTGTCATCGACATCATTTTTAAGTGTTCAGTTACAGTTAGGTCAGAGAAGTATTGTTACAAAAAATAACTTGTCTTATATATCTTATAAAACCCTCAATGGTATCATAAAACTTGTCACTCTGTTGGCAATAATTGATCAGTTAATACTGCTTCGTTTCACAGTATTACCATGAGTAATAATGTTTTGTTTATGTTAGCAATTTAGGGCCTATTTACATGGAGAAAAGTTGCCCCTGGTAGGAGGGTTACCCTCCTCCCCGAGATCTTTTACCGAGCGTTTATATGAATAAAGTTATCTGTGCTGACCGAGCCAAAACTTGGCCCTCTTGGGTTTGCGCATACTCAGTCTCTATATGCCCCGACTTGTCCCTGGTTATGTGGTAGGCGAGGCAAAAATAGCCAAATTGTTTATATGGAAAACATTGGCTCGCCCCCCAGGGCCACCCTACCTTCAAAGTGAATAACCCTCCACCCAGGGTCACCCTGCCCCCCGAGCCAACTTTGCGATTTCTCATGTAAACGGTTCGCTGCTATTTATAAAGAAATATATTAAAATGTTCTCTTGCCCGGGGTGGCTCGTATGGAGGGAGACCCTCCTACCAGGGACAACTTTTCTCCATATAAACAGGCCCTTAGTTAGGCTATGAACAACATATTTTGTTTTATATTTTAAGTGGAAAACTCACAATTTTATTTCATGGAAGACATATTGCTTCAGCTGCCAAAGATTATTAACCGGGCGTGGGCCTGGGGCCCAGCCCGGTTAGTAAAATAGCTTCTGTTTTTTTTTGTCGTGAATCACCTATACCTCTACTCCGCCAAAGTGCTAGGAGGAGAGCTAGGGGTGAGTATGAATATATATGAATGTATTCGCCTTGTGAAAGATTTTCTCGGGGAAGAACGAAGCCCGGACTCGAGAGAGCGGCGGAAATCGAGCCTATGTGAAAGTTGGACTGGTCCAAATAAATATTAATTTAGGACCGCGTAAACACATCGGAGCGGCGTACAGATTTCGCAACGTCGGTGAGTTTGACTCGTCAAAATATTAAATCATTGTACTCACTACTAGGTGGACACACTAGGAGCGCCATTAGATCAAATTTTTTTTATCAAGGCTACGTTACATTTCGCCAGGGTCATAATATTGTCCTGTTTGTTTTGTGTGAAATACATTTCTTTTCCGTAAAGGAAAACAGAAACTTGCCCAGACTCGCAGATTTATGTAAACAGAAACTTGCTGAGACGTGCAGATTTATATTTGGACGATTACGTCATAGGGTCACGTCGAATCGTGACTTGAAGAGATTGTCTGTGAGGTGCGTACGTACATCACATACACTAGAAGCGCCATTAGATCAAATTTTTTTATCAAGGCTACATTACATTTCGCCAGGGTCATAATATTGTCCTGTTTGTTTTGTGTGAAATACATTTCTTTTCCGTAAAGGAAAACAGAAACTTGCCCAGACTCGCAGATTTATGTAAACAGAAACTTGCTGAGACGTGCAGATTTATATTTGGACGATTACGTCATAGGGTCACGTCGAATCGTGACTTGAAGAGATTGTCTGTGAGGTGCGTACGTACATCACATACACTGGAAGCGCCATTAGATCAATTTTTTTATCAAGGCTACGTTAGATTTCGCCAGGGTCATCCTTTGCCTAAATGATATTTTATGAATATTGTCCTGTTAAATAATTGTCATTTTGTGTGAAATACATATCTTTTCCGTATATTTTCTGAGAAAAACAGAAACTTGCTGAGAAATGCAGATTTATAAATAAGGACGATTACGTCATGGGGTCACATCACGAGTCACGTCTAACTGTGACTTGACGAGATTTTGCAACGTCTGTGATAAACCAGGGTCGCCGTTAGGTCAAATTTCATATCAAGCTATTACTTTTGATTTGAACATGAATACTCTGCTGTTTATTTAGTGTGAAATACATTACTTTTTCGTGTTGGTGCAGCAATTCACTTCCTTGTATGCAGAAGATTTATAAATAACAATCATTACATTATATCACATTTTGACTCACGCAATTTGTCGAACTGTGACTAGAATAGCTGCGAATGATGATGGTGCAACGCGGAACGTCTGCGATTGATGGTTCAACACCAATTCGTACCTATGTTGTCGTGTTTTTTCCTCTTATTCAACTTTGGCTTTATATTGAGGAATGATCTTCAAAGACTGCTCAGAGGCAAGAAAATTGACAGTAGGCACTATACGCAAACATCAGACTTCAGCGTGACTGCCGTGACTAATCTGATAGATTTCAAGCAAGAAAGCAGGTAAAACGGCTTGCTTGCTTGATAAAGAAAGCCCGGTTATATTTTCTTCGAAAATTCTTGTTATAAAATAAATTGGTTTAATATAGATATTTTCATGACACCAAAATCCATTGTCATAGATTTATTCAGCTTGACCTTTTACACCATGAACTGTTCAGTTCCAGTTAGGTCACAAGAAGTATTGTTACAAACAAAATTAACTTGTGACAAAAGATATTCTGTTGTTTTCTCCAACAGACAGTTTAAATTTGTAGCAAGGTAATTAATTTTTAATTTACAGTTCTATTTTTTAATGTGCAGTAATATTATACATATTTTTTTATTTGCAGTAATATTTTTAATTTTGCAGTATATTTTTAATTTGTAGTTCTATAATTTTTTAATTTGCAGCAATATTTTTACTTTGCAGAAATATTTTTAATTAAAAGGTCTATATTTTAATTTGCGGCAATATTTTTAATTTGCAGTTCTATATTTTAATTTGCAGCAATATTTTTAATTTGCATGCGTGACCCTTCTGGACCACCGTACTTTTCCAATCTGCTTGGTCATTTACGTCCCATACTTTTTTAATCCAAGAGATCTTTAGAGCCTTAGCAAACGATCGAATATCAGTCATCTTTTGACCCCCATTTTCTATGTCTAAAATAAGACCAGTTTATTTTCATCTAACTCGGTCAAGGGAAGAAAGAGAGGGCTGGCATGAGTTTTTTCTGACCTGCGCACTTCGCAGCTTCCCCATGCCATGTGCTCGCTTTGCCGGTTCTTCATGTTTTCGCTGCACATACGATAGTTATGGCCGCTACTAAAAGTAGAAAAAGTAGCAGGAGAATTAGAAGAAGATTATGTGGTTGACGGTTTTGAGGCCAAGTCAGCGACTCCCCAACAGCTCAGCGATGCAGTCAAACACAAACTCAATCAGGTGGAATCTATGATCAAACATCTTACTCCTTTGAACCATGGCGCGTAACACAATGCTCAGAGCTTCAGAAGAAATACAAAATCAAAACTTGAACTAACCAAACTACAACGAGAAACAACGGTTATCGCAAATCCCGAAACCAAGATGGCGACCCTGTCAACAACAACAGCTTCCAGTGCCGACCCTCCCTCCCTCCGTGAAGCCAACTTTGAAGACCCTTCAGCAGGATCCTGCCGTTCAAATGGAGCTCACAGATCTGATGAACTCTTCAGGCGAGCCAGTGCTACTTGGATTAACGGACGAAGAACAGGACCCAGTGCAGCAACTTTTGTAACCTGTCGCTTCTCGAGGTAAACACCCGTTGCTTATTCCTGACTTTATTAGCCCCCCTCCCACTTATCTACAAGAGGACAGGGAAACCGTGCTGGGAACGTCTGGCGACGCTA
Source organism: Desmophyllum pertusum (assembly GCA_029204205.1). NCBI lineage: Eukaryota > Metazoa > Cnidaria > Anthozoa > Scleractinia > Caryophylliidae > Desmophyllum > Desmophyllum pertusum. The sequence goes on from MU825396.1 coordinate 4,555,205, forward strand.
AAATTATCTTAAAATCTTCCCAAGAAAAGAAGCTGTCACTTGAAAAAATTTCATTTCCACAGTGGTCAGCCGCTAATTTCCGTATCATGCATACCTTCATGAAAGATGGGACCCTTTCAACTACACAAGATGTTATGGACTACATTATGCACAGCTCTAAGGTTTCTGAATTGGCCAAGTGTTACCCTTTGCCTCGCAACTAACTGCAAATGGGGTATCGACAGCCAGTTTATTCTCAACAAACCCTTCACAGACTAGACCCACCCACTACTACACCACCTCGCCAACCCCCTCGCAAACCATCTTGCCCAGTCATAAACCAGGCCACAGGAAAACAAATATGTTATGAATTCCAGAGATGGGAAGGATGTCGCTTTGGCGCTGCCTGCCAATACGACCATGTCTGCATTAAGCCCCAGTGCCTTGGATCTCACCCACAATGGCAGCACCCACCGTCATCACCCTTGAACCCCCAATACTAAACTCGCACTCGCCTGCAGAGCTATCTCTAACCGCAAATTTAATCCCACAGCCAGCAGGAGATAGCTCGCCTGACTCGTTACATACACCGACAGAAGAGTGTGGTAACATTTCTACAGACATGTCACACGCAGGGCCTATTTTTCAGTGTACGCAGCAGCCCGATGCAGCACAAGTCTCCACTGACTTAATTTTTGAGACTTGGGCAACAGAACTAGTTAATGACTCAGACAAGGAATTCATTCTCTCTGGTGTTAGAGAAAGTTTTCACCTTCTCCCTGTCGATGTTACTGTTATACCTGCCTTTACAAAGAACAATCAGTCTGTTCTAAAACCTGGGGCAAAAGATCAGATTGAAGCGCAGATTGAAAAAGGATTATTGGATGGCCATTTTGCACTCGCAGATAAATCGAACACCCCTATTATTTTTAATGCACTAGGAGCAGTACCCAAAAAGGATTCCAAGGAATTACGGATGATAATGGGTTGCAGCCACCCCCTGAACACAAGCACTAACTCATACATGGACTTGGAACACTACAAATATGTAACTGTTGATGATGCTGCCACTCAGGCATCACCAGGTTGTTGGTTGGCAAAAGTAGATCTAAAACACGCTTATCGGAGTGTTGGAATCAACTACAGAAACGTTTCGGATTATATATCTCTGCCGAACCGGTGATAAGGTATTTCAAGTTCTTTTATGTGTTTCCCGTTTAAAAATACGCAGCTAGATTGCACAAACAAAAATAAATAGCTTAGAGGGTTTTTTTGCCTTATTTAATACAGATGTTTTCAGCAAAGCAAAATAGCAAAGACCTCACCTCTGAAACTCTAAGAGAGTTAACCAGTTTCAAGCATTCGAATGTCGTTTTCCTCACCTAAGAATTCCTAGGAATGGGAAAGTGGAAGTTCGTATTAAGCCAAAACAACAATCAAAGTTATTGTCTTTGAAGAACATCCCATTCAGGTGTACGTTAGAGTCATGGAAAGAACAAATAAGGCAAAAGCAGAAGATTAACCCGAAGAGCTATTGCTATGCAGAGAGTTCTTTGGGCTGTTTTGATGTTGAGGGAATCAAAGGCATGCTTCAGATAACCAAGGCACTGGATATCAAAAGAGCTGTCGAGAAGGAACTTGACTGGTTTGCATCTACTTTTCCTTGTCCGCATTCTGTGATGAGCTATCCTGCTACCAATTCCATCACAAAGTTCCAAACTCTTCTTTTCAGAGAAAATTGATAAGCAGATCAGTGGGCTTCAAATGTCACCAGACAAAATGGCTAAGCTCTGCTGTGATCGGTGGATCTCAACTGACCATGTGCATTGGATGTTTGACCAGCTTAACGCTACGCAGAAAAAACTATCTGTATTAACATTAACCACGTGCTAGACATAAAGTCATTTGTATCTCGCCGAGTTCCAGATGGCCAATCAAAGCCAACTAGTTTATTCTTTGCTGTTAATGTGGGGAAGGATTCAGATGGCGGGGTATTCATTGCCGGGGGATCCCGTCGTGGTTGTCATTAGACAATGTGCCATGTTGATTGGGAGACAAAGAAAATCATCTATGGGGACTCACTGGCATGGAGCGTACCAGTTGACCTCTTGTCTTGAGTAGAGCTATTTATCAAGGCCATTTTTGGAGAAAGTGTATCGAACCATTCTATTTCTATGTGTCACGCTTCGAATAACGTTACTGCTCAACACAAATGTGGATCAAGCTGCGCATCCTAATATCCACTTGACATGACATGTACTAACATTTGCAGGCGTTGTGGTATTGATCGTGGCTATGCAGAAAAATCATTTTTTCAATACATTACCACACCAGTACAATCGCAGCTGACGACATCGCCTCCAAATGTTTTCATAACTACCCCGACTCGCTATGCAAAGTACTTGCGCATTGTAATCATGGGATGGATCGGCGAAAAATAAATTAACCCTGAGCACGTGGTTCCATCGTCTTTCCTTCTCTCTGAAGTAACTAATGAAAACCACTCGGATTCAGATTCAGACCTTGACACTCCCAGAGTACCCGCATCGTCAACGCAAGAACAACAACGAAGAGAACGTAGAGATCGGAGTTGGTGGTCAGATAAACCTGGAAACGACAAGCAGGACAGCGCTCGATGAAAACAGTAGTGAAGTACAGCATGAAGACCTGGACAACGAACCGCCTCAAGTTACCGATGACTGTGCTAACCGCGAAACTGAGTACGCTAATCCTGAGAAGGTAGTGAGCAGAGAAAAAGATGGAGGTGGAAAAGATGAGGCTCATCGCGATAAACTGACAGCAATGAAGAAGTGAGTTCTATTAAGGACAGCGACCGTGTAACCCCCAAGCTGAGGTCGGTAGGAGGCAAGAAGCAGGGTGGCGACAGAGGAGCTAAGAAGGCTCACCAGTGTCCTGAATGCAACTATTCATGTTCCAAATTATCAAACATGAAGAGACACATCCCCAGAAAACATCCTACAGTTCAAGGGAAAGTGACTTTCCAAAGTGGGAATTGCCTGTGTCTTGAGTGTGGCCATCGCTGTTTTAGGATTAAAGATCTAAGGAAACATTTGTCCACAGAGCACGGGGTAATATTCAGAACGGAAACAATAGAAATGCAAAATATTAAAGGTGCTAAGGTATACTCAGCCGTATTTTACAGTACTTTTCTGAAACCAAAATGGGAATATTTGTTTACATTCAGGCCTAAATTTCATGCGACTTTTATTTTTCCTATAGAATTCGAGGCGTGGAAAGCTGATACCGAGGACAAGGAAGGCTGCTTATTTGTCAAGGTGACAGGTGTGTTATTTGAAAAAACGCAAACCTTGAAAAATGCTATAACGACATATCGATATACAGTCATGTCACTCTACTGAAAAATCTGACTGTTAATTAATTCAATCAATTTATTAACACTGACAGGTTCCAAGAAACAACAAGACAGCGTTCCAGTGCAATCATTGTGGGAGCTATAGGCCACGCAGGACTGGAAAGAGAAGAGAAAAGACCCAAGGTAACAATGCAAATTAATGAAAAACAAAAACACTAAGTTGGCTCCAGAAACTAAGGAAAATCTATGTACAACGTTTTACAGATATTATTATATTCTATGGGAAAAATTATCACCACTTTGAGGAAAAAATAATAAAAATAGGTACAGTGGAGTATATTTTTCCGACACCACCTAATCCCGCCATTTCGTTAAATGGACAGTTTTTGTGGTCTCTTCAGTGTCCGTATATACCGTTGAAGTCGTTTAACGTTTTGGCAGAGATATGACGTATCTGATATTTCTCTATGGACAGGAACCTGCAAGATTGAGAATAATTGTACTTCCACAATGGTTTTAACTCACGAAAATGACCGAAAAGTTAGAGTGGAGATATGTTTCACCCACTATGGTATGGAAAGCTACCGCTTCAGCCCTCTAACATTTGTCAAAGTCAGCAACAGATGAGTAGTATTCAGAATACCTTCATGGGCACAGTAAACATCTATGGTGGTTTTCCTGGTCTTTCAGCACCCGAGGGAGTACAAAAAGGTGAACCCAAGAAATCATGGAAGAGGCTTGTATAGCCCCCGAAATGACCCCCAACCCCGAAATGACCCCCAAATCGACCCCGAAATGACCGCGACCCCGAAATGACCCCCAATTTTTTTCGCGCTGACCCCGAACTCACCCCCAAGTAATTTTAGGAATGGAATGGCGTTCGATCCATTTCGGATCGTGGAATGACTAAAATAAACGAAATTGAAGGAAAACTGAATGTCATCTCACTTGAATTCTTCATTCTACCTTGTCCTATATAACTCTGTTATCGTGCGATAAGCTTACATTAGAGAGATTTGAGAGTGAGATAAGCTTAGAGTTTTAACTCAAACTGACCTCTGCATCTCCTGTATCCTTGCTTGTTGAAGACTTGTCTTCATTTGCAGAGTTTGCACTTTTAAAGGAAAATACAAGGAGAATAGCTGCAAACAATGCGATTCGTGACATTGTCGGTCCAACTTACAAAGTTGAAAACACTGAAGACTGGGACGAGACGTTATTTTCATTTTCCTGTGGGATTTATCAAATACTAAAGTTCTACCACTTTTCGGCTTGAATTTTTAGCTGAAAGTTTCTTTAAACTAACCTGCGAAAGGCGCTCTATTTTTCAGAGCGCTAAAACGGACTCAAGATCGGAGAAGCAAGATTAAACAAAATTTAAAAAAATCTTAATATATAATATTTCAATAACGGAGTTATATAGGACAAGGTAGAATGAAGAATTCAAGTGAGATGACATTCAGTTTTCCTTCAATTTCGTTTATTTTAGTCATTCCATGATCCGAAATTGATCGAACGCCATTCCATTCCTAAAATTACTTGGGGGTCAGTTCGGGGTCAGCGCGAAAAAAATTGGGGGTCATTTCGGGGTCTGGGTCATTTCGGGGTCGATTTGGGGGTCATTTCGGGGGCTGTACAGGCTTAAGACAGTGCTTTCAGAATCAGACTCTGAGTAAACCTTTAATACACCTCAGTGAGCAGTTTTATCATTATGATTTGTAACCAGTGACATGCTTCTTTTGGAGGAAGTTGTTGTAGTATTGTGATTTTATTGCTGCAATAATTTCATGTTTTGCAATATTGTCATGTGATGAGCTTTAATTTGTATTGTTGTGCACAATGGCAATGTTTACAGCAGTATACAAAATTTTGGAAGGATAATTTATATATTGATTTTGTACAGTAATGTACAATGTCATGAGTTTTTCCATGCTCATACACAAATATTGCAATATTTATGACAGTGCTTTTCATAAAAATGTTTTTGAATAATTTATACATCGATTTTGTAAAGTAATGTACAATGTTGTGAGCTTTTCCATGCTCATACACAAATATTGCAATATTTACAACAGTGCTTTCATAAAAATGTTTTTGAATAATTTATATATTGGTTTTGTACAGAAATGTACAATGTAACAAGCTTTTCCATGCTCATGCACAATATTTACACAGTGCTTTTCATAATTTATGTATTGGTTTTGTACAGAAATGTACAATGGCGTGAGCTTTTCCATGCTCATGCACAATCACAACACCATTAACCGAGACATACAAGGCGCGCCATTCTTTTCTTGTTCATTTGATCTGTGCGACATCAAGACAAAAAACCTTCTTTCTAGTACCCCTAGAGTTCTCTAAAATTATGTGCAAAAGACAAATTTTGATTGGTTTATTTGTCTTCTAAAACAATAGAAAAGGGGAACCAAAAATCTCTCCAGGGAGGGAGGGTAAGAGCGAATCCATACGCCATTTTTGACAGGCGGTTACAGGCATTTCAAAGAAATTCGAGGTCGTGGCGCACGGGCGGTTACGGAGGTTCAGGTGTCAATGGGTTAGTTAAATGTGATACCATCTTTATCTTTCTTAAATCTGTCAAGCGAAATCCTGTGTCATGTGCACCTGCGAGGATGCGATCTTTATTAATTAATTGATTAGCTTAATTTAACTCATAGCCAGTGGAGAGTTCTACACTTTGTAATTTGGCCTCAATTAACCGAGTCGTCAGTTATTGTATAAATTATACTTTCTAATATTGTCAAAATAAACTTAACATTTAAAATACTTTCACTGCGCCCCATTCATACGTTACATGTATGTGTTTTTTGCAAAAGCTTTAAGAAAAATGTGGCACATGATGAAAAAATCACTACCTTCATATTTTGTCCAGAGATACCCAATGGTGAATCAATAAACGTGGTGCAATTATTTTGTTCAAATCTTTTTTATTTGCTAGAAAATTCACAAAAACTGTAACGGCCGTCCATGGCCATAAAATGGCCAAAATGAGTGCTACGAGTATGAGCACAAGAACTATGCTCCTCAAAAGCGCAAAAGGAAGCAAGCCTTTTTTCAATTTGTATATTTGTTTAGGAGGCATTAACAAATGATTTGAGTCTAATAACAGGATTATTCACTTAATTTTGAATTCCCGGTTTGGGTTTGAAAATCGCCAATATTTCATTGTTTAAAAATCTCAGTTTGGAGCAGTTTTTCAAGAAACATTTTTCCTATGCGGTATAACTCAGAATCACTTGAAATTAAGATTTTTGATTAGTGGAAATGTTCCTCTTTCCAAGGATATAAAATTTAGTCGGGCTTTTAACTACTGCAAAGAAAAAGCCCGTTAAATTTCAAGGAAATCACAACACCGACTTGTCAACAACCACAAATAATCGAATTACGCTTTCTCTTATCAAAGCCAAAATTCAACCGAAATCCTATTGCTTAGCACTCTACTGGATCAGAAACTCAATATAGTAAGCTTACCTCGTAAAGCCAGTGGTTGAAGGTTGGTTTTTACCCGTACTTTCGTTTCAAATCACCATCAAGGAAAGTGTTTACCAAATCACACAATTAGCATTAAACTGTTGCCGAAGGCTCTTCCATGAAACATTGCATTTCTTGGCAGTTCCAACCATATATCAGCTTCCATACAGCTATTTATACAAGAGTCTTCTTTTTACAATCAAAAACCGTGCGTTTTGATCATTTAAGTGGCAGAAGATCAAAGCTTTAGAAGCGAAACTTGATCATTTGTGTGTCACGCAATTCGCCCATATCATGCAACGGCCATATTGAATATGACGTAACAACTTTGTACGTGAAGTCGAAGCTATGTGTGCACTTGCCTGGATTCTAGAGATGGCGGAAAATGGCGCCGAAACTTTGAAAACAACGGAGTTTTGGCACTCTAGTCTCGCAGAAGTTCATGCCATAAGTGGTTCATTTATCGAAAAGTTTGCCAAGAAAAATATTCCGATTAAGGCCACCCTGACTCGTGGATACAAATTTGCGATACACAAGGTTTGTAATGAGATGCTTTGTGATTTTTAAGATGCGAATTTAGCCGCAATTCGCTGCGATTGAGTGGTGATTTTTAATTTTAGCGCCTGTATAAAAACTACCTGCGACTTCACGGCGATTTTAATGACGACTTGTGTGGCTGTGAGATGTCTACCTAGGTCACTTTTTAGTATAAACAAAATAGCCGATTTAAAATCGCATCAAAATTCGAGCAAGTTCATGCAAATTATCGAAGGCACGGGCGATTTGGGATCACGCTGAACACAGCTAAAATAGCATCAAAAATGACCTGTGCAAATCTGTGTAAAAATCGCCATTAAAATAACGATAAACCTTTCACTGCAGTAAGAAATTCCTCGAAACTGGTGGGATGTACCATACGGTCAAAATGTTTCCAGAGCAAAGGCACGAGCCAACTATACTATCAAAGTCGATAGAAACAGAGAGCGAGCCGTCTAATTGTTTTAGTATAACCTAGTGGCTGATCTATTAAACATAGAATATCGATAAATGTAAAATAAATAAATAAATAAATATTGATGGTTTTGTTTAATACTTTTTGGCCGTAATGCACACAAAACTGTGCGCTCGCTTTGAGAGCCATCTATCGATCAATAGTAGGTGCCTGTGTAGCCAATCAGATTATGAGTTTGCCAATAGTCAGCCACTGGGTTATGCAATATGAAATAGTTATGAAATATCTCACATTTTATTTGTTCTTTTTGTACAGGAAATGTCAGCACTACCTCCGAAACAATGAACTGTTATTTTCATTATGTATGGCCAGTGAAAAAGGCAACCACTTCCAATAGGTGTTACTTCAACTGTATTGTGCAATGCAGTGATAATTAGCCCATAAGAGCTGTCTGCTACTCGCCGGAAAAACACACAGAGATCCAAACAATCGCCCAATACAAAACTCCTGTCAAGCTGCTTAACTTTAACCATCCAGAGGATGAGCAGAGCATTCTCAGAAGCCCTCACCACTAGTGCGAACGGTCAGCCAATCAACTTGTCATCCATTCTTGAGCTAGCTCCAGAACAGTTGCTGTCTGTCAAAGGCCAAGTAGTAAGCATTTCTAGTATCAATATTGTGCAAACTTATTATGGAGGAAAGCAAGATCTCATGATAAGAGATAAGAGACCCTACTGCATGTGTCAAGGTAGTGCTGTGGGACAAGTATGTAGAAACCGTTGAAGTAAACAAAACCTACTTGTTTACAAACCTCAAAATGAAAGTGTCCAAGTATGAGCGGTACCTGAATACCCCACGGTCAGAACCCTTCGAAGAAACAGAAGGCACGCCATTCAACACTCACACTCCTCTGGTCCAATTTGAGCAAGATGTCAGTACCACACTTACGGTCAAAGGCAACATTATAGGAATACACAAAGCTTCCAAGTACCTCTGTTGCTTGTCATGCAAAAGATGTAACATTGTTGTTACCTCTAGAAAAGCCTGTAAATTGATTCAACTGGTATTGTTACCGACTGTGACTCCGTGTCCGCGGTTTCTCGTTAGAACTCATGCCCCCACAAGCTTGAACCATGTGCTCTAGATATCGGCCATCTTGGCTGTTTATAGTTTGCAGTTGTAATCTTTGTTGATATTCTAGTTTGCCGTCTCATCAAATGTAGTATGTTATTCCACACAAGCGAAGTGAATTTGACCCATGGCCAAGGAGAAACAAGAATAAACAAGACAAAGATGTCCTTCGTGAATATGCTTGGAGGGCATGAGGGACAAGACGTGGAAAGAAATCCCATGTAACAAGGTTAGTCCACCAGATTAATCAGCACATTTACAAACGCTTGAGTAGAAAAACGTTGGCTTCCTTAAAGTTAGCTCTTGACAAAGCTGAGTCTCAGATGGAGAGTGCTAATCAAGTCTTATTTGAGCTTAACCCTGTAGATGATGAACCGAAACCTGGATAGAGGAGGCCCTAGCCCCTGTCCTTGCCTGCTTTGAAAACATTGAACGTTATTATGAGGAACGAATTCACGATCCACCTACTGTTGTTGCTGAGTCCGAAATTCGCTCAAAGGCTACTTCATCTAAGACTACATCAAGTGTCAGATCAGTAACATCTAAAGCATCACAATACAAAGAAAAGGTTATTCAAGCAGTTCTTCTGCAACATGATTTAGAAGCAGCAAAAAGGAAAGAAAAGGATGATTAAATTACGCCTCGTAAGCCACGTGCAGGGTGTGGGCAAGTCCTTGCTAGATTACGCGAAAAGTTCTGGGTTGTCGCGGCCAACTCCGCAGTACGTCAGCTGATTTCTTCATGTGTTACATGCCGACGAAACAGGGCTACGCCCGAAGACCAAAAAGATGGCTGACCTACCAGTGGACCGACTAACACCAGCACCGCCATTCACATATGTTGGAGTGGATTATTTTGGTCCGTACGTTACCAAAGAAGGTCGTAAAGAACGCAAAAGATACGGAGCACTGTTAACATGCCTCGTAAGCAGAGCTGTTCATATTGAAGTCGCCCACTCACTCGAGACGGACTGCTTTATTAATGCCCTTCGACACTTTATTGCCCGTCGAGGTCCAGTGCGCGAGATCAGGTGCGACAAAGGTACTAGCTTCGTTGGCGCAAAAAGAGAGCTACGTGAGGCCATCGACGAGATGGACCAAGACGAAATCACAGAGAAGCTTCGCCAACAACAGATAGATTGGAAGTTCAACCCACCTGCTGCAAATCACATGGGCGGAGTCTGGGAAAGACAAATAAGAATGACACGTAAAGTCCTCGACATTCTCCTGCGTGAACACAGAAGTTGTCTAGATGATGAATCCTTGCAGACCTTAATGTGTGAAGTTGAATCTATTATCAACTCAAGATCGCTTACCGCCACCTCAAGTGATGATAACGATCCTGTTCCATTGTCACCGAACCAGATTCTAACAATGAAGACAAGCATTGTTTTACCTCCACCTGGCAAATTCCAACACAACGATGTTTACATGCGCCGACGTTGGCGGAGAGTTCAGCACCTCTGCAACCTGTTCTGGTCGCGATGGAAGAAAGAGTATTTGCCAACGCTTCAGGAGCGACCCAAGTGGAACCAAGAAAGGCACAACCTGATGTCAACGACGTTGTTCTGATGAAAGATGAGCACGCATCGAGAAACGTTTGGCCAATGGGCGTGGTCATCCAAGTAGAGCCAGACTCTAAAGGTCTCGTCAGAAGCATCGTCCTGAGAACCCAGACAGCAGAGCTGCGCAGACCAGTGAACAAGCCCGTCCTTTTGCTTGCTACAGAAGAAAGGATGGACACTGCTGATGACAGCAAAGAAAGTTGCTGATTGCATGAATGACTGAACATTAATTTGAACATTATAAGTACATTACAAGTAATGTTACGTTTAAGTTTCAAGTAATTTAGTAGGAATTAGTTTTAAGATTTTCGCTTAGCTTTTATACCTTGCGTTTACAGTTTTTAAATTAAACAGCTTTACAGTGTTTAAGGGGCCGGGAATGTTTATGGTTTTCATATTTCCTTTCCAGTCTTTAAAGTTTCTTTGTATTAATTATATCACGGTTTTCGTGGTTAGTTGTACGGATGTATTTGCCCACGTACGATAAATGAAACAAAGAGAACCACTATCCTTTGTATTAGGTAATATTTCTTGTAACGTGTTCAGGAAAACCTTTAGTTCTAGTCAATGCATCATCGTGTTAAAATCAAGTTTTAAGGCTCAACTTTTACCGTGAAATCCCTCAAGCGGAACAGAATGTAAGTTTGTTAACCTTTTATACTTTTACGCGTCTTATATTTTCTGTATCAGCGAAACATTTGTTTCTTAAGTTTGTAATAGTTTTAGTTAGTCTAATTACTTCGTTATTGTTCCTTAGTTTTCGAAACCGCTTCATATCGCTTCCATCCATCGCTTCTTTAATACCGCTTCGACAACGCTTCAATATTAACGTCACGTTATGAACAACGCTTCGCTTCAATAAACTTTGATTACATTAGACTGTGTCATGAACATTGCTTTGGATAATGTCAGAAGCGCATTGAGATTATCTGTTGCAACGAGAAATAGGGATTCACATACCGTCCTGTGAGTAACATAGTTCTGCTCTCATAGACGAGTCACGCAGTACTTGAGAAACACTGATTTTTGGGGGTGTCTGAATCGGGCAAAAAGGGCCTGTTGGAATCATGCCTTCCATAGGCGAGGTGTGGATAAAAAATGGAATGTCCCAATACTGCCGGAGGCAACGTACCGAATGGTGGGAAATGAAGAACCGTGCCTGGACATCCATGTAAACCTCTGTTTGTGTCAAGTACTGTTCAGGTTTTCTCTTGTCAATTTCATAATTGAACCAGTTGTATTTTTGGCAAGAAATATGAAGTAAGGCCCGGGTCGCACTAGGGAAATTTTGATCAAATTTGTTTGTTTAAGAAAAAAAAAATCTGTCATCACATCAAATTTCCTAATGCGACCAACGTTTTGCAAAGTTGAAAAAAATTGGAAATTCCAGCCAAATTTGAAAGATGCCGTAGTGTATGGGTGGGGCAGGCCGATTTTGAAAAAATAGTGGAAAACAAGCCGCTTCAGGAGCTGTCACCATTAATGGATTTGACCCAGATTTTGTCTGTATTCAACATTTAATCAGCGGGAACTTTATAATTACGCGCATGATTTCAGCATGGACGGACGTTATCCTTTCTACTATCCACCGGGATCTTTCCCGATGAATTATCCAGACTTTGGATACTTTAACCCTAAACAGGCTCCACTGAACTTCGACCAAGTGGGACCTAGCGGCATTTTAGCCAGTGCTGACCAATCCATCAGTCCGGTATCAACTGCTAGTGATAGCCCGAGTGTTTCCAGGCTGAGTTCCAGGTCAAGCGGAAGTCTGTGAAGTGGAAGCAACAGGGCAAAATTCAGCTCAAAAAGAGAAAAAGCAGTACGACAAATGGTCGAATGAGGAACAGAAAGCTCTGATAAGCCTTTGGGCTGATCGACATGAATGATTAGAGAGCAAAGATGCGCGGAAGATTTCGGAAGAAATTGCGCGGGAGATAAATAACAAGTTTGGTACCACGCGCTCAGGAGACAAATGCTAAAAGAAAATGAAATATCTTATCGAGCATTAATCAGACTGGTGGACACAGATGGCAATCTGTATTCTACGATGAAATAGATGCTGTCCTAGGCTGCAGAGACGTAGTTACGTTACGACACGTAGCCGAAGCCGCAAGCGAGTCAGAGAACACCGCATTATTGGGACAAGACACAAGCCACAAAGCTAGAACGGAGCGCAAAAAGAAGTGTAAATGGGCTAGACCTGAAAAAGGAGATGAAGAGGGAGACCTGATAAATCGTTCATGTTAGGGATGGAAAACCAGCGAAAGGACATGAACACGTTCATGGAAAATTTTACAAGGGTGCAAGAACAACAAGCGAACACCATGAATGCACTAGTAGGGGCTCTGACAAATGTTCTACGAAATAGCAATAACAACAAATGACTGATACCACAATTTACATCAATGGTTGTGGATCTCAGGTGCATAGAGACAATATATAGCGTGTTACAGTTCTTTATTTGAAATGCATTCATATATGTAATATAATGTTGTCGTTTCCGGAGAAATTTATAAATGAGCTTTATGCTAGATAAAGGCTTTTATGTTTCGGTCGCAAGGTGTTTCCGTTAGATTAAACCACATTACAGGGCGGTTAATTTAGGTTACTTGATTCTTTCCTTAACGTAACAATACCTGGAAGTCAAGGGCAGATATAAACTGTACTATCTTGTAATACAGGCACTTTAAGTTTGAACTCCACGTGAGCAAGATCTCAAGAAAAAGTTTTACATCCTCTCCTCGTGGAACAAGTTAAGTACATTCTTATTTCTATCCCCTATGGCCGATTCGATCAAGCCCAAAGTTATGGTCGTGGGTCACTCCTTTGTCCACCGCTTGCACTCTTTTCTGAGGCGAGGGAAGGACTCCCATTTTGAGCAAGATCTGGGCTTAGGCCATACTTGCGCTTTACGTTTCTTCGGCACCGGGGGACGAACAGTACCCAAAACTTGTCTTTTCGACTGCGAGACAATCAAGAGTTTTAATCCTGACGTAGTGATTTTGGAGTTAGGATCTAATGATTTAACAGCCGAAGATGCACGCCCTGAGACGGTCGGCTCTGCCTTAGCAGATTTGGTTATCCACCTCTTCGAAGTCATGAATACAAGCAAAATATTTGTATGCCAGATCCTACATAGAACAATTTCTCCTCGACCTTCCTACAATATAGATGTTGATAAACTCAACAAATACCTAAAAACAGTTGTCAACGACATTCCTAACGCATGCTATTGGCGTCATCGTGGCATGCTTTTGCCATCACAAGACATTATTGCCGTGGACGGAGTTCATTTAAATGAACATGGGCAATATTTGCTATATCAGAGTTATCACGGGGCTGTTATTCAAGCCCTTAAACTTCTAGACATCAGAATAACAACATAGTGCTGTTTTTCTAGTATAATGTGCGCATGATATACTTTCATATATTAGTTATTATATTGAGCAGTGTCTTGTGCCTTTGTATGCGATACCGAGTTTTGCCTCGGTTTTTGCCAGCGTTCTGGTTTTAATGTCTTACTTTTACCAGCGTTCTGGTTTTACGTTTACTTTGCGAGCTTTGTCTCGCACATTGCCAGCGTTCTGGCTTCATTATGTCGACATGACCGAGCTTGGCCTCAGTTTTTACCAGCGTTCTGGTTTTTCTATCGGCCACTCTCCCTATAGTGCATTACTTTGCTGCGGCTTCATTGCCTGCCATTTGCACTGGGACAGTTAATGCTCACAGTAGCTATCCGATAGAGTTATTTTAATTGCATTATGAGACAAGGCATTTCTCTTACACTGCGTAATTAAAGCACTTGCACGTGGTTCTCTCCACATTTTTCGCCGTTTTAAGCCTAAGTGTGTATTCCATGCCTGCTTCTTTTCCAAATAGTATGCCGCCGAGACGTAACAGACGAAATATAGAAGCTCCAGCTCCGGCTATAGCTGAGGAAGAACCCCGTCCGGCGAAGAGAGGACGTAAAGGCAAAAAGAAAACCACACTGCCTGCCGCCCCTACAAACAGCGATGTTTCAAGCGCAGAGCAAACTGGCGTGGAGCCATTACAGGAGTTTATGGCTCAACTTCCCGCCTTAATCTCTACCGCCGTTACCAAGGGGCTCCGAGTAGCAGGGATCGGTATTCTGGCGGACCCTCCGCTCCCTGAACAACCAGACCCAGTGGAAGTCAATACCAACACTCCAATTTCAGGTGTCGATGGTGCAATTCGCTCAGTTGTAGACAACATTACAGGTTGCCAAGTTCCACTCCGTGGCGCCACACATGGCGATGTTCCCGGAACAAGTGCCCGATCACTTGCAACCACAAAATTGGTTCCAGTAGTTCAAAAACTAATATCATCTAGTTTATGCCCTTCATCAGTAAAAACATACCAACGACCTTGGTAGTTGTTTCGGATTTTCATGCAGCAGGAAATGGGCGTTGCCCAATTACATCTCCCAATTAAAACCGACATGTTAATTCTTTTTATAGCCCACCTTTACGACAAGGGTTATGCCTCTTCAACAGTATTGACATATGTTTCCGCTCTAGGTTATATTCACCGATTAGCAGCACTCCAGGATCCCACCGAGTCTTATTTGATTAAGACAGCGATGAAAGGTTACGCAAAACTCGCACCTTCTGTCGACAAACGGTTACCGATAACTTTGCCAAACCTGCTGCAGTTAGGAAACGCCTTCAGCCATACTCTGCCGTCCACCTATAAAATAAGGCTCTTTAAGGCGATGTGTCCTCTTGCATTTTTCGCAGCCTTGCGCATTGGAGAGATTACATCTCGCCCAGGTTCACCGCCATCCCACATGTTACAGATTGGCCACATTTCATTCCTTCGAAACAGCGCATTCCAAGTCCAAACGATTAAAATTGTCATGTGGTATTTCAAACACAGCTCCCCTTCACAACCGAGTGAGTTATTAGTACATAAAGAGTCCACAGCCATGTGCCCTGTCAGCCTCCTTAATGAATATCTCACATTGCGGGGTGCACATGCAGGACCCTTATTTGCACACACAGATGGCTCACCGATTGCAAGGGAGTTTTTCACGTCAGAGTTGCAAAAAGCTCTCGTATTCTGCAAACTCGATCCTGCTAGATACAAGAGCCACAGTTTTAGGATAGGCGCCGCTTCGCTGGCTGCTGCTAAAGGTTTTTCAGACACAAATCTGCCAATTCGGAAGATGGAAATCTTCAGCCTTTTTTAAATATATTCGGAACTCATCACTATCTACGAAATCGAACCCGGTCATTCTCAATACGACCAGGGAAACACGGGTCAGCAGCAAGGGCCCTGACACGTGTTTCCCATAAATTGCTTTTACAGTGTTTAGTATAGGGATTTCGACGTTTTCTCCACGTGCAAGGGCTGTGGGAAAAACGCCTAATCCAATAATACAGTTTGCTTATATTGTAGCGGGGTTTCAACGTTTTTCCCACGTGCAAGGGCTGTGGAAAAAGCACTTAATCCAATAATAGTTTTTGTTCTTATACTATAGTAGAGTTTCGACGTTTTTCCCGCGTGCAAGGGCTGCGGGGAAAAACAACGATTCAAAAGTTATTTTGCTTATATTATTGTGATTTTACTAAAGACGTAATCCCGCCCTTTTCCTCGTGCAAGGGCTGTGGAAAAAGGCGGCTATCGTCAAAGCAGACTTATACCCTGACACGTCGTAATTTCCCACATCCAGTGAGCCAGTGGTCCGTGCGTGGGGTGCCGCCCTCCTATTCGCAAAGGGCTTTGGCGCGTCCTGGGGCACCTCACGCACTTTAAGTCCATAGTTAAATTCTTAAAACAACTTGATTTAGTAAATCAATAAACGCGGCCACTTGCGTGGCCAATATTTACCCAACACAATTCTAGTCTTCTTTATGAGTCACTGGCTCACCGTTTAAGAAAATGCCGATCAGAAACATAAATGAGCTTTATGATAGATAAAGGCTTTTATGTTTCGGTCGCAAGGTGTTTCCGTTAGATTAAACCACATTACCGGACGGTTAATTTAGGTTATTTGATTCTTTCCTTAACGTAACAATACCTGGAAGTCAAGGGCAGATATAAACTGTACTATCTTGTAATACAGGCACTTTAAGTTTGAACTCCACGCGAGCAAGATCTCAAGAAAAAGTTTTCCCACCGCCGATCCCCGGACACCTCCTTCAAGTTCTTTTGCCTCTCTTGTGGTATACTTTACTTCCTGTTTGCGTGTGGCGCGTCCTGGGGCACCTCACGCACTTTAAGTCCATAGTTAAATTCTTAAAACAACTTGATTTAGTAAATCAATAAACGCAGCCACTTGCGTGGCCAATATTTACCCAACACAATTCTAGTCTTCTTTATTAGTCACTGGCTCACCGTTTAAGAAAATGCCGATCAGAAACATAAACATGTTTAAGAGCGGCCCTCTGAAATTATCGCCCGGAGGCGTGCAAAATGAAAAAATCGAAATTCCTCAAACATTACCAGAATATAGGTCTAGTTGAACTATTGCTAGAAAAATAACTTTCAGTTCCATCAGATTTTTATTTTGGGCGAACGGCACCCATAACGGTTTTCGGCTCTCGCATCAGTTTTCATGGGGTGAATACAACACATTACTAAACGTTTCCTAAAAAATACATGCATGTCCAATACTCACCACTTGTTCAAGTCGTGAAAGGTAATATTCAACTTGTACGAGTCGTACAAGTCGTGAAATAAGGTTTACCATTTGTACGATTGGTTCAAGTGGTGAATGTGATGCTTTTCATGGAAATAACATGAAGTGTCATTTTTACATGGGTTAAAACTGCATCTCATTAAGGAAGGGACCCAGTCAACTCGTACGAGTCGTACGACTCGTACAACGAGTCGTACGACTCGTACAACTGGTGAAATTGCATCTCATTATAGAAGGAAGGGGCCTAGTCAACTCGCACAAGTCGTACGACTCGTACAACTGGTGAAACTGCATCTCATTAAGCAAAAAACATGACACAAATTTATGAATATTTATCGTTCTAAAGCGTGCTACAAGAGAAATGCTCGATTCCACAACCGGACAGGCCAAAGTAGCGCGCAACAAACAAAACATGACATGAATATTCTTCGTTTTATAAGCGTCCTACACCACAAATGCTCGATTCCACAAGTAAACGCACAGACATAACGCGCAAACGGACAGGCCAAAGTAGTGCGCGACAAACAAAACATGACATGAATATTCTTCGTTCTATAAGCGTGCTACACCAAATGCTCGATTCCACAAGTAAACGCACAGACATAACGCGCGCCAAACGGACAGGCCAAAGTCAGTAGCGCGCGACAAACAAAACATGACATGAATCCGTTTTTGTTTTGTTTGTGAACTTTATTCCCTCGATTTTTACAGCGACTAAATCGAGCTCGCTAGGTGTGTTTTCAAAAAATTAACCCTTCGTTTATCCCTGGAATAGTAGACTGCAAAACAGTCCGTATTTTAGCGCAAGGGTCGGGCTGAACGTCGCCCGAAAAGGATCTGGAACAAGCGTGAAAAATACGAGTGGGATTGGGGAGACGCTTTCCTCACCTCTTACGAGGCACGCGCATGGATTATCGGTGCCTCTCAATTCGCGCGTCGCGCACAACTCTCGCGAAAAAGAGAGACGATTTTGCAACAAATAGCGTTAATCGCGCTTAATCCTCGATTAGCGCTAATTGGCTTTCGAACAACCGGGTCAGGAGGGTCTATTAACTTTGGTGGGGTCGAGTTACTGTGAAAATCTCAGTTGGTCATGACCTTTATTATATTTGGTGGCTCCTAAAAGAGCCGTTTTTGTTTTTCACCTGCAGAGTGCAATGTCAACCTCAATGAGGTCGACCTGCAGGAATTTTGCACTGCCTTGCTGAGGGATGACTGCTCCGAGGAAGGCCGTCCAGGAACAACAGCTTCTTGTGGTCTACATCGTAGTAGAACCACGTGTGCGCTTTGGTGTCGGCATTATTCAACATATAATCGATTTGTCGGGCTCTCTTTTCTGCAGTCCCCGGTGCTGCCCAAAACTGCGACAGCATTATCCATTTCGCGAACAAGGTTGGTGAACAAACGTTTCCTAACATGAACAAGACAAACTTGAAGGTTTCGTTGTCGCTGATAGGTTTCCTCCAAAACAGCATTCGCATATCTTTCGGCCACCATTCTAATGGATAGAACGCATCGCCATTGATTGAACAAAACGTTTCTAGCCTTTCGCGGACGACCTCCAATTTTGCCAAATAGCGCATAGTTTCTCTGTACTCAGACAACGTTGCCATGTTGATCAGTTGGAAAATGGTATTCAGCGAATAGCATAATGCTTATATAGCAGTGCAAGTAGGTTGCTATGGATATTTTAACGCATATTATCTCTCGGCTTCTTTTCATTTTTCTTCACCTTCCATTGTTTAAACGGTCTCAATTCACTATCCCATTGTTTCACTTGTTTCCTTTCATCTATTTGAACGCCTCTGCTCCACACTAATTTTACCGACTTTCTTTGTTTTGTTCATGAGAAATTATCACACCGGCCGGTTTAAGTTTTTTCACAACTCCAACAAAACACAAATTTGAAATAACTTTTATTGATAACAATAGTGGCGTGGATGGTTAACAATTAAATACCCAAGAGACAAATAAAATGATTTCAATCAGTTTCATCAAACTAAAATAGTTTGGAAGTTTCTTTGTTAACGGTCTTAATCAAGCTCATCAAACTTTTCCATCTTCTCCCGCCTAACATTTTACCCATTTCCTTTGTCTTGTCATTTATGTAAAAATATATTATCACACTGATTCTCCCATTGCGTTATTTTCAAAATGCAGTAAAAAAATTACTTTTCGGCCCAGTTTGTTAAAATTTGTTTTTGATTTTGAGCCCTAACTTTCTCAAGACCTTCGCTTTCTCATGCTCCGCTCGCGCGCTGCGAGCTCGGTATTTCACCGTCGATTCTGCGAAAAAAGAAACCTTGCGCTAGTAGACTGGTGGGTGTCGCGTTTGATTGAGCAAAGTACTGATAGTTCCTTGTTTCCTCTGGGCATGTTTATTTGCATTGACTGCTACGCTTCGTGTACTTTTCTTACAGTCCTTGAACAGTAATAAGTGTAAGGGTAAGTGGCTTTTCTTTTCACGGAACAGTTTTATGCTCGCAAAGCAAAAACCCTGAAAATTGTTTTGCTAAATGGAACTACAACCGGAATCCTTTCTCGAACCTCGAAGATAAACGAAAATTGGTTTGAGAAATAGGCAAGTTCGAAATCTCGGGAGTAAAATTAAAGTTGAACAAATCAAAGGGAAATGACTTTTGGTTCGAGTTATCGGGTTTTTTGAGAAATCGATGGTTCAAAGAAATCAGGGTTGCACCCCTGTCGTTCGCGTGCGCCGGGTCTTTCGCGCCAAAACTAAACATATGCGCCCGTAAACAACTAAACAGCGGACATAACTCAAAATGGCGGCGAGGCGGTGATGGCACCAAGCAAACTTGCCAGGACTTCTCTTTGTGAGAAATGATTGTTTAAAGGTATTTTATGGATATTTACTTGTGACCACTTGTAATGGACAGCTCCACTGCAATTTTCAATTTCAAATTTGTGACCCACTGGCGACACATCACCTCGCGAGGAAGTTATTTTCATACGTCTCTTTTTTATTTTCCTTATAAGCTTAAGTAAGCTTATCACAATTACGACTCCATAAAAACAAAAGTTTCATTTTATATTGCCACGATGTACAACACGTACATAGTCTATATGTGTACAGCATCCGCCATTAAAATTACTGAAATAAAGCGTGATATTTTATAAGTCTTAAGTTTATCATATAAAGCTTATAGAAACAGTAAGCTTAAATTGGGGAACAAGTAAACAACATCTAAAGGTTTTAAAATCCCAGTTAGGGAAAGTTCAATATCGAAAAGGGGGGGGGGGGGTATGAAGATGTTGAGGGAGGGTCTGAAATTTTTGGAGTGTGTATGTGTAAGTAGTTAAGGGGGTCGGTATAGGCAACAACGGGATGCCACCTAATTAGTATATGTCAATCAAATGTCACAACCAATCAAAATCATGAGTTGTCATATGAATTGTAGGGCATAGGTTAATCAAGGGATGACATCACATAAACACAGACGCATGCGCAGGAATGACAGACAACTGAATATAATTTTTTCACTGGTTTATTGAATATATTAAAACCGCATTCTCGTGCCCAGAGCTACGCTGTACAAAATATTTGAAATATGTTTTATAAAGCGAAATTCTATTTACATTTTTTTTTGTAAGTGACACCTAAGTAAGTGAAATTTAAAGGAATCACACCAAAGTAAAGTAATAAAAAAAAAAAATATTGTGTTTACATTAGTATTCCCGTTTCTATAGTAAATTGTAAAATTCTACACAAACCTCTGCGTAAAGGGTTTTGACTAAATGTTACTGAGAAATCAGATGACAAAAAATGTTCTGTTAAAAGGGTCTATGTATGGATAATCCGTCGCATTGTAGGATTGTGTAATTGCAGTTTGATCAAGACAATCTATTGCTGGTTTGTCCATGTCAATCTCAGTCAATTGACTAATTGTTCTCTTAGAATGAAGACCAATGAGCCGGAATAACTAGAGAAGAAAAAAAAATCAAACAATCAAAGACCGGTCATTCAATCTTTCATAAACTGTCATAAACCCGAAAATATTGAGTGCCTATTTATAACAAAACATCAAATGCCAAACAGAAATTTTCAAAACAATTAAAAATTTTGTAACAAATGTTGTATTAGTATTGTAGTACCTCTAAACTATACCTATGTGAACGACTAAAAAACTCTACTAATCGACTGGCATATGAAGAATGATATTACGAAAATATGAGTAAAAAACAAATATTTTAAAAAGTGCGATCCTGTGTAAACGAATCATTGTAAACAACTTAAAGTAGCCAGCAAAGCTTGAGAACTGTCTCTGCAGTCAATCTAACAAGAAACCATAAATAAAACGGTAAATTAGAGTTAAAGTTAAATAGAAATAAATCCTTCCTTGAGGATGATAAATAATTGCGTAGTGGATATAACTGAAAACCTTATCGAAAATGGCATGACGAAAAATACTGTTTCTATACATCGTGTGCGGGATCGGGTGGTGCGTATGTATATAAGAACGTGAAAAAACGATAGAGTTCAAACGAAAATTTAAAAAAAAAAATTAGCGAAATAAATTATGTTGTTTGAAAAATTAAATGGTCTGTAAATAAAAATAAATTCTTGACGAGGACTAAGTCCCTTTCTTAGAAGACAGCGCAATACCCAAATCAAAGTTGTTTGGATCAAACGGTGTGGATAAATACAAATAAAAATAACCTAAAAACTAAAATTATACAAGAACTTACAAGATGAAGCTTAACAAATCTTTGACAACTTCAGATTTCAATAAACGAGGGTATAACTTAAAGTAGGTCGAATTTCTAATCACCAAGAACGTTTTTTTTAAGTTGAAAAGTAGCCTAACATAACACTATAAACTGAAAAGTGTTACTTCCATTTCTTCCAGCTCGCAATTGTTCTGCCAGCTAGATATTGGTTCTGGCTAAGAGTCTTCTCAACCTATTGCCATAGCTGCTTCATGTCATCATATTTTCTTATTTCTGATGGAGCTGGACAAGCATTGCTCTGATACTGCTTTGATCATTATCTGTCATCCTCGTCTTCCGTTCACTCACTGTTTTCCTCTGCAAAACAACAACAAATGCAAAGCATTAGATTATCAAACAGATTCTCCAAAACACACAAAATTCATCAAGTAATTTGTCATTTCTCATTTGATGACTTTGAAAAGGTTTGACGAGAACTGTTCTTTAACCTCAAGTGCCGCGATCGCAGAACAAATCATCTTCTATTTCTGATTCCGGCATTCCCGACAATGCGCCCGTCAAAGTCCACAGCTGTGTTGAGTGTGTCTACCATGTTTCGTGGCACATACCTTGTGGCAAAACTTAGAAAAGCAAGCCAATTGTAACGAGCTTGTGTGAACTCTTTTCACTTTTCTTCTAAACAGAAGTAGACATTTGGAATGTGAGCCATGATGATTGAAAAAAGTTTGAGTAAGCGGCGTGACTGAGTAAACGGGACTGTAAGCAGACGAGGCGAACTCAAACTTGAGATATGAACACGGCTATTTGAATTTCCCTCTTTGTATATCCTAGTTTATGTAATTAACTTTCAGCAATCCTGGCATTAGTCTTTCCACGTGGCCTATTATCTTGTATCCGTTTCATCACGTTCTTTTCAAACCTGTAATTAACTTTCAGCAATCCTAGGCATGAGTCTTCCACGTGCCTATTCATTGTATTTTTTCATCATGCGTCTTTTACAAAAACCTGGCATTTGTATAGGGTAGCTGTTTGTGACTGAAGTTACTTGATAAAACTAACAGATCCAAGCAACAGTACTATTTCGCAGTGATTTGTTGTTATTTAATATCAGCAGTCTCGTGAAATAAAACAGATATAAGAAAGATGATCAGTAATCACTGCAAATGTAGACATTCGCGCTTTTTTCCAGGCATCCTTTGTCACTTGGTGTCTTAGTCAATTAAACTTTTTTTTTTCAATAGCTATTCATCTAACCCAAACGTCCATAGGCGAACAGCTGTTGTGAAGGTATTTCTTTTGTTTTATACACTCACAACAAACTAAATGATGCTTATATCCGCGGTTGCGGAGACTAGATATGAACTACGGATCATTTGCATTTTCAAGTGGAATGATCGTCAAATAAAAAAAGAATACTAAGTTTGTTTTAAAAAACGATTTATCTTTGAGATATATGCAACAAATGTGAAAAACAGTATTTACCATTCAGTCGGCCTGGCGTCCTTTGAACACCTGGGTTATAGAAACTGACATGAATTAACATACCTTTGGTAGTTTGAAAATGTATAGATCAAACGAAGTTACTTTTATTTCAGTGCTGATGTTTTTGATTCGTAGGTAAATATTAAAAACAAATTTCGGGTTATAAGAGTTTATCTTCGAGATATGCGAGTTTTTTTTTTCAATAGCTATTCATAAACCAAGCAGTCCATGGCGAAAAAGCTGTTGTAGAAGGGATTTGCTATTTGTGTTTTTTACAACAACTAACATGATATACCGCGGTTGCTTGAAGTTGATATGAAACTATAGTGATCATTTTGTTTTTCAATGGAATGATCGTCACATTTTTTTTTTTCAAAAAAAAATACTAAGTTTGTT